>JABJVR010000032.1:2046205-2097673 GCA_025773905.1 Chitala chitala
CCTCCCACAGTCCAAAGACATGCAGGTTAGGTTGATTGGTGTGTCCAAATTGCCCGTAGTGTGTGCCCTGTGGTGGGCTGGCGCCCTGCCCTGGGTGTCCCCTTCCCTGCACCCCATGTGCTCTGGGATGGGCTCCAGGCTTCCCTGCAACCCTCACCAGGAATAAGCGGTTCAGATGATGGATGGATGGATGGATGGATGGATGGATGTCGCCTGCAACAAAGACCTAACATTTTTGAAACTGTTGCCATGTAAATTTTGTGTGTTAAAATGAAATAGGCATATGTGTTCTTAAAGTACATAACAGGCTGGAAAAATCTACAAAACACTTATGTTCCATCCCACAACCAGTGCAGTTTAAATATTTATTCAAATGGAGATTACCTGTTAGAAATGGTGAGCCTGTGCTGGCTGGACCGTGCACTGTGCCTGTCTGAGAGTGCCTGCAGGTCTCCCACACCCTGTCCAGGATAAGCAATCGCAACATGAATGTAACCAATAAATATTTTACACAAGCTTATATGTGGGAGATATTCTCTTTTGAACTTAAACACTAAAACATTTCCACTTTTTTCTCCATTTTTTCCACCTCATCTTGCAACATTCAATATCCAGAAACATAAAGCAAAACAGGATTTTACTAATTTTTGCAAATTTATTACAAAAAAATAAATAAATAAAAAATTCCACAATGGCAAGTATTCAGGCCCTTAGCACTTAGTCGAGTCACCTTCGGTGGTGATCAAAGCCTGGAGTGTTCCAACAGAAGAGCTATGATAGCTCAAATTGGTGAATAAATTTATGCTGGTTCCCATAGAAGAGTGTCAGAACACACAGTGCATCGCAGTTTGTTGCAAATGAGGCTGCATAGCTGCAGAACAGTCAAGGTGTGGCATCCACTGCCAAGAGTGCCTACAATGGGCATGTGAGCATCAGAACTGGACTATGGAGCAGCAGAAGGAGGAGATCTGGTCTGATGAGTCACGTTTTCTTTTACATCACGTGGATGGCCTCGTGCGTGTTTATCACTCCCCTGGGGCGGAGATGGCACCATGATGCACTATGGGAAGAAGGCAAGCTGGTAGAGGCAGTGTGATGCTTTGGGCAATGTTCTGCTGGGAAACCTTGGGTTCTGCCATTCATGTGGATGTTATTTTAACAGGTACCATTTACCTAAACATTGTTGTTGACCAAGTACACCCGTTCATGAAAACAGTGTTTCCTGATGGCAGTGGCCTCTTTCAGCTGGATAATGCACCCTGCCACACTGCAAAAATCGTTCAAGAATGGTTTGAGGAACACAACAAAGAGTCTGAGCTGTTGACTTGGCCTCCAAATTCTCCAGATTGCAATTTAATTAAACATCTGTGAGGTGTGCTGGAAAAACTAGCCTGATCCATGGAGGCCCCACCTCGCAATTTGCATGACTTAAACAATGATACTGACGGCTTGGTGCCAAATACCACAGCATACCTTTTGAGGTCTAGTGGAGTCCATGCCTCAACAGGCCAGGACTGTTGTGGCAGCAAAAAGTGGACCTACTGAATATTAGACAGGTGGTCAATGTTATAGCTGATTGGTGTACATGAATTTGTACCATTACTACATAGGAGTAAGATTTCTTGTATTCTTTCCCACTTGTTTTTTTTTCAAGATTCCATATTTTAAAATAAATTGTTTCTGAAAAAAATCTATACTTTTATTCTGTGAAAAGTAATCCTACAGCTACCGGGACGTGATGTGTCATGGTAACCAATACCGTAGGCAGACAGCATATTACAAGCATGGGAATGTTCAAATCTGGTCACATTTTGTAAATGCATACATTTAAGCTATGGAAAGACAAAAGAAACTCTCCATTGTAACGGTGTAGGATTACTAGTCTTTTGTCATAGTCTCACACAGCTGTTACAGAGCTCCACTGATGCTAAGGAGCTAATTACAGTAGTAGCATGTCATGCTAGATCATAAAAGCCACCTGACACACATTTTTATTCTTTTCAAGTAGTTTTGCGTGTGTGTGTAAACTTGGTTTGTTACCTTTGTTTGATTTGTCGTCATCCTCGTTCAGTTCTTCTTTTTGAATGTATTTCACCAAAGCACCACACCTGTCTGCAGTTTGTTTCTTTGGCTAATCCACCCCCTGGCTCAAGCCTCAGCAAACATAGGGCTGTTCCTGAGCGGTTTGGTTAAATCACTTTAAAGTACACAACTTCTGCACGACATATTAGAAATTCCATGATTTTAGGTATTTATTTGTGGAGAATAGTGACACCAGTGCATGAGGTTTACTAAAATTACAAAAAATTTCAAACATACACTTTTAGTAAATGAACATGTACCTGACAGACTTGTCTCTTTATATTATCTTTATACACACACACACACACACACACACACACACACACACACACACGATGGTTTACAGATCAAGGTCAAATTAATTTATATAGCACATTTACAACAGCCAATGGTGCCCAAGGTATATTTACAAATCAAATATTCAAATATTTCATGACACACAAAACCTGACCAATGGGAGGACATGAAAAAAGGCAACTGATATCGCTGATTCCTAAGTAGCGGGCCAGTGGCTCACTGGGCTGAACATCAAGTTGGGAGGCCAAAGTCTCCTGGATTGAATCTTGGTCCAGCTGCCAGGTGTGCCCTTGAGTGAGATGCTTAGCGCTAGCTCCCTGGGTGCTACATGTGGCAGGCTTCCCACTCCTCCCCCCAGGGGATGGGTTAAATGTAGATAAATTTAGTTTTGATATGTATACAATGACAACAGAAGCTGCCTGCTTAGCTGATAACTAGTAGATGAAGCCTTATTTCATCCGTACATTTACACTGTGCAGGGTTGCAGGTGGCCCAGAGCCTCTACCAGGCAGCGTAGGTGTGATGGAAAGTACTCCCTTGACAGAGCTCCAACTTATCACGTAGGTTTCAGAAACACAAGGCAGATTATCCAGTTTGACTGGTCTGGCATATCGCTTTGAACTGTAAATGGAAACTGAGGCACCTGTAGGAAACCCACAAACACAGGCGAAACGAAGGTGAGAAATACACAGTAAAGCCCGGGACACTTCAGCACTACCCACTGAGCCACCCTCTGGCTTTTTTTTTTTTTAAACATTTAAATTAAATTCCTTCGCTGATGTTTTCCTCCAGCATTACTGAGCCGTACAGTCATCAATTCACAACGTTTAATAATATACCTGAAAGCCACACTTAAGTATTTTTATAATAAAATATCAGAACTTTTAAGTAAAAGTCAAAGTCACCCATTACAATATTACTGAAGTGAAAGTATCTGTTAACTGTACTTAAATATCAAAGGTAGTCTCTGAGTAAAAGTACTTCGATACTAAAAGTAAAAGCAGAAGTATCTCATTAAAAAGGCATGTTCAGTCAATCCATGATTAAAACCTTAGCACCTTGATTTAAAGGCACTCAGAAACAATAAGTAGAAGTCTCTCATAAAAAAAGAAAAAAACGGTCAGAATTTGAAGAATTCCAAATTTTTATTTTGTAGTGCCTCTATTTCCAAATTATTATTGCATCATATAGCACTGTAAAAACTGAGTCCTTTAAAACGTAATGAACGATAATAGAACTGAAATAAACTGTACATGGAGGATGCTGCTGCTTCCATGATAACTTTGACCTTCTTACTCTGAACTCACAAATTGAAAATCGAAACTTTGGGAGCATGTTCTTTTTTTTTGTAGTAAGTAACAAAAATGCCAAGTGGAAAATGTATCAGAGTAAAAGTATTAATTTTATTTAAGAAAAATAGTGGAGTAAAAGTCGACAAATTTAAAATTCAAGTATGGATATTCCCCAAAAATACTTAAGTATTGTAACAAAGTACTATTACTTCATTACATTACACCACTGTCAATTCATTAATTTCTCCCCCCGTCCAAGTTCACAAACTTCCTGACATTTATCATGTCCATGGACCAAAATTTAAATCATCTGCATTAAAGCGTTCCCAAAATTACAATTTAAATCAAAGGATTATAGTTTTTCCTCTATAACACAATAACATCTAGTTATAAAACTTGAACGACCTTTTGAAACACTGTCACTGGGATAAACGTGTAACTAAGACCCATTTACATAGCACCGAGAAACCAAAATGCTTCAAGATGCAAAGTCTGGCCTGGCTATCGCCATACACGTGCTGTTATTTCTGTAGCCATGTCATCTCAGGTGAGTCCTTCACTCAAGGACCTGCCACTGATCTTCATGACGGCAACACTTCAGGAGGTGGTCCTCAGAATTCCTCTCCCCGGCTCTAGAAATCCTCTTCCTAACTTATGGTCAAACACATTCGCAAATAATTCTCACAGGACAGCACATGTCCCATCACACCCCAAGTCATTTCCCTCAATAAAGGAACTATTTAATCTGAAATAAGTGCTACAGAATGGAAGGAAGAAAACAGCTATACATTCAAAAGCATGACAGGTTTTAGTGAGATAAAGAGACAAAAGATCCCTGACGTTTGACGTGTGCGTAGACGCAGCTGAAGAGTTCAGCTGACTGACAAAACTAGCGTGCTCAGGCAAAGCTTTGTGGCCTTGACAACCAGTTTTAAAAATACTGATTTGCCCTCCTGAAATGCAATGACTATATGCCAGGTAATGAACACAGGGAAACAAGATGCCAAATCCCATTCCTGTTCCAGGAACAGTCATTCAGAAACTGTACCATCCTGAACAAACAGTAGACCGTGATATCAAGCTGTCCTTGAAATTGGAATGTCAAGTACATATTAGTTTAAGTAATCAAAAAGTAATAAATAAAAATTAAAAAAAAGTACATAAAACATTGACAAAAACAGGACGCATCAAAGACTTTAACAAGATTTGTGGGCAAGAATTAGTGTCAGGAAAATTTCTCTATCTTCAATAACTCTCAGGACACCGATGGAGACGGTTCAAGCAAGAAAATGTTTAATGCTCATATGAGGGAGAGTCCTCAGAATCAGCCAAGCAACTCTCAAAGTTAAAATAATACTACTACGTAGTTTATACAGACAGTTGTGCTGGTATTTGCGTGCGGAGGGGCGGAGTTCACACAGGTGCTGCTTGGGCAGATAAGCCTCAAGGCCGTATATTCTGCAAGCTCAGGCATCAGGTTCAACAACATTTCTGCAGCACTGAGCCATTTCAACACTGAAAAAATTGTGTTAAGCCTTTAGTGAATTAATATATTTAAACAGTTAGGTGGTTTAAGATCAGTTTAGCATGCTTCTAAGTTTGGCTGGTAGCCTAATGTATTCAAAGCATGGTTACCACAGGCATATTCTTGAGTTACTGTAGTGCTTCCTGTCTGGTTGGTGGGGAAGTGTAAAGCTAGTCACCGGTGTGCATACATGACAGAGAATTTCACTTAGGTTTTTACAAAAATTTAATGAGCAGAAAAAAATTGGAAGAGAAAATACAGAAATCTGAAGAAATTGTAAAAATGTTGTTGTTCCAGAGTTTAATAAAAAAATTCCTCTGTTGCTTGTTCTGCTCGATAGCTGCTGGTTCCTTCAGTTGAAATAGACCGGCTCTGTCCTCGTGAGAAACAAGCAGGCCCATTTGGTCTCACTAGATGACCCTAATTTCTTGGTCTGCTGGCTCGATGGGTAGAGTATCAGGCTGGGATGCAGAAGTCTCCCGGCTTGAATCCCAGCCCAGCTGCCAGGTGCATCCTTGAGCGTATGGCTGCCTCAACCCCAAGGGGAACAAATTTTGTGGCAACATGCGTAACATACGAAATCACAGTAAAAGCACCAATACAAGATTCTTACAAGCTTGACAAGCAAACTTGGTTTTCATATATGGCTTTTCCTGTTTTAACAGCAGTGGTGGCACTGTGATGGCCATCTAATCTAACTTGCATCTATTCACTTTGTCATACAATGAAGTTCCTGCTTCAATACAAATTAGGCAACAGGTGTTCCATCTAATCTTAATCAGCATTGTGATATGAGAAGTTGTGAACGTGAAGACACAATGTCAGTTTTAGGTCCATTAGCATTTTTGAGCCTTGCAGAGATTCTTCCTTATATCCTTCCTGGAGTTTTGTTACACTTAAGACACAATAGCTTTCTAAGGAAAATTATGACTATGGTCTGTCTCCAGATGTTACTGTATATTTTCATACTTCTCAGTATTGTTTTGTAAAAGAAACAGATTTTAATTTTCTCCTCCAGGCCACTACAAAATAAATATCTCTATAAAAAAGGGCTTTATTTAGTCACCATTGAGATATTATAAAATGAAATGGGTAGACATCTGCCTTTTCACGGTTTATGTTCCAAGTGTGTGAAGATCTCTCATTCCTACTATGACATATAGTTAAATATGTCAGTCAACTTTCATATGCTCCCTGTGTCAGGGTCCCTCACAGTAGATCAACCAGCATCCAGTTAAATATCTGCACATCAACTTGACGCAGGGTTTTATGCTGGATGCCCTTTGTAACACAGCCCTCCCATTTTATCTAGGCACTTAACATGCCACTGCTCTCTCACTCTCTGATGTGTACAAGGATTTTATGGAAAGAAATGTAGTTTACTAAGACATGTCTGCTATTTAGTAAATGTTACATACTGGGGTTTCTTCCCCTCCCATGTGTTACATAGAAAGCCGGCTTCTACCTAAATTATGTACCAGTGGAAAATTTTAACAAATCAACGCAATCATTGACTAATGTCCACTCACTGAGCTCTTCACAGATTTTACAATGATAACCAGCCATCTTCTCAAAGGTAAACATTAATTTATCCAGTGATGATTAACAAAATTGGTTCCTTGTTGTCACCACTTCTATGTTTAGTCATTGCTAAAAACATAATACCAAACTGCAATGTGAAAGGTGTGATAACACCACGCACTACAGCGATTATAGTTCATTTCCATTTTATTTCCCCGTTACCAACAGTACCAGGATTTGCAATAGATTGGTCACAGTACAAGACAACAAATTTGACCATTACATAAAAAATTAATTACAAATAAAACATGTTAAAAAAAATCATGTAAACATATTAGGTTTAATTTACTACCCACTCAAGATGTTTTCCATAAGTGTTCTCACCTTCAGTGCAGTTAGCCTAATCTTTCTGAAAGAGACACACGTTAAAGTAACGAATTAATCCCTATTCTTCTAAACACGTTATAGGTGACATCGAATACAAGCAGATCCAGGTCACAAAGGACTGCGCAGGTCTTCTCATGGGGGGGGGGAATTCTAAAAGACTATAAAAAGCTAAGTGAAACACTATGTTATAATGCAGTCACTGGGGGAAAAAAAAAAACAAAACAAAAAAAAAAAAAAACACAATATTGGATTATCCCATCTGTACAAACCAAGTTTCTGCGTGTAAAAACTGAGACCTACATATACATATAAAAAAAACATGGTTATCATTAAAAACATCTACCCACACAGACCACGTTGCCACTACATACTGTCTTACAACAACGCAAAATACTTGTATATAATGGTAAAGTGCCTATATTTACTATACAGTAATTGAAAGAATAAAGGCAAATACGTAGAAAACTGGATACACCCGCCCCCCAAAGGATCGATGTTGTAATGTTTTATCAATAGCGTTCAGGGTTGTATTCTGCTAACGATTGCTACCTTTAACTATGTAAACTGTTAAAATATTTAACTCACGATTTTAAGAAATCGTTCATTTCCACACCATTGTTAATACTCTAAAACAAGAACATAGGACATATGTCCTATCTGATCTGAATTTTAAAAAGTGTTTTAAACAGGAGAATTCTACAAGACAGTATCAACAGCGCACTATTTAAAAAAAATAAACGAGTTTTAAAAATGACCCTGGCGTATTAACCAGCTACCTTCTACGCCCTATAACCAAAATCAAAATGTCCTCCGACTGCTTTCTCTATCCTGTGACACCATAAAAAAAAAAAAAAATCATACCATACAAAAAAAAAAAAAAAAAAAAACCTTTAGACATTTCTGCATATTCATAAAACAACTTAACATCTAATACCACCACACCGTACTACGCAGAATTAGTTTTTAAATCGTAATTTACTACCTTATAACAAATCTATGTAACCCCACCCAAAGTGTAATCACAATTTAAGCAATATTTCAAATTCAGCCAATCGTTGCTTAAAACAACACAAAAACCACGCCCATTTCTTAAGGGTTATATTACAGTGTCAATCTTGTCACCTCGGACCAATAGAAGACAAAGACACCCTGTGTCAACACCACCCATTTCTTTGTGATGTTTTGAAGCATCGGCCAATCACTAACAGTGTTTTTAAATCAGGAGCAGCCAGTGTTCACAGCGGTGGTTTTGGGACCCAATAAGGTCTTTCCGACGTATTTGCCAGACAATAAAACAGTACAGAACAACATTACAAATGTGATTTGGAAACAGTATCGTCATGAAAGCACTGAAGGTAGTTACCAATGCTCAGTAAGTACTACAATAAAATCACAAAACATAGATTAACACATTAACAGAACTTTGAAAAAATCAACAATTTAAAATAACCAATCAAACCACTAGGAATGTATAAATTTTGTAGATTTGCCAGAAAGCATGGGCCTAAGGTGGCATTCACACAGAATGGGAATCAAGTCTGTTTCAGGGTTAACCAAGTTGAAAAATAAACAATAAAATCTAATCTTAATTTTGACCAGCACGTGGAAGAAAACTATTTTAAAAATTGCTTGTACAGCCATTAAAAAGAAAATAGATTTGTTTGAAAAAATTATGATTAGCCTTTAAGTCACACCCCCTGGAAGACAGAGGTCAATATGATTCTTAAGAGTTAAATGTTATTGATTACAGTAATAAACACTACACAGTAAAATTTACTGTAATAGGTGACATAAACATACACAATTATTTAAATCAATAATTCTTAGTTCATTACCTTAACATAAGTTTATTTTTAGGTGCTAGCCTATTGCTTTAAATATTTGGGCCATCTGTGCCATTTATGCTTAATGTAAAACTGAACATAACATTGGTGAAAACAACTAGGTACCCAAAAAGAAATGTAGATAGCAAAACTACAACATTCATAATATTTGCCTCAGGCTAAATCTTTATATGAGCAACTCCACAACCATCCATAATTTTTCCTTGAAACGTTATTTACAGTACAAATGTAATGCGTTCTTTTATTGAACAGGCGAACGAAGAGGACCGCTCTTCCCTGTGTGAGCGTCGCTCTGTCGGGTCCTGTAGGGAGCCCGTGCTGGGCTGTACTGGAAACCCCGCGCTGCCTGCACCTCTATCGTCTCGGGTGAGTTTGTTACAATGTAGCAATTTCTCTATAAATGTGTATAACTCTAATAAAGCGGCAACGTTCGCACGCTGCAAGCGGAATGCAAAGCTCGCTTCGACCTCCTACAAAACGCCAAAAGCCCGCACGAACAGGCTTATGGATTAATTTTATAACGAATTCCCAAGCATACCCCCCGGTCCAAGAGAATTCCAACATTAACTCATATTTAGCTAGGATATAGCTACGCAACTGCTTTTGAGGGAATGAAAATACTATGTAGCAGCTCAGCTTGCAACAACGTTTGACGCTGAGAGACAAGAGTTGTATTAACGGAACTGTACAGTAACTTAATTCTTATCTATACATGCCAAATATTCAAACCGTGAATATATTGCGTTCAAGATGTTATATATTTATATAGCTAGCTACGGCTAACTGTTTGTCTGTGAAGTCATTCGAATTCTCTGAGCAAATATATTTCAGACAGGTGGTAGAAAACCAAAATCACTCATCCACATATGTAATTTTATGGAGAGTAATATAACCGAGTAGCCGTCAACGAAAGAAACTTTTCAGACATGTATTGCCAGGTTGTGTTTCACCTACCGTAGCCGTTTGTCTCGGTTCATTCATCTCCGATATCCGTTAGTGCCGCGCTGCTTTTTACGCATATAAAAGTAAATGTAGTAAACTTTACTTTCCAGTGTTTGCGTACAGAGTATTTGGTTTAATGCTGCCTTCGTCCACGCCTACCTCAGCTGCCTCTATTCAACGAATAAATCCTGTTCGTGCGAAAAAACGTTTTGAGACATTTCGGGGGGAAAAGTTTTATTGTGCGTGCTAAAGTGTGATGTTCGTGTACTAACAACATGTTAAGAGTTTAAAAACGAAAACATCGTTTTCAAAGAAAGCTACAGTGATCTAAGTTAATGTAGACATTGCGCGTCTTTTCTCTCTTTCTTTCATGCGGAAACATGTTCCAGTTCAGAAATGCACACACACTTGCTAATAATTGCGTTAGTTTTTTACGTAATTTATATTAATTCTGTTTTCAGGTTTTTCAGATGGGTGACTGAATTAACCCATTTAGTGTCATCAGTGTTGTTTATGAATGTGCTGATAACTGAGCATTGGATGTAACATCACATGTACTACACGTGGACCACTGATGGTCTTGTGTATGTTTGTTTGTGTGCTGTGTGTTTCTGCTGATTTCTAAACATCGTTCAAGCATTTACATTACGAGTGCTTGGGAAACGGTAGTGCAGGTGGATACGATTTGCTTCACATAATTTAGTAAAACACATAACCATGTATTTTGTTTATTAGAATGCGATTTATTATGCAAGATATCGTTTTAAGCGAGTTTGTATTTGACATCTCTATAAAAAAATTAGAATTTATGGGTGGAAGTTGTAAAGTTGGTACTAATGAATTCAGTATAACATTTTCAGTTCTTTTTTGTTAATGAACGTCAGTAATTGAATCACAACATGCTATTTCAGATTTATATTAACAAAACATGTAACTCAGTGCGTGTGGTCAGGGTAGTATCCATTGTAACTATTGCCAAATTGTCTTTCACATTACAACTATTCAGATATACTAAAATGTGTATATGGTGTCAGTAGGTAACTGGCTTTTGGTGGGCTGACATGATACACATGTCCCTTGTGTTGGTAAATATTTCAAAGACCTCTTTTCTGAATATGGCTGAGAAGAACGACGAATTTACAGATGTAATTTATGACAGTAATTTATGGCCGTGTGTGTGATGATTTTCTGTCTGTGTATGTGCACAGTGTGAACATGAAGTTCAATGAGATTGTGTGAGTGTTATAAAATGCTGTTTATCAGGCAGATAATAATTTGCAAGTAATTTGGAAAGAGCTTAACATCAGGCTTAAGTCATTAAAGAGTACTGACATTTCTTTGTTAAATGTTTTCTTTCAGAAAATGCTGAGAGAAATCACCTTTTACTTGTCCACGACAAAGGTGTGTACAATTCTCACTTTGCCAGTGTGGAATAGCTTTGCCTGCCTATATTGAAAACAGGTTTTATAATGCTGTTTGAGAAAAGACAGATTCCCCACTGCCCCAGTGTTTCTTTTTGGGCTGTCAGACATTTACAAATGAAGTATAAAGCTGAAAAGCAGTGAGGCCACTAGCCTGTTCACTTTTTACAGGGTATAGTTCTGTAGTTACTACTCAGGGCCCTATTTCAATGAGGTTTTGAAACAACATGAATGTTGTAAGAGGGTTTGCTGCAGCCACTGAACTGATGAAGTGTAATTATGGTGTCTTTCCTTGTTTCTGTATTATGCTGCAGTACCGTTTGTGCTGTAAGATGTTTGCTATGCTATGCCATGTCATGTTTTGCACTTATAACATTGCAAGCAGAATCAGAATCCCAAAATTAACGATTGCATTAAAAAACCTAAATTGACCGTAGCCAAAAGGCCTTTTTCATTCCGTATTTTTTGTTTAAATGAGAAGACCAGCTGCATGTTGCCCCTATTTAATTTCTTAACATTATTATTATTAATAATAATTGTATTACATAATGTTGACATGAATGTACCACTTGTAAAATGTACTTATGTATTTTGCAAGTACATTCTGCAAATGTTGCCATCCGACAATTGTTGCCAAGTGTTAACAGTAAACATCGGAAATCAGCCTTAAGTTTTCAAGATGCACGTTACTGGATTCAATTACCTGAAAATCTGAGACAGGCTTGTAATGTTGCTACATTTAAGTTTAGCCTCAAGACATACTTTCTAAAGCCAATAACTGAAAGTTCTTATTTTAATTTTCCTTTTGGGTTGTTTATATTTTATATCATTTTTATATTATATGTGTATAATTTTTATAATTTATTAAAAATATTTATTTTTTATTTTCTATGGTTTTATTTATTTCTATTGTTTTCTTTTATATACTTTAGTATATATTTATGTTGATGTTTTGTTTTATGTAAAGCACTTTGCATTGCCTTGTGTACAAAATGTGCTATATAAATAAATTTTTCCTTGCCTAATGTCTTAACTTGTAGTTGACATGGATGATGAAGACGGCAGGTGCTTGCTAGACGTAATTTGGTGAGTGTCTGTTTTTTTTTTTTTATAATATTATGCGTGAATTAGTGGTGAGGATTGAAAGGTATAACATCAAACGTTTTGGAAACAGTCTCAATTTTTTTTTTCCATATATATTCACCAGGCCACATTCACTAAGCAGTTAAGAAACAGATGGGTTGATGGGGAAGCTGCTCTAAAGAGGCTTTGTTTATTACGGGAGTGAGAGGCTAGTGAGCGTTGTTGGGCTGATTGTCATTGTCATCCACCACAGTGACCCAGAGGCACTGAACGACTTTCTCCATGGATCCGAAACGCATGTAAGTGAAGGCCCAATTCTTGTGGAAGGCCCACAGTGGTGGAGCGGGATCCGAGTCGCTTCCGCTAGATTATAGACAAACATTAGCACTGCGGACACTGGCCAAGCACAAACGCAGAGCAGACCACGTTTTTTCACATACGTTCTGACGCTTCCTGCAGAGCTTACGCACACCTCCCCTTCTCCCCCACTGCTCCCAACCTGCTTGCAAGTTGTGCGACTTATGTGGCTTAAGTTTATCCTTTGATCTTGACCTTTTCTGTTTTCAGTCTCTTTATTTACGTGCATGAGTAACGACAACACATGAATGTAGTGCTTGCAACCTCCTCTGCTTTTCTCAGCCCTCTTTTGGTCTTTCTGGATCTCCTAACCCACCCTATTTTTCTCCTAACCTCTTTCCCTTTTTTTTCCTTTACCTGCTGGTGGACCATCACCCCTCCTTTCCTGTTTTTGCGTGCGACTGTGTGTACGCCTGTTGGCTTGTCTGCGCGCCCTGTCCTCCTCCTGTGTGTGTGTGTGTGTGTGTGTGCGCATGTGTGTGCGTGTGTCTGTAGCTGGACGCTGATGACCTTTTGGATGGCTCCATTGATCCCTCCAGTTCCTTCTTCTCCAGTGTTGGGGTGAGTGCCCCCACCCCCTTCCAACACAGTCTCCTGTCTTTCAGCACGTAATTAACAGTTACAGCACTTTGAGACCCCATGCCTTGCTTGCCTCTTCATGCTCACCTGCTTAAGAAGGTCAGATTCACTTGGTTCATTCTTTTATGTTGTTTTTCTTTTTTTCCCCCCTCCTTTTGCATACAGTCATAGCTGTGTCCACTAGTCTCATGTTTTGGTTTTTGCTTTTTAATGAAGGCCCACAGTCCCATGTTACTTCCAATATGGCTGTTACAGCTATAGACTAGGATGTTGTACTTCTTACTCAGTGTCTTTAGTCATATTGTCTCTCTTCCACCATCCTCATGTTGATGTCTCACTCACTAGTCACCCCTGTTCTGCTTCTCTCTTTTTTCTTTTTTCTCTCTGTCTTTCTCTCACTTTCTCTTGCTTTCTGTCTCTTTCTCTCTCTGTCTCTCTCAGGGCCACGTGCCTGAGGTCCAGCCTCCCAGCCAGCTGTCAGCTAGCGAGCCCACTGGACTGCCCAGTGGCAGTGTGGACTTGGATTTTCTGGAGGATGACGACATCCTGGGGAGCTCGCCTGGGGGGGGTGTCAGCGGGGGCCGCGAAGGCGGGAGCAACGGCTTTGGGACGGACCACGAGCCGTGTGACATCCTGCAGCAGAGCTTGGCCGAGGCTAACATCACAGAGCAGAGCCTGCAGGAGGCTGAGGAGCTGGACCTCAGCTCCTTTGGCTTAACTGGCCTGACACAGGTGGTACAGACTCTGGCTGACCCCGCCAGCATGACCGTGGCAGGAGACCCCGCAGTGGGTGTGGGTATCACCGTTGGGGTTGGAGGCACTACACCGATCTTTCCAGGTCCAGCCGGCAACTCCACAGTGTCAACTGCCGGAGGTACGGCAGACATGCTTGGGTCAGTCCTCGCCCATCCCAGCCTACAGCTGCAGCCCCAGGTGATGAACAAGGCCATCAATGTCCAGCCCTTTATGCAGCAAGTTGGCCTTGGAAATGTGACTTTGCAGCCGATTTCTGGCCTTCAGGCTCTGCCCAACGGGAGTTCGTCTGGACATCTGGGCATTGGACAGATTCAGGTTGTTGGCCAGCCCACGGTCATGACTATTAATCAGCCAGTGCAGCCAATCCTGGCTAAAACAGTGGGGGGGTACCAGCTTCACCAACCTGGCACAGACGTGGGTGTTGCTGGTGCCCAGACTGGACTTAGTGCACCGGTTTTGAGCTCAGCTGGCGGACTTTTAATCCAAGGAGGCAAGGCTGCTTTGGGATCTCCAGCTATGAATGGCACTGGTGTTTCTGTGAGTAGTGCTAACCTTAGCAGCAACAGCGGCAGCAGTACTATGACCAGCTCTGCTGGACTGGTGGGCTTCAGCAGTTCCTCAGTTACTGCAGGAATTGGTGCACAACAGCAGACTCAGGCTCAAGGCCAGATAATGCAGAATGTGATCATTCAGCGCACACCAACACCTATTCAGCCCAAGCCACCACAGGGGGGCGTGATACAGCCCAAACTCTTCAAGCAGCCTCAGCCTCAGCCTCAGCAGGGCCACCCGTCTGGCCCCTCCATTCAGAATGAGGCCAAGGTGTTAGGGGTGCAGCAAGGACCAGTCCCGGTGTCCACAACACAGAATGTGGCTTTTCTAACAGGCAAGGCTAGTGCTAATGTCGTCCTCAGCACCCCAACTGCCCCCCAAGGTGCAGCCTACTCGCAGGCACTGTTCAAACAGCAGACGCCACAAGCGTCAGGGAAGCCGGTCAGCGTGCACTTGCTGAACCAGTCGAGCAGCATTGTCATCCCCTCGCAGACGGTTCTGCAAGGGCAGAACCCTCAGTTTTTACTGCCTCAGCTGCAGGCCGGAGGGCAGATATTAACTCAGCACCCAGGGGGCCACATCATTACTAGCCAGGGTCCTGGAGGTCAACTGATTGCCAATCAAATCTTAACTACCAATCAAAACCTGAACCTTAGTCAGGTTCTAACGCCACAGGGTCAGCCCGCCCACATTCTCTCAGCACCCATCCAGCTGCAGCCGGGTCAGATGACTCAATCCGCACTCTTCCAGATGCCCGTATCCCTCGGCCAGACCCAGGCACCCACCCAGGCTGTCATCCAGGGAATGCCCATCCAGAACCCTCTGGCTATGCTGGGTCAAGTGGAGGGACTGGGCCCGGCTGTCAGTCTGCAGCCTACCACTCAACAGCCTGTTTGTGGTCTTCCTGCTAACTGTGGGACCACAGGGGCAGCAGTTGCCCCTTGCCAGCCGGGGGAGGGCATTGTGGTCCTTGGCAGCACCATGGACCAATCCACAGCACCACCCCCAGCACCTCCGTCAGTCCTCTCAGTACAAGCTGGTCCATCCATTGCTGTGTCTGCCTCAGCACCCACTGCCCCCTCTTCTTCACCATCTGCATCCTCCTCTTCTTCACTATCTTCCCTCACCTCATGTGGGACAGCTGCTCCTCCGGCCCAGCACAGCCCCGGAAGCCTGTTCCTCACACCACAGGGATCCAGCATGATCCTGAGCCAAGACTCCGTACAGATGTTCCTGCAGCAGGTCAGTACCAACTCCTGCTTTGTGCCTTTAATTATTATATGACCTCCGCATTTTAACACATCATGTTAGAGTACTAAGCAATCAATGTGACTTCACTTCTTGACCGCTCTGCCCTCGTCCAATGTTAAAACAACAAACATACCCTCCCTGCTCCCGTCAGGACCAGCAGAACAAAAGTGAGGTGATCTCACCCTGCTTGTGGCACAAGCCTGCACCCATCATCATGACCAGTGCTGGTCTGCTCACTGCTACGTGTCACAGTTTATCGTGTGAGGCCCAGCTAGGCTTAAGCTCCACCCACTCACCTGACCATGCCCACAGATCAGCATCTGTGCTTCAGATAGAGGTTCCCCCTACATAACTCTGCCACCTGCTAGACATGCTGCTGATTGCTGGCCATCCCAGCAGAAGTCCTTACCTGCTTTCCAATATGACTAACTATTTTCTTTCTGCTTTCTTTTGGTATTTCAGTATACCTAGTATTCACTACAAAATCAGTCTAGTTTTTTTCCCCTGAAGTGTTGAGTTAGTATAATATAGGTGTAGGTAATTAAAAAGCTTTTTTGTATAAATATAGGAAGGGCTCATTAGTTTTGGAGCCAGTTTGCACTTTTATTGCTTGTTTATTGTTTTCTTATGCTTTTCTGATAGTTGTCTTGTTTTAATTAACACTGCATTGTTGTTGTCCTCATTTGACTTTTTGTGGGCTGGGCTGTTTTTTTTTTTTGTGGTCTGCCAAAATCTCATGTGTTTAGATTTGTAGGGGCTAAATGATATTTTGAAGCAGTCTTTTATCCTTACTGTTTGCCTTTGAAATGACATCCAGGGTGCAGATGTGTTTGACCTGTATTTTACTAATGTCTGTTAAATATGTTTACATTTTGAACACCCGAGAGTGAGAATCAGGGAGTTCAGACGTTTTGTGCAGACATGGATTTAGGCTGTGTCCAAAATCATTCCCTACTCACTCAGTCCCTACTTACTGTATTGGATATTATAAATAGTGGACTATATAGTGTCCACACCTAGGAAAGTAACATTGCAGTACTACCACACTACTCTGCACCATTTATTACGTCATTGTTGTCCATCGGTTGAACACTGCTTTTAATGTTGCCTTCTAAGATACTATGAGCACATTGTACAGTGATTAGTTGCAAACTCGACGTTGCTCAATTCAGACACCACTACAAAATGGCGAACACACTATTCAGTGAGTAGGGTGTGATTTTGGACACAGCCTTCATTTTTGTGCTGTTAGTCTGTGTTCCGTTATTTTTTTTTTTTTTTTGTTGCCAGACACTTGCTGAGAAAAAAAAAAACATGAAGTCGGGTCCGGACGGCCCACACTAGCTCTGAACGGTCACGGCAGAAGAGAGTAATGTTGCGCAATAAGAAGTGGCATTTCACCGTCACCTCTCTCACTTCACACTCACCTCCTCCTTAGTTTCTCCTCCTCATCCTCCCACTTGCACAGATGGTGGGGAGGCGCATCTGCACTCCACACCATAAATCTCTGCTCCTTTCACAACATTCTGCGTATTACATTTTGTTTCAGTGATATATGTATTTTTTCTTTTTTCCTCCCCTCACATGGTGAATTAAGGTTTTCCACACAGTATAATTCGTGTCCTCCTCCCGCAGCGAGTCCCGTACTGGAACTTCAAATATGCTCATTTGTTTGTCACACCTGACAGATTGTCCTCCCACATGACGTTCTATCATCTTAATCTGTATAATGGAATCAAATGGCGTAACTCTGTCTTTAGCTGATGATTTTGTACAAAGTTCATCACATCATATTATCCATTTATATAACTGGATGTTTTCATAGAGTTTAGTGGTTACATTTGACACACAGAAATACAGGTCGTAGTCAATTTACGACCTATGCAACTTACGACTGTTCGACTTTACGACCACAACTGTGACCGTTATGTCTGGTGAACATTGCCCAGCTGGGCATACGAGAACACGACAGTTTTGCCTAGGTCCCGGCAGCGTTAGCAGTTCCGCGCACAATGCTCAGTGTAAACTCAGTGCTCTTCCTCTGTGTTCGTTTTCTGTGTTCACAACTAAGGGATTATCAGAAGGTTTATCTCTACTGAATAAAGTTCTTCCACATTTTGAAGGAATGGACCCAAACACTGAAGGGATGGCACATGATGTGTTTCGTCCGTATCGCAAAATGCACAAAGAAAGAAAGAAACAGTTCAGACAAAGCTCACTTTGTTTATAAAAAATAGATTTCCCTGAGCGCTGCCCCAACCAAAGTTATTAAACCAATTGTACTATAATACTGTATTCAGTGTTTTTGCAATTATTTTGCATTATTAGTCTAAATGTACTTTACAGTTTGACAAAAAGCTGAAGACTGCAGCCCCAGCTGACAACATCAGCGATTATCATTACCCATAGTACACAGTTTAATATATGTACAGTATTTATTTATTAGCTTTTTTCTCCATAGCCGACTTACGACCAGATCGAGTTACGACCGGTTGGTCAAAACAGATTGCGGTCGTAAGTCAATGACAACTTGTATATTTAAATAGCTAGTGTGATTTTCAGCATGTGTGTGCAGGTTGCCTGTTATACTTGGGCTTGGTTGTGTGCAGAATCGTTTATTAAGTACAACGTAAAATAAAGTTTATCGTTATAATTTTCTAAGAAAGAAGTTACATTTGAATCATGAATGGGGCTTAATCTATAAATATGAAGTTTGTGAAAACTCAAAGCTACCTTCCCTGAGAGCTCCAGAAACAGTTTGTCATTTTAATGATTGCCTCACCCGCATTCTTCAAGAAGCACGCTGCGTTTCTGGTCAACCACTGAACAAAAGGCGGTCTAGTTCTTAGGGTTGATAGGGTGAGGAGTTACCACTGTACTTCTGAATGTATTGTGATTGTTGTTTTTCACCCAATTCCCTTTCCTGTCATGTGATGTTCATGACCTTGTTTGTGTGTGTTTTGCCTGTCGTTCATGAATTCAGCTCCCTTCGACCGGACCCCAGCAGCATGTGAAGATCCAGAGTGCCTCGCCCTCGCAGCTCCAGGCCCCCCACCCGCTGCCGGCCCCTCTCCCTGACACCTCGCAGCCCTCCCAAGCTTCCCCCCTCGTTGTAGGCCAGCAGGTGCAGTCTCCCCACCAGCAGGCACCGCCCCGGCCCCCGTCCCGGCCGTCCTCCCGCTCCTGCACACCCTCATCCCTGCCGCCGCTCTTTATCGTCCACAACCAGGCGGCAGGGTCGCCACAGCAGTTGACTCAAGTGCAGCCTGCGCTGCCCACGCAGACCCAGGTGCCTACCCCCATGCCACCTCAGCCGGTGACCTTCCGGCAAGATGTCCCCCCTCCGTCCTGCTCGCCCAAACCCCCCCAGGGCACCCCTGTACAGTTCCAGATAGTGCCCCCAGCAGTAGGTGCTTCCATGGCCCCAGGCGTGTCCCACCAGAGCCCTGTCCAAGGCCTGATGACTGAGCAACAGCAGACTCTACATCTGTTTGGTGCTCAGTTGCAGCCCCTGGCAGCTATTACCCAGCCGTTGCCTCAGCAAAAGCTGCAGCAGGTATGTTGCCTTGCAGTCGTAGCCAGTGCTACACGTTGCAGAACGAGGGGACAGAATCTTCACCTGTCTTCGTAACCCTTTTTGCTCCCGTGCCTTCTCAGGTACAACAGAACGCCATCCTCCAATCGAAGCAGCCGGCTCAGCTGCTCTCCACCAATCAGTTTGGTGTGAAGCAAGAAGCACCTCCCTCTCAGCCTGTGACATCATCAGCCAGCCACAGCACCCCTGCTCAGCTAATGCCAGTTCTGCAGCAGGCTTCAGTGCTGGTGAACACTCAAGTGTCAAGTTAGTGTCTCCTTTCCACATCAGAGTTTTACGTACATTCAGGCCCGATAGGCTCTGAAAAGTGAATCCATTTTACAAAACAGCCCACCAAGTGTATCCTGTCTGATCTTTCCACAGTTGCGAGTGAAGTAAAGGTGTTCCTGGGAAGCCCAGGACCTTCTGGTGTCACCTCAACTAGCCTGGCACAGTCCATGCAGGTGGGACACAACAACCGTTTAATTTGTTGGCAAATATTGGTGATTAGTGCTGAAGCAGGTGCTGTATGACTAATATATTTGCCTTTTGTCTCCTATTTCTCACCTGCGTCCATGCCTTCTGCACTGTAGCCGAAGCAGGGCGTGATTGGCTCTGTGGGGGGGCTCTCCCTGGGAAAGGGTGGGCTTCATATCCAGGTCTGTAACAGTGGACTTGCACAGCTGGCTTCATCACAGGCTCCGCCTTCTGAAGTATGTCTTCACTGTCTGTGTCACGTCCTATAATCAGTACTTATTTTACTTATTGCAGAGGGATACAGTTTTAGGAAATGCTGTTTAAAGTGATGTTTAAAGATAATTTTCTGTGTTTGGCTTACCTTGTAGACCATAGGCTCCCAAAGGCCTTTAATCATGGAGCCCAGCAAAGAGGCCAGGTCAGTGTGTGAAGCCTCTTACTGCTTAGTGCACAACAACTTTCAACAAATTAAACAAGCCGTAGCTGTCCCCAGCCATCCAAGCACCTGTCCGCATGTCCCTGTGTTTAAGTTTGTCCTTTTTCTTGCAGGATGCTGGAGCAGCTGAGGAAACAGCAGGGCTCTGTACTGCACCCAGACTACAGCTCCCCCTTCTGCTCTTATGAGGATGCTCTAAAAAGGCTGCTTCCTTACCATCTCTACCAGGGAACCGCTTCGTCTCCAGAGGACTGTCGCAAAGGTAAGTGCCGCATCACCTGTCCTCTTTGTGGCTGGCTACACAATCTACAGTTCGCTCTATTCTGACTGTCTGTTTTTTGCAGTGGACAATGAGTTTGAAAGCGTGTCAAGCCAACTTCTAAAGCGGACTCGGGCGATGATTGACAAATACCGCTTGCTGCTGTTTGAGGAGTCCAGGGTAACATTTTATCTATCATCTGTGTTCCTGTGTCCCCATTTGTTGTCGTTCCATGGAGTTTTGTCCTTACATTGCCCATGGCATCATGCCCCGTACAAACAGAGGTATAATTTGTGTGTGTGTTTGTGTGTTTTACTCGAGCAGAGGTCAGGGCCCTCTGCGGAAATGGTGATGATTGATAGGATGTTCATTCAAGAGGAGAAAGTTGCTCTGAACCAAGACCGTCTGCTGGCAAAGGAAAGGCCAGGTATAAATACAGCACACAGCGCAGGCCCACAGTACAGTGGCTTTGCATGTGGTGTGACTGTGTTGACTCGTTGTCTTGTCCCTTGTAACAGATGAGTATGTGGCTCACTCCCGTGCCCTGGAGAGCACAGCAGCTCGGATTCAACAGCCCACACCTGCAGAACCTGCGTCCACACATGCTGGCCCGTCAGTGGCACCGCCAGTGGCCATGGTGCCTGTCCCATACCCAGCCGCTACGCATATAACACCCACCAAGATGGTGATTAAGCAGGGCGGGGGAACTGCCTCTGTGACCTGGTCCTCCAGCATCACAGCGGGACCTGCGACGCCCGCAGCCCGTCCGTCCGCGGAGTCGGCGAGGGCCGCCGCTTCACAAGCGACCGACGACGAGGACGCCCTGCCCCAACGCAGCAGCAAACCACCCATCAAGACCTACGAGGCTCGCCGTCGAATCAGCTTGAAGTTGAAGATTAAGCAGGAGGCGGGCCTGAGTAAGGTGGTGCATAACACAGCGCTGGATACAGTTCACACGCCAACACAGCTTCAGCCACTACAAGAGTCTCCTGCTCATCAGCACCAACAGCCTGCCTTGGCCACGTCCAGGACTCCTCCCCCTACTGCCAGTGCTTCCCCTTCCTCTCGTGTCTCCACGGCAACCCCAACGTCAGCCCCCACCCAGCACAGCACAGCAGCTCCGACCACAGCATCTTCATTTCCTTCATCCTTCTACTCGGCTTCCTCTTCGTCTTCCTCCCCCTCAGCCCAGATGAATGGGACCTTGGGGAACCACGAGGTTGGCAGCGTCAAAAGGAGTCCTGCCGCCACTGTGACGCAACCCCTGACCACGTGCCGGCTTCCTCTGCGCAAGACCTATCGTGAGAACGTTAGCCCTCGGCAGCGTCCTGGGGTCCCTGGGGGTGGAGACAAGGACAATTCGCCCCAGCAGCCTCCTATGCCACTAGCCCCGCCCCACGAGCCTCAGGGCTCCTCCTCCCCCATGGACGGGCGGACAGTGATAGCCAGCGTAAAGCTGGAGAAGCATGGCAGCCGGCCGTCCCCCTATCCCCCCACCTGGTCAAGGGCGGAGCGCTCGGCAACAGGGGCCGGCGCAGCCCAGGAGCAGGGCTCCTCTCCGGGACTCATGAAGGAGCTGGCTGAGGTGGAGGAGGTGTTTTATCACGGGATGATTAGAAACACCCACCACCACCACTCGGAAGAGGAGGACTATGATGGGGAGAGGAAGGATAAGCAGGTAGGTGCAGTGAAGTCCAGGCCCGGTATCGGGAAGAGCAGAGAGAGAGGCGGCGGGTCATCACGGGTGAGCCGGCAGACGCCCGGTTCGTCGTCATCCCCCGCTGAACCCTCCTGCACGTGGGACTCCTCGCTTTCAGCTAAGCGGCACAAGTTGGGCTCCCCAGACATGGACAACGCCAGCTTCTCTAGTGGAAGCCCCCCGCCCGATGACACGCTGAACGAGCACCTGCAGAGGGCGATAGATGACATACTGAATTTACAGCAGGGGGCTGCTGGAGGCCCTGCTCCCAGGGCTAATCTATCCCAGTGCCCTAGCAGTGCTCCCTCTGGACCTCACAGGCCACCTGTGCCCATCTCCCCTTCCGTATCCCAGCGCTCACAGCTAGGGGATGCAAGCGGGCACAGGCAGAACAGCAAACTGGTATCAAGGACTAACAGATAACAGGGTGTCGGGCAGAGTGGGACTGAGAGAGGGATGGGCGAGGAGCCCAGAGCATCTCTGTACTATTGGATGTGCTGTGTTTCAATTTGAATTGTCCAGGACTACACCTTATTTGGGTTACAGAATGTACAAGGTTAGCGTGTATAAGACACAGTCAACGCGATGGATTAAAGACATCACAGCGTGGCCAGTGATTTGTGTTGCACCGTGACCAAATGCCAGTCTTGCCTCGGTCATTGAGGCTTTGTGCCTACTGAAAAGCAAGGGTTTTTTTATACTACAAGCAAGAAAACATAGCATAGTCAGCACTTTTGCAAAAGATGAAAACTGGTGGTAGCAAAGCAGGAAATCGTAAAAATTTCTAAATTTTAAGCGATAAAATTATTTTACAATATTTCAGTTTTACCAAAATCTTTTAACACAGCTAGGTGAAGATGTGGCACATTGGTGTGTAAAAGATGCTGTGTGAACATGATCATCATCAGGAAAAGAGTGACGCAAAATGAATTAGTCCTTAACAAAGTCAAAGATTGCAATAGATTGCGTACACGTACGGTCCATATGACGTGCAAATTGTAAAGACCAGGTTTATTCTCACTGCATAACAAAATAGGGCATTTTACGACATTAGCTTGTTGCTAATGAAAAATATTGATCAGTTTGGCTTCTTTTTAGTTTTTCCACCATGGTGGTTTGTTTATATCCCAGGATCCCCTGGAATAGTACTTCCTAGATAATCTAAACTCTGGTATTATTTTCCAACCTTCCACTGCTACTTTACACACTTTCCATTTCATCAGAAATCCCCCTTGGTTTCGTCGCATTTATTCCTGCATTCACATATGCAGAAAATATCCCTGGGTTAGCAAGTCATCCAGTGAAAGACAGATAAAAGAGCAATAACTTTAGGCTCACACTGAGCTGGAACAGAATGGTGCACATGTTAGTCCAGTAGGCGTGACCTGCTAAAGAGGGTAATTAATGTGAGAAATTAAGCTGTCTGATACCCCTGTTACACTGAGGCGCAGTGGCAAATTGTCATTCCTGCCAGTGTGTGTTCATAGCTTCATGTTGCTCTCTGAAATCATTACTTGGCAACACAGTAGCATCACTTGTGTTATTGGCATGGTGAGTGAATGGTTGCCATTGGCTGGCAGTTCATCTGAAACATGCAATTTTTGCTTAAGGTGAATTGTGCTGTTGTGCTGTGTTTATAGGTGTAGACACCTGTACAAAGACAGGTAGAAAATCCACTCCTGGAAAACAGCATTTGTGTAATAGAGAGTTAACTGTCAATATTAACTTTGGACCATTTAGTTTAGAACATGCAAACTGCTTTTGATTCCTGCAAACACAAAAGTTGAGCTAGTCTCCCGCTCAGCACTTAAGAATAAGACTAAAGCTGTATTAGCATATATAAAGTATGGGGTAGAAAATGCATCAGAATACTGTGCCTGTCCGTCCATATCAAACTGTGAGCCTACGTGGCGGTGCTGCCTCTAGCAAGAAGCTGCTCTGTGTCTTTCCTGAACACTTTGTAACATAAAGGTGAAATTCGATTCCTGCCATTTTAACTTTCAACACCAGAGGGCATTGTGGCCCGTCGCAACGGTGTTCACTTTTATGAGGGATTCCTACTGTCAGCAAACATAATGACCGAATGTGTATGTTTTCCTTGTTTTTCCCATGGTCCAGTTGAGTAGAGTGCAGATGTTTTTATAACCTGCAGGCTAATGCACAGGTGATGTACACACTGCTCAAACAAAGGGACATTTAACCCGCATCTTTGTGAATAGAAAAACTGCAGATACCTCAGCGCTTTAAACAGCCCAGTGTACCCATCTGCAATGGGCCACGTGTGTAGAAATAGCCAACCCATTCATCACACAGGAAGTCTATGTTAAACGGTTTACAGCCATAATGTCTCTGTGATTACACTGAAAATAGTTCACCAGAGGTTGAAGTCTTTTTGTGATCTATACTGTGTCAATATTATCGGTAGTCAGATCTTAACCAACTGACATGTTGAAGCTGAAGCTTTGTTTTCAGAAGTTGTGTCAGTGAGTGATTCTGATACAAGCAGCAATATTTGTACCAGTTTGGGTGTGTATGGCTATATGTGGAGTGTATTAACAACAGTGAGATAGCTGAAGCTGGGTGTTTTTTTTTTTTTTTTTAATAGCAGGCGTTGCCTTTCATCGATTTTTGTTAGTTTCCCTCTTTCCTGCCATTTCTTTTGAACTCTGTGGACAATTGAAATCAAACACAGCATAAACAATGAAATGATAAGAACTCAATAAAAACACAGAAAAGAGATTTTCAAATATAGTACTTCAGATTAATTTTGTACTGTATTTATTGTGTAAAATGAACATTTTTAAAAACTGTACATTTAGTAAAACTGTACATTAAACCCTGCTTCTTTTTTTAAAAGAAACATGTGTTTCTGATCTTTTTTTGTTACAGGTTTTCTATCAAAACCTTATTTGTTTTGTGTGATGTATGGTGTGTGATAATTACAGATTTATTTATTAAGCAGTTCCATACCGGTCAACTAGTTTGTTGTAATTCCCCTACTAAGCAGCAGGTGGTGTCTGAGAGTTACAAAGTTTCATTGGGGTGTGGTCAAAGGCGTGGACAACTGGAGGGAGGTACAGGGAGTGAAACACTCGCAGCAGAAAAGGAAAAAAAAAAAGATTTATTTTTCACAATGCAGTTTGTAACAGTCATATGAATAGCCAGGGGACCAGAAAATGGCTGAATAAAAAGTTCTGGAAATGCCAGGATTACCACGGTGTCTCTTCAGTTTAGCTACACTCAGTTCTGGGCCTCTTAGACTTCACTGCTGGGGTTGCTTGTGTGGGGTGGGAAAAGGCAGACTCATTGCAGAGGGTCAGACTCCTCCTTGACCGTTAACCATGTCTCCCAAAGTACCTCTCTGGCGTCACACTTCAACACCCCCCCCTCCTCACCACCTCCACCCCTCCTCTTTCATACAGTAGACCTATGCTTTAGATTTTCCAGAGCTTGCCCAAAAGCTGTCGTCAGGGAGAAAGGCAAAGGGAGAGAGCGAGTGAGAGAGAGAACATATCTGTGATCTGTGTTTATGTACAGCGTTTCTAGCCAGGAGAGGAGAGGCGTACCAGCGGACACACAGATTAGTTCAAACTTAGTCCCTTTAAATAAAGAACATCACTTAAAACCTCTGATTTAGATATAGAGATACAATTTGCAGTGTTACGAGTTCGAACAAATGCACATCCTTCTACATATAAGCATCTTTAGGTAGCCTGCTTTTCAGTGTCTGGGGACTGCACACAGGACGAATTAGCAGGAGAAACAACCCCAAAAATAACCTGATTTTTCTTTTAATCTTGATTTGCTACTATTCTTTTGTGGAAGAAATCGTCCATTCATCTACCAAACCTCCACTGAAAGGTAGGCAGAGCCTCTTTCTGTATGAGCGTGTTTGCCTTGCTTCTTTTCCCCTAGATGGACTGACACTGAACAAGTTGGCCTTTATTATGTACAAAATCAATTGAAACGATTACCATGGAAACATACAAATGTTCAGCCTGGTTGTAACGAGAAATGCTAGGAGCTGCTTAACTCTGGATCCCAATGCAATTGTTTATGGACGAAGTTTTTACTAAACCCCTTGACGTCACTATTTGGTCTGATGAGTGCCTGACCAGGGTTAATTGTGCTGCTTATCATTGCCATGGTTGTGCGCTATGGGGGTGTTGGTCTAAAGGAGAGTTGTGTGTGCGCCACTCTGAAATCACCATGTTGAAGTTTTGTTTGCCAATAAACAACTTGTTGGTGACCCTGGAGTGTCTGCTTGTCCATTGTGAAGAAGCTCTTAAGAATTCATTGTCTTTTGACCTGACTTTCACATGTGTGGGAGTGCCTGGGAGAGTTGAGATCTACTGTTCAGCTGTTGCAACACTTTAAACATTTGCATAAGGAGTCTGTATGCCCTGGGTAGTCACAAGAATTCAGTTTCTCCAGTAATACGTTTCTGTTTGTAAAAGTTAAGGTGAGACCTTCGTCCGGACTTGCAATCGTACACCTTTTTACAGCTGTATGTTTTTCTGGAGCAGTTCACTGTGAGAGCTCACCCTGGGAGTTGAACCAACAGTATTCAGGCTATTCAGGGTACAAGTGAGATCCTGTCTTCATAACCTCATTATGAATTTGCTCCGAAATGATAACAAGCCCTTTATACTCAGACATTTGTGTAACTGGGTGTCTGAGGAAGGATTTTCCATAAGCAGTCATCTATCTTGGGTTCTTTGCCCTCCTTACGACTTCATGGCCAGTGAGTTTTATCAGGGGCATTTGAGGAATTTTGTACCATATCTACTCATCTGTACTCCTTTTCAAATCTATAGTTTTATTTTCTTGTATCTTATTCAGTGTCTCTGTTAAAATTAGTCATCATACTGCAAAACTAATATGGTGTTTAGAAAGCACATGAGACTTTGCATGTCCTTGGGCAAATTGGAAACTGGGCAGCCAATTATTTATCTCCTATTAATCAGTGGACAGAATTGTGATACAGTGGTGCTGTTGTGGGTTTTTTAGGCCTGCAGAAAAAATAAACCTGGGCAGGGAAACTACATTGAGTGTGAAAGTGGACATCTCCAGCACATGAAGAATGTATTGCCTTCCACCTACTTTTGTGCTGCATAGAGGAGCGCCCCTGGAAAGCCATCTCACAGATCAATGCGAGGAAATGGACCGCGCATGTGCGGACGCATAGCCGGGCGTGTGCAGAAGAGCATGCTGGCTGCATTTGAGCACACTGAAACAATGCATGGCACTTTCCCAGTGGGCTGAAAAGTTTTTGCACAGATTTTGAGCAGGAAGCACTGGAATCCTTTGCTTGCCAAAGCAGTGGTTGGATTTCACAGGCTGTCAGTGTGTACATAATTTTATCACTGGACAGCAGAAAAGGTGTCTGAGTGATTGATGTGTTGATATAACGCTCCTTTTTTTTTCCCTTTGCAGATAGTGGAATCAGTGAAAAAATTAACAAAAACGGAAAACGTCCTAGAAGACTTACAGACACAGAAGACATTATTAATATTTAACTCTCACATATAAACGTTGTCATATAAAGTCAGAGACCAAATATTTGTGCTAAATTTATAAAACACAAGAAAGGGACAGAGCCACGGAAAAAACTAAAGTACAGACTGACTTTGGAGTACAGATAGATTTGGTTTAAAAAAAAAAGTTTTTTCCCCAATAAACCAACCATCATGTCTCGCTGGGGCCGGAAAGATGTCAAGAACCGGAAAACTCCAGAGGTGATCCGGACAGTGACAGAGGGTCTCAAGTCCCTTTACCGTAAGAAGCTGCTGCCTTTGGAAAAGTACTATGGTTTCCATGACTTCCACTCGCCTAGCCTGGAGGACGCTGACTTCGATAACAAGCCCATGGTACTGGTGGTGGGCCAGTACTCGACGGGGAAAACAACCTTCATCAAGTATGTTGAGATGTGTCTACTGTAGATCCATAGCCATTGTTGGCCATTCTCATGGCCTCTTACACATTGAGCTGTTAAGTCCAGCTCTGTTTGATAAACAGCAGGAGAACCACAAAGTGTGGGTGAGGAGTGGGTGAGGAGTGGGTGGGTGGGTGAAGCTGCTACATGAATGATTGTCAGTACCTTCCTTAGACCATGTTGTTTTCTGACTGTCTTCTGCCAGAGGCTTGCACACAGAGACCTTGACAGCTCTTCTTAACGGGCACTGAGTTGAGGATTGTGTTCATGTGGCCATTTTACTCTGTCAGGTATCTTCTGGAGCAGGACATCCCAGGTAGTCGGGTCGGGCCCGAGCCCACCACCGACTGTTTTACTGCCATCATGCACGGGGAGGTGGAGGGGATCATTCCAGGCAATGCTCTCATCGTGGATCCCAACAAACCTTTCCGCAAGCTCAACCCCTTTGGGAACACCTTCCTCAACAGGTGAGCTGGCCTGGCCTCAGGACAGGAGGGGAAAATAGGGAGGCATTACAGGCTCCCCTGTCTTTGTCGCTCACCTGAAAGTCCCTGATCCAGCTGGGAGTCAATACACGCCTCCTGAGGAGGAATGCCACTTGTGGAACTTAAACACCAAGACGTGTGATAAACACAAAGGAGCTAAACAGGGGAATGGAAGAGCAAGTGGGAAAAGGCCACTCTCTACTGAGAGGAGGGAGGAAACGGGGCACAGAGAAGAGGGTATGAGACAGAAATGTGTCTGTTTGTTGCGCTATGGAATGTTAAGTCTCTGCTCCAGAATTCTAAAGGGAGGGAGACTAATTTATGGTGGGGGGGGGGGGTAAACGTAAAGTAAGGGAGATCACCAGAGATAAAGGCGCACTGCAAAACACGACTAAGAACAAATCATTGTCAGAATTTCCTGAATGACAACTACCTGCTTCCTCATTAAAACACGGTAAATTGGTGTCCCCTCTCGTAAGACCCGAAGGGTGTTAAAGGTTGAGAAAGAGAGGACGAACTGATGAGCCCAAAGGCCCTGGGCAAACAAAAACAATAAGAGACTCCAGGGATGGATTTCCACTTTTCCATAAGCAATCAGATAGGCGAGCTTTCAGCATGCTTTACACTGAGTGTAGCCCTTTTAAATGCAACTCAAGCAGTCGTGCCATCATACGCTCTTTTAATCATATTCTAAAAACAGTTCCTCTCTTATATCAGATAGAACATTTGTATCTCCCTTCCTGCCATGAAGTTAATTTAGGCCCAGGGCCAGTGTAAACTAAATGAACTGTTCATATCTGACCTGCAGGTGGCACTGTTGCTCACTCTTGTTGTACTATTGTTTCAAATGACGACAACTATGTCCCAGTGATCAGTTTTGTGCGTGCATTCACACCTACATTTTTTTTTATACTTCCTGTCCATGATCGCTTTGTGCTTGTTAAATTTGTTTGCAGCAGGACACGGCTGTGTTGTTCCACGCAATAGACCATTAGCCAGCCTTATTGTTTAGTCCTGGCAAAGGTGGTAATTTTCCTTCAGGAAACTGAGACCATTGAAGTAATCATTCCCACACAATAGGCCCAGAGAGGAGGGGCAGGGGTCACAATTTGGGCCTTAAATTATGTTTGTGCTTCATCTAAAGTCTTGCATAGTGAGATTGTTTTAAATAAGCTAATTTAAGAAACGCTTTAGTTACTGTTCTCCTCTCCATCCGTAAAGGGTGATGTCACTCAAACAAGACAACAGATGCAACAGATATTTTTAATATGCCTTGTTGGTTGGGTTTTCAATAACAGTTCAGGTACGCAAATGAGTACTATAAGGTCTTTTGTTGTTGGCCTGGGTTGCAGGTTCCAGTGTGTCCAGTTGCCCAGTCAGGTTCTTGAGAGCATCAGCATCATAGACACGCCTGGGATCCTCTCTGGGGCCAAGCAGCGAGTGAGCAGAGGTGAGCGTCGCTGAGAGGGTGCAGGGCAAGGGGCATGCTCCTGATTGGCACACTCAGGTGTCCATCATCCTCTGAATCCCGCCCAGTGCATAGCCGAGACATGAGGACACAGAGAGAAAACGGAGCGAGCAACTGCAGGAAGGGACAAGAATCATCAGTATGAGGCTGATAAAGGCTGGGGAGGAAAAAAACTGCTCAGCCTACAAGTAAAAAAAAAAAAACTTCAGCACATCTGAAACTATGTGTGAGAAAAGCACCAAACACACTCAGAGTATGGACTGGGAACATTCCATCAGCATCTCTTTTCTCCTTCTTTTGAAATTCAGTTAGAATGAAGGCAATCTGCTTCTACAGTCCAGCTATTTTCAAGTTGCCAAAGAGGCACATAAATGAAATCCGCTGTTGTCACGGAAGCTTGTCAGAAATAGAACTGGCCACCTTGGGGGTCTAGTGTAGTCCCTGCTCAGCTTGGCGAGGAGCTGTTGATAGAAACATCAGACAGATGGAAAGCAGGTGAGCAGTAAGAAAGGGAGTGAAGGTGGAAGGCGGATAAAAAGAAGCTACACAGAGCTTAGAAAGAGCATGCTGCCTTTCTCCTGTGTAATGGATCCGATCAGCCAGTGCTGTTCTAGGTTTTACATCAAGAATAAGATTTGCTTCTCAGTGTTTCCTCTTATATAACCTTCAATAGGACATTGTATTCTCTCTGTACACTTTGTATGTATTTTCTGTGAATAGTTTGCTTTAAAGTTATCATGTTCCCATGATTTGACACCTATAGTACACAAGATGACAGTATGCTGTCAGTCATTTTTTAGGTTCCAAAGAGATCCAGTAAAATAATCAAGAGAAGATCAGTTACACCAGTCACTGGTAGACAGCACACAATAATCCAGCCTGACAAATGATTAAAAGTATTTTATTTACTCTCAATACTAGATTTAACCTTGGGATGCCTTTTTTGTGCCCACTGCCACACTGTTAACAGTTTTTGTGTGAAACAGCATTTTTCCTGTTGCTTTTCCAACATTACAGAAAAATGTAACAAAATTTGTATAGCATGGTAAAACGTGTTCCACCTCGTTCCACCCAAGGCTACGACTTTCCCGCCGTGCTGCGCTGGTTCGCCGAGCGTGTCGACCGCATCATCCTCCTCTTCGACGCCCATAAGCTAGAAATCTCCGACGAGTTTTCCGAGGCCATTGGGGCTCTGCGCGGCAACGAGGACAAGCTGCGTGTGGTGCTGAACAAGGCCGACATGGTGGACACGCAGCAGCTGATGCGTGTCTATGGTGCCCTCATGTGGTCGCTGGGCAAGGTGTTTGGCACGCCAGAGGTTCTTCGGGTCTACATTGGCTCCTTCTGGGCTGAGCCGCTGATGGTGCCCGACAACCGGCGGTTGTTTGAGCTGGAGGAAGAAGACCTCTTTGCGGATATCCAGAACCTTCCTCGCAATGCTGCCCTGCGTAAACTCAATGACCTGGTGAAGAGGGCGCGACTGGTGAGGGTGAGTAGCCATGAAGGCACCAACCATTTCTGGTTGAAACCAGACCATTTATCAGGCCATTAAATGAGTGCTAAGTTGTTGTGGCCACTATGAGACATGTCTCATACATGGTCTGACACCTTCTTCCTAGGTTCACGCCCACATCATGAGCTACCTAAAGCAAGAGATGCCCTCCGTCTTTAGGAAGGACAACAAGAAGAAGAATCTGATCTACCAGCTGCCAGTCATCTTCTCCAAGATCCAGCTGCAGCAGAACATCTCCCATGGGGACTTTCCGGACTGTGCCAAAATGCAGGTGAACACGTCTGTGCATACCAAGCAGTACAGCCACTGCAAAGGATTCCTCACCAAGTAGACACCAAAGTATGAAAGCCAACAAGCATGTGCGTTGTATGAGACAACAGTACTGTTGTTTAGAAGTCTTTTGTTTTAGTAACACATTACAGCAAATGAGTTCGCAGAAACAAGCTAGTGTCAAAAGACTTTGTCACTTACTCAACATGGTGTCACACCTAATGCTCTCTCAAGCTTAAAGTGGCATTACTAGGGTTGGTGTCACCCAGTGTGGTAACTCATGGTGTCACTCTGTCCCCCGTTCATGGCAGATCATACACAGAATCCTAACTAATGCTTTTACTACTAATGTTGCTCATAAATTGTAATTCCCATATATCACTAAATGTAATGGCAATAGTATTAAACACCTAAAAACTAAAAAAATACACGTTTAAATTATCATATGCACAATCCAAATGTATTTACATAGATTTGTGGGGTTTAAGTGAAAATTACATAAGAAAACAATAGAATCGCAAGTAAAATTAAGAACTACATCAAAGCTCTGTTAGTTTTTACATCAAACTTTATCATTACGGTTCACGTTATAGCTAAAATACCAGACAATTTGACAAAATCAGCAACTATAGAAGCACCAGCAGCAACAAAAGAGCAGTCGGGTGTCTGCAGCATGTGCAGACAAAGCGTGATCCAAAGCATCACTGTAGCTTTACTTGAGCACATTAGAAGGTTGAAAAATTAGCAGAGTTTTAGCCTTGTAGGTATATTGATACATGTAAGCTGGGCTTACAAAAAATGCTTTTATTGTTATTAATTACTAAAGCGATAATTTTGGTGTCACCCACTCTGACGGTGTCACCTGGTGTCATCTGCATCCCCCACCCCCCTGCACACACTCCTAGTGTTGCCACTGGAAGCTTAATTAATAGTCACTATAAAGAAAATCTAAAAACATAGCAAGTAAAATGTGCAGTAGAGAGAGTGAAGATAAGAGTGAAACAGTAGAGCCAGGATCTCAGACACTTCCCTGCAGGTCTTACCCTACACAACATGTTTGCCCTGTCATTCAGGAGCTGCTCATGGGTCATGATTTCACAAAGTTCAAACCCCTCAAGCCCAACCTGATGGCCATGTTGGATGAACTGCTGACCACGGACATCGCCAAGTTGATGCCCCTACTGAGGCAGGAGGAGCTGGAGGCAGGGGTGCAACCAGGCGTTCAGGGTGGGGCTTTCCTGGGGACCCGCGTTGGGCCCTTTGTGGAGCGCGACCCCTTCGCTGAAAATGGAGACCGCAGTGAAGAGGAGGAGGAAGATTGGGTGGTGACCAAGGACAAACCCAAGTACGACGAGATCTTCTACAACCTCTCGCCTAACGAGGGGAAGCTGAGCGGCACCAAGGCCAAGGACTGGATGGTGACCACGCGCCTGCCCAACTCCGTCCTGGGTCGCATCTGGAAGCTGTCAGACGTGGACCGCGATGGCATGTTGGATGATGAGGAGTTTGCCCTGGCCAGCCACCTGATAGAGGCCAAGCTGGACGGCCACGGCCTGCCCCCAGAGCTGCCTGCCCGTCTAGTGCCACCCTCCAAACGCCGTCACAAAGGTTCTGATGCATAAGAAAAACTTGGTGAAGCCTTATACTGACTGTACTGTATCTCTGCAGCCACACTATTTTTCACACCTGGCGGTCCTCTGTGCCTTATGCAATCACACAATTATGTTCATCCATCGCCTTCTCTGTCTACACATCTTCCTAAACATGCACTGGGGAAATATAAACAGCTGATGGCCGCGACCCACCCCTATAACACACTTTCTTTATGCTGTTGCTTTTCATATGCCTCTGGCGTGATTAACATCTGTTCCTCACTTTTTGTATTGGACTTTATGCTGTAAGTTTTACTCTCCTTAACTCCATAAGTGGCATGCTACTGTGGGTGCTCGCATAACCTCTATATTCAGGGAGTGATACGCCTTATGCCCAGTGACCAGTGCTGGGTCAGTCTGCAGCAATAACATTTCCACTTGTTACTGTAACTGAACGCACCTGCAGCCCACGCCTCGGCTCCTGTCACAAGACCGATGCAGCGTGAGCCGCCTGCAGGGCACCCATGATGTGAAGCGTGCGGACATTCACCACAAAACATGTGACGTCTAATGCCTGGACAGGGCAGACATCATAACCGCAATGTGACTTACTGCTGACTTTAAAGCATCTTCTGGCAATTCTCACAGACCTACCGGCTCTTGCTGTGTACCCAGATACATGTTTCCCAAGATCCCACAAGGTATAAAACCGCACCTACTCCTCTGCCCCTATACACGCTGCTTTTCTTAGATGAAAAAGTGATTATTTTGTGCTATAATTCTAACTGTTGATATTATGTGAAAAGGAGCAAAAGCTTGCTTCAGCCATTATGTGAATGTCACATTTATTTCAAACTATAATTTTGATGCCTCATTTGCTTCATAATGGAATTTTTGTCTAAATCAAACTGATTGTTGTTGCTGCCCACTGCCTGTGCAACATTTTATGTTCACTGTTATTAACATCTAATAAACTGTACCATCTAAATACTCTTTGGTTGTTTCACTATTGGCTTATTGGCTATTTTTATTATTGTTTTGTGACATCTGTTTTTTTTATATAATAACAAAGAAGAACAACTTAATCCCTGTTGAGAAAAGAATGACCACTCAACACACAACATTTAAATAAACAAATATATGGTAGCGTTCAGGTTGTGCCATTGGCTCAACTTCCAACAGGGCTGTCTCTGTCTCCCCCCCCCCTGAGAAATCCTTGTTACAGGAAGACAGATACTTCAGCCACCATATAGCAGCAACATGTCTTATATATAAACGTGGGGGAACCTGGAACACCTGATGAAAGGCTCCTCTGCAGGACCTCAAGGACAAACAAAAGGCTGCCTTGGATCTGGGGATAACTGAAGAAGTATATAACATTTTCAAGTGCATAAAATGGAAGGAAATACCATATACAACTTTAATGCCTCTGGCTAACCTAAACTTTATGCACTTAGGTAGTTTTCTTGGGCAAAATGTTCCTTAATTTAAGGTGACTAATGTTGAAATGTTGCAACTGTGTTTTTTTTTTTTGGGTCGGGGGTGGTTTCTGTGGTGATTTCCCAGGCAAACTGGTTGACAACAGTACATTTCAAACATGCACGTGTACACCCTATTTCCAAAAATGCTTTCAGCCTTCATCCCAGTACATATGCTGTACAGTTGGTCTCTCAGTGACTGGCCACAGAAACAATGACTCACTTTTCTCACTGCCAAGACACACACCACCATTTTCCATTTTCCTTGGCTTCAACTTTTCACACTCACACATACACAGACATGCACGTACACACACACGGACACACTTGTTTTCTATATCGACTCCTTTCTGCTACTTCTCCTAGAAGCCTAGAAACTCTTAAAAAATCCATATTGATACCATGAATATAATTGAAATAATTTAATTAGGCAATATTTATGCACTTCAACTGCTGTGCCATGGTTGATAACAGGGCGACGAGATTCGCCTGTGAAGGGTGCGGTGGTCTCCCACCTCCCGCCCCCCCGACCCCAATCACTCCTCCATGGAAAGAAACACAAGTGAAAAAACGGAGTCGATGTGTCCCTTTCCCCTGCACTCTCCGTTCTGCTGTGACTCACAAGTTAAGAATGCGGTAGGCTGGGCTGCGGAGTTATTAATATCTCTCTTTCCCCAGTCCGCGAAGTTTCCTTTAGCTGGACGCAGTTCTTATAAAATATATCTTTGTAGTTTGTTTACAGTATTACCCGTATTTGGTGTTTTCACTGTGAATATATTCAATCCACCCTTTTAGTCTTCGAGTCTGTGAAGTTCTGTGTAAGCAGACCATTACGAGCGAATGCTAGTCCATCTGCGTCGCATTTTCTGGAGTGTTTCACACTGATCTCCGCAAACTGTGGCATATTTCACTCTGGTGTTATGCGCTGATTCTCAGACAGCCTGTCTGGATTTATGCGCAGCTCGACATTGCATAATTCAAGGCATGAACAAACACTGGATTCCGAATGCATTTCACAATTTTGTGACGCCTATTGTCCCAGAAACCAGCTTCTGTTACAGTAAAATAAACTAAAACACAGCTAAATCGTTCTTCCAATAAGTACGTTACACTTATGTAGTATGTAACATGAAGCATTCATGGTATTACCAAATGATCTGACACTGCCACTGTCATGTTAAAAGAAAAACGTTTATGTGTGGGATAATCCCTTCAATTACAGCACTGATGTCAAAACGGCCATGCCGTGGGGATTCCTTGTAGAGCTGTCCTCACATACCGTGGAACTTTGTTTATACTGTACAATGTGGTGTGTGTGTGCGCCCTCTACCGGTCAAGCCACATACCACAATGTAATGCGAATACATTTATTGACTAGGGCGAAAGAGATTTACATTGGTAAAACATGCAGTAACTGTATGGGGATTGAGAAAACACAACTGTACTGTATGACAAAATATTTAAATATACGTACCAAAGCATTAAATACATGGGGTCACGTCTCCTCATTTCACTTGTTCATGCTCTCTTGCTAGAGCAACAACATTGTTTGCAACTGGCAATGCAAAACCTTAATACATATGAACAAGTCTATACCGGCGATAATGTCTTTTAATCAGTTACCACGTTTATGTAAATGTTGTAACTACAGTTGATATGCTGTAAAATAAAATTAAGTGAAGTTAAGTCGATTTCGGCTCTTGGTGTCCGTATTTATTTATATGGCAGTATATATACTTACAAAGACCAAAGGTTACAGCTAATTCTGAAACCGCGTTTCTCGCTCATATGGAATTTCTTATTATATAAGATTTTTCTGTTGTTGTTATTGTTTTTTTTTTTTTTATTTACCTTGGTACACCAGAATACAACGGTATGCAAAGATTGTCACATTCTACGTCTTGGAACAAACTCTCAGCCGTTTATGTTTGGCGGATGGATCACAGTAATAGAGACATGTAAAATGATAAATTCATACGTATTCCAGTACAGCTCTAGGTCACCTCAGCAACCAGCCTTTTTTACGACACCAATTTACCGTACCGCATCCTGCCGGTGTCGCATATTTTGCAGAATCACTATGGCGTCTACGCTGAAAGAAACCGTGGGGTTGTATGAGACTTTAAAGTCTGAATGGAACAAGAAAAATCCAAATTTGAACAAATGTGGTGATATTTTGAGTAAACTTAAGGTAATGTTATTGAAAAAAAATTACGTTTTATACTTTCAAAATTGTAGTAACAGTTGGTAAATGGATATGTTGACTACCTTGCTAGCTAGTTAGCAAGCTATTATTAACGAACGTGACAATATCCCTCGACTTGTAATGCTATGTAATTCCTCTGTTTTATATGGTTTCAGCTATTTAAAATGTAGTAAAAAAAATAACTTTGGATACTTATAGAGAGGCGGGATGATTGTTACGCATTAATTTTAATTAAATTTAAACGTAAAAAAGTTAGCTATGGTGTGACATCACTAGATAATTGGAAGTAATTTTGAATATGTTAACTCAGATTTTGTAACTATGACCAGATGCTATAATGAATTGTATTTTACTGCATTGTATATCTGCGTCGTGTATACAATAGCTGTTGAATGTTTAGCACAATGGTAAATGTAGTATTTAAAGTAGTTTTTAACAGTACACTCTAATTCTCAGTTCATGTACTGATTGCTACATCTCTTTAGATTTCTCTATTGGAATTAAATTTTTTGCCAACGGGTGGGTCCAAGCTAACCAAACAGCAACTGATTTTGGCCCGTGAGTATTTTTGGACTTTTTCCTGTAAGCCGCTATACCTACTAAATACTAATTTTACAGGGTTTCCGATGGCGCTTTGGAAAAGTTAGTCCTTGGGACCCAGTCACCTGTGGAAAAACTGGGTCCCTCTTGCTTATTACCGAGTCCGGTTTTATCAGAATATAAATTTAAGTGGAATGTTCTAAAAATAAATATGATGCCTCGACAGAGGTACCTTAATTGATAGTCATCATATTATATTACATTAATTTACTGACAATAGCCAGTCCAAACTTAATTGTAAAGAAACAATTAGATATTGGGTCATTAATTTATTTTGTACAAACAAGACTAACTTTTCATATACTCATCGTACGATATTTATTTAATAATTTGCGTAATCTGCGAGATTTATTATGCGTCCGAGGTACGTAATGATCTTCGTTAATCTGCGTCCTTTTCAGTTCGTATTTTTGCGATGTGTACGGCGTCATAGGAAACCCCGTTTTAGCACCGACCGACATCTCACGCTTTTGAAGTATACAGTATGATATTCTGTAACAACCGTGTTCTCAAAAGTACTATTATGGTGATTATATTGGTAAGATTTTTCTCTTTGAATTGTTAGGTTTTTGTGAAGTATGCGTATTTATGATCTATGTGATTTCTGTATTTCTGATGGAGTCTGTACCTTTTTGTTAATCAGGGGATGTGCTTGAAATTGGAGCTTTATGGAGTATCCTAAAGAAGGACATCCCTTCCTTTGAAAGATACATGGCTCAGCTGAAATGCTACTACTTTGATTACAAGTAGGTCTCTTCTAATTTGACACTTCTTTTGGTCTCTAACACTGTTATCTATAATTTTTTTTATATCTTGTTACATTTTGTTTCCAGCGTTTTCTTTTTAATCGAAAGTGTATGTATGTGCCAAGTTTTGATGGACAGATGGATTGATCAAAATAGAAAGGTTGCAGTTGCAAACAGAGAACACCGCAAATTACAAGATTCTCTGTGAATATAAAAAGCACAAGACGCTAAACAAATGTGAGCTTGTCTCCCCATGAACACCTGTTTTGCTTTGGCAGAGATGAATTGCCTGAGTCTGCCTACATGCACCAGCTCCTGGGCCTGAATCTGCTGTTCCTGCTGTCCCAGAACCGTGTCTCTGAGTTCCACACAGAGCTGGAGAGACTTAGTGCCCGTGACATTCAGACCAACGTGTACATCAGACACCCCGTCTCTCTGGAGCAGGTGACAGCCAACCTGAGTCTCACATTAAACATAAACTGGGCTTTGTGTTGTTTATGGATGGCACCCTCAGAGTGATCAGTCTTCATGCATACATTTTAAAGTCCAAAACGCACTGTATATCACACTGTTTTATTTTCTTGGTATCCTGGGTTCTACAGGGACAGCACTTTGCCACATTTTCAGTTAACTGGTTCCTTTTAAGAGTAGGAGTTTGTTTAGAAGAGCTTCAATGCAGGCAGTGTTAGCACTGTCGGCCATTGTCTTTTGGCTGTGTTATATTTCAATAAATTATGACAGTAAGGATTTTTGAAATGCTGGTGAATATATTAAGATGGAAGCTATGCAGTGATTATGAAGAGGTCTGTAACAAAGATATGTAAAGATTATTACTGTATGAGTCTTGAAGTAGTACTTTATTGTTTTTAGTATTTGATGGAGGGAAGCTACAACAAAGTGTTTCTTGCCAAAGGAAACATTCCAGCAGAGAGCTACACGTTCTTTATAGACATACTTCTGGATACCATTCGGTAAGTTGGGGAGACAAAGTCAGGAATATTTGTGTTAACAGATTGTTTATTTGAAGGAACTATCCACTGTAGCCAACATTAACAGCAGATCATTGAAAATTATACAAGTGACTTTAGTTTAGCTTTCAAAAGTGGTTTAATGTGGTAGTGCATGTGATGGAGTTTGCAGACACCTTGATACCAAGGAGGGTACAGGCTATTTGACAGTGCTGGTCAGGCAGTTTTGTGTTGTTATGCCATGTATTTTGGGTATTGTGTGAGCATGGCTGTTGTGTTTGCAGAGATGAAATAGCACATTGCATAGAAAAGGCTTATGAGCAGATCCAGTTTAACGAGGCCACGCGAGTCCTGTTCTTTTCCTCCTCCAAGAAAATGACCGACTATGCCAAGAAGGTAAGTGGCTAGGTCCCACATTCAAAAAGCGTACTGTCTAAGAAGTTTTAAAATGTTTTGAAAGAATTTGAGTCTTTTTGGTTGGTGTTTTTTTTGTGTCTAGGTTCCCTTGTTCTGGTCTCAGATTGTTATAACTGTTGGTTTTAACTATATTTCTTGTTGAATAATTATTTATCATTTTGGGATAATATCGTTGGCATTTTCAAAATAAAATGTAATGATTATTAGTCAGTTACTGTTAACCTCTTGAAGTAAATAAAATGTGTAAAATCTATAATGAGGAAAACATAGTAATAAAATGTACTCTGAACATTTTTAGATAATGCTTAAACATCTGTAGCGTCTATACACATTAGCAATAACAGAAATAATTGCACTGTTGCATTACTGCTTTTGTACTGTTATGCTATAAATATCAGACACATTTGTTATTCTGATGCATATACACAGTATATATTGTAAATGCATATAGCATATACCATTATTGATGGTTGGGCAAGAATCAGCTTGTCATTGCAGCCTTTCCACATGCTAATTTTCCATATTCACTTCATATTTTTGGTGTTTGTTACACTTTGGAGAATTTAAGTAATTGCATTCCATCATAATAAAAACACAAATGATCTTAAATACTCTAGGGTCTAATTAATACTTGGCACCAAGAGATGAGCTCTAGAGCATCACAGAACTTGTCTTCTAAATGAGGTGTCTGAAGAAGTAAAAGAATTTCAGTGGTCATAAGGCAGGGTTAAATGTGATGTGGAGGGGATGGGTGTCTGCTGATGCATTTCAAAACAATGGACGTAGCTGTGTTTGTTGACATGAAACCTCAAGTTTGTGTTCATTTTTTTCTGTCAGCTTGCTTGCCACTGGGAACAACATTACACATGTGTGGTGTTCACCCCTCTTTTCTTTCTCTGTTCTTTTCCAGAGGGGCTGGACTTTGAATGCCAATGGCTACTACTCGTTCAGCTCCCAGCAGCAGAGGACAGAGGAGGCGACCATTCCTTCCACAGAACTGGCCCAGCAGGTCATCGAGTATGCCCGACAGCTAGAGATGATTGTGTAGCAAGTCCAAGCAATGTGGGGACATACAAACACAGACATGCAACACACATGGACCTGTGAACATACAAAAGTTATTTTCGGTTCTTATACAACTGTATGTAAACAGCAGCACATACTTGGTATGCGTGATATATATTTTTTATTTTTTATTAGTATTATTTTTTTTTTTTTTTACACATAACTGTCACACATGTCATAGTTCAACCTCTTTTTCAAATATTGTCTTATACCCTGAAGCTTGAATGTGAAGTGTGGTGAAACTGGTCAGTCTTGGGTCTCATCCTGGCATGGTGAAATAAAGATGTTACATCATGTATAGACATCCATCAGTTGTTAACTATTCTAATCTCAAATTGCTAATTTCTGGAAAAATGTAATTGCAGAAATGACTTGGAAGGTATTATGTAGCATCTTCCAAATTCCAATTTTGTGCTGAAGAACAGCCTTGGGCACAGACAACTCTTGTATGTTATTTGATTTTTTTTTTCCCCCAGGTATTTGAAAAATGGTTTCCATAATTAAAATGTCTGTTTTTGCATGCTAAAAATGTCACATTGGTAATAAAATGTTTTGGGCTGGGCTGGGCTGGGCTGGGCTGGGCTGGGGTGGGGGTGGTTCAGCACATTTGACAGCAATCTCAGTACCATTAATTAGGCATTTTAACCCACGTGTCCAGTACTGTGGCCTAAAATTGTAACGCAGAACCAGACTTTCACTTGGTCTTCTGCTTGTGGGGTTTTCATTTGTGTGTTCAGCCATGAAAGCAAACTCATTTTTTATGCTTGTAGTTGTTCCATGTTTTGGCTCTGGAGTGCTGTTCACAGAATGACTCCATTCCACTGCTCTTGCCTTGTATCCTAGCAACAGGCAAAAGGAATTGTGCTGAAACTTTGAGGGCTTTTTTAATGATCATTTTTGTGTCACCCTACATAAGTTATACACGAATTGATCTGGAGAATAAAGATGCTTGTTTCTCTGACAGTCACAAAAGTAATATAACCACAATGACTGGCAAATAAACTCACTCCCACCCACCCCCTCCCCTCCACTTTTCGATTGTGTCTTTAATTTTCAGTGTGTACAGTGTAAATCCTTAAAACAATGATTGCAACAGGTGACTTAGTCAACACTCATTTGCTGTCACTTTTTTTTGGTAACAAGCTGTCATGGACATGTACAGTGTTTGTCTCACAGAGGGGCGATCAGTGAGTCTTTTGACTTCACCTTCATGGCTAGTGAGCATAGTAGAACAACTGCTCACCTAGGGAGACTCTAAAAGGTGGTTGTGTTCTATATTTATCCTGGGTGGGCAAAAAAAACTGACGTACATCTAAAATAAATATTGGAGACAGGTGGTGATCAACAAGGATGCCTCAAATGATGTTTATCAGTCATTTTTCTTCTGACGTGTAAGTTCATAATACAAATGTGCATAGGATGATGTGAACACAGGCAGACTGTAACTGTTCTGTTCAGGAATATTTTAGCAGGGGTCAGTTATGACTCACCACTTGGTAATGTTCTGGGGCAGTGGTGCATTACTGCGGTGTCTGGAACGGGCCTTGTATGGATACAAGCAATCCATGACGAAGGGTGGCCAGCGACTGTTCAGTTTTGGTGGGCTTTCTGGGGATGGTAGAGGGGTTGCTATCTCCTGTTTTCTCCTTCAAGCCCTCATTCCCTGAGTTTACCACATTGATGACTGAAGTACAAGTCTTTGTTCACTCCTGGGATTCTATGAAGACCATGTGGTGGGCTCAGTGGTTGTAATGGAATAAGGAATGGACTAGGTCTGATTTTCATAGAAAGCCTGGATGTTTTTATAGAAGGGATGGCCATTTCTGCTAGTGTCTCTAACCTTGGTGGTTGGGAGGTGTGGACAGTGTCCTTGGCAAAGGGCTCAAACTGGAAGTTCTGTTGCATGTGTGGAGGCTTGGAGCAGACACGGACCTTGCATGCTGTCTTTCACTGAGTAGCCCTCTTATTAGGTCTTTTCAAACTGCATATCATGGCTGTTGTTGGAGGAAGTGGACAGTGTAGAGGGAGGAATGTCTGCAAAAACGACAGTATTGAGCTCAGGGTTTCTGCTGGGGTCTTCAGCAATAGCACTGCCATCAGTCAACCGCTCATCACATTTACTGTGCCTCCTTTTTGCCTTCAGGTAGATACAGGCTGATGTGGCTCCCCAACTTGACATACGAGAGTACATGCAGTGGCTGCCTTTGTCTACAGCTGCTTTAGAAGTGCTGAGCTGTGTTCCCACATTCATTGCAGGTGCTGATGGGGCTTGCAGTTTCCCTGCCTTGTTGCTGCTCAGGGTGGACCCTGAGGCATTTGTTGCACTGACAACCTCTTCTGGCACTTAGCTAATTGAAGATCTGCTGGGGGATTGCTTTGCCCTAGCAATAACTGGATTGGTAATTTGCATATTTGATAATTCATTTGTGGATCTGGTACATGACCTTCAGCTTGCTTTGGTTGTGTCAGCAAACATGGTCAGCCTTGGGAAGTCTGGTCACCACCTCCCTTTGTGATATGGCTTCCGTTGCTAATAGCACCACTACCTGCCTCACCATCTCAGGTGGTGGTGGCATGAATTCTAGCCGCTTTATAAAGTAAAATTTGGTATTTGTGTTGGTTAGTATGTCTTTAACTACCTGCACATTGGGAAGCACATTCAGCTGGGCAGGGCTATTGTTAGTCTGCATCTCCACACAGCTTCTACTCTCACTGCTCTTTGGAACTACAATTGTGTCCTTTGGTAGTGAAACAGTAAGAAGGTTCTTTGGTTGTATAAGAGCTACAGGTGCTTCCATTTTATGGTGGAGCAATTTTCTGTTTCTCCAGATGGATGCAGTGACCCTTTGGTTTTTCAAAAAAGGGTATTGTGCTTTTGATTGTTTTGTTGTTTGGAAATGGGAGGAGGCTCAGAAACCAAAAATTTCTATTGGTCTCATTGCAGTGTGCAGCTTTTTAATCACCTTCCAAGGAGGTGATGGCTTTACAGAGCCTGGAAACTTTTTTTTTTTGCTGTGCCTGTGGGCTTTGTCCATTTAATACTAGTAGGAGGTGCAGTGGGCCTCTGAGGGCAAAGAGAAACCTTGTGCACAGTGAATGAGAAGTCTTAGGTGGCATTTTTGAAAGAATTCTATTCTACCACCTATTTAGATTATGAGATATGAGATGGATACATCCAAAGAGGACTGGTTAGTTTTTTTTTTTTTTGCTTCACTTTCCATGATCGTATGGACTACCTCCAGTCTTCTTCACTGATTAGATTTGGACATCTGTGGTGCTTTTAGCACTTTCGTTTCCTCAATATTGATTGCGTCTAGACTTGCCGGAGTATCATTTGAAATTCTGGCACAATTTTATATGAAGGCGATACGTCCGAAAATAATAGCTCTAATGCATCTGTAATAACACTTACAAGGACTTACGAGCTCCTGCTCATTTAACTCTAGACTGGCATATCCTAACTCTTAAATGACTTAAAAAATACTGGAAACCATAAATCTCATAAAGGTAATTGATCCGTGTTCATCTTTAATCTACTGGATGAAATAAAAGTGGAAAGACTGTTAGTTAACTACAGCGCCTGTTGCGGAGAACAACCCATACTTAAGTATTACATGTTGTCTACGGTGTAATATAACTAAGGACGTCTCCACCATCACGTATTAAGTTACATTTATATAACTGTTTCAATGATATTTTTCATTTTATGTCCTCAAATAAAAAATAATCAGCAGTTTTACCTCAGATGTTCCGCAGTTAACTGCCGTTGCATCATTGCGCTTCCCGTTATTCCTCACATATGATATTCCGCAGTCTTCAGATTGTAAAATCTGTCAATGGCCACGTTGTCGTTAGTTTGTTCGAAAAAAACAGGCATGTCCGTTATCGAGATAATCCGAACAGTAACGTTTAAAATGTGTCCATTATTGCCGCGCTCTTTCACTTACTTTCATTTTGAATTGTCCCGCCTCAGCACTATCATATGATAGGCAGTAAGCAGTTGTGGAAAACGCCATCGACCGTCAAATTTCCGAGTTTTATTCGTTTTACTAAAATATGATGTATATTTTAGGCTGTTATAAAGAAAAAAGATATACAGATTTTCTGTTGCAACGCATGTGTCCCTTTATTTTGCCCTACACAAAAATAGACTGATGTGACCGTAACAGCACTGAAGAAACACATAAAATAAAAATATTAAAATGATTAATTCTACGAAGCCCTATTAGCATCGGGCCTGGCTCTTGAAGGAGCTGTCCGTGGTGCTGAAGGCAGCCTCCTCAGCTCTGTAACGCGTACATAAAGACTACGTTCCGTATGTGATTACTCTGCCACTCATTTAATCATTGCCGTCACCTTCGCGGTGCCGAGCGATAACGGCAATTCATTCAAAAAAAAAATCAGTCAACATGGTCAGTGCCAGTCTGGTAAAGTGTTTAACAATGAAAACCTTGTAAGAGGAAGGAGGGTCTGACCTGACGCTGTCTTCTCGAAGCCCCATAACCACCGTTTGTGCTACATATATGGGGGTACGAAGGTACTGAAACGCAGCAGCGTGTCGTGACTAAAGCGTTGTGTTTATTGAAGTCCGTTTGTATACATGTGAACGTATCAGTAAGTCATGTCTATTCTGCCGAGTTCCGTGCACCTGTAGTCTAATCTATAATTTCGATTTTGAATCATTTTCCAGTGTATGTGTCTTTCAGCAGTAGTGCAGCACCAGTATGTTCACCATTTTTTAGTCAAACAATGGACCAAAGCAAGGTGTATTCCTGCTTGTCTGGTGGTATCTATCCGTTTCAGAACGGGCGTGCGAGCTGCTTTCAACAGTAGTCAGATGGGAACGCGGCAGGTACAGGGTGTGAAGAAAAGAAGGAGGGAGGGAGTGATTGAGAGAGAGAGAGTGAGGGAGGGAGGGAGAGGGAGGGAGAGAGGGAGGATGCTGCCGCTGCTACTAGCGGAAAATGGCTGCTACAACCTCAAGCCCGTCCTGATGTACTGGGAGGACATAAAGGTGGAGAGAGAAGAGATAAGAATATGAGGGTCTAGGAGAGAGAACGACTGAGGAGCGAACAAGAGTGAGCGTGTAAGTGCGCGCGCCCGCGCGCCTCCGTGTGCTCAGAGAGAAGGGGAAAAAAAGACACGAGACCGGGGGGCAGCAGGCTCGAGGCGGCGGGCGACACCAAGCCATGGAGGGCGAGTAAGTCCTTGCTTTTCCCCTATTTTTTTTTTATAAAAGAAAACGAGCGAAAATAACATGACGAGTATTAACATTGAGTCCTTTTCCAGTCTCTGCTCTGAGTTAGACTGTCACACATTTTACACTGTTATTCAAACCATGCAGGAATAAACATCATTACGTACTGTAGTATCAATGTTACAACCCCTCTACTCCATATATTTAAAATTGTATGCAATAAATATTTTTTAATGATTTGTCTGAATATAAACTATAATGTAGCCAACGCTATATATAAAACACGTCAATGCCGTATCAAAGACAAGTAGGATGCTAGTTTAGGTTTAGACTCCATTAAATACGCAGAAGGAAACAACATATATCGTCACGAGGTGCTATGGTCAGTTTATTTTGCCCACAATTAAAACAGTTAATATGTAAAGAATATTAAAGAAATAAGCACAATATGACGAGTTTTCAGACGGTATCATCGTAAGCACGATATCAAAGAGATAGAGGCTTCCGAGCGACAGGAGGGTAAAAACTGTGATTTTTATCAACGCGTCTTGGATTTCATTATGATTTTTAAAGCCAAACTTTATGAATGAAATGCGATATTTCTCTCCCTCTCACCCCCCTCCTCTTTTTCCCTCTCTCATGTCGCCCCCTCCCCCAACTATCTCTTCCTCCTTCCATTCTCGCCCCCAGTCTCTCTCGTTTCGTTTAAACCACACGATATCCGTTGTTTTTCCTCGCATAAATATTCTTGTATTGAACCATTGTGATTTTTATCTTTTTTCATTCATAAAATGTCTGGTGTCGGGGTGTGTATGCGTGCGTGCGCAGAGCTGGCGATAGGGGGAGAGAGAAATGAGAATTAACAGTTTTTGAATTATTATAGCACTGATCATTTTGTTGAACATAACTTTTAATGCACTAAATTACCCGTACCGGTTTTTTGGGCTGATGTTTGTACGTATTTTAAAAAGCGTATTCGTTTCACGTTTGACGGTCTGTTGTTGGTAGATCGGGCCTCGTATGGGAAATGGGCGCGTTCATTGATACATCTCTCACAGAAATACACTCATTCTCCTCTTCCTCTCATTCGATTATTTGTTCTTCCCTAGTAACAGTCAGCCAGTATTTTCCACATATTTCGGGCTTGCATGACACATCACCAGATCTGTTTCTTTTCTTCTTATTGTATTTTAACTTTTGTTTCAGTTTTGTCAACCAAATTATCATGCTTATATGTGTATGCAATACCCTCTTATTCGGTAGACCATAAGCCATTGATAAAAAGACCGAAAAGAAACATTATTGTTTGTGTTAAAATCGTAAAGCTGAACGAGACCTGGTCACATGACCATCCATTAAAAAAACCGCGCTGCTTGCTGCCATTGATATAAGCCTGCCTCCTTCGCTGTGTGCTTTCGTTGAAAAAAAAATCACAGCCATAATAGCCGTTAAAATCAAATGATGAGCTGATGTACGTAATACCGTATGTAAAGAATTTAATACCTTCGTTTAAAATTGATGAAATATTTTGGTATTGTGTTAAGGCATCGGGTAATTTCATTTATTAATTTATTTTATTGTGTTAACAAAGGATTATAAAATCTTTTATTTCAAAGTGCCAGATATTTTGACGCCACATCTGAAAACCATTGGAGGTGTATATGTCGATCAGTTTTCAACAAGATCTTGTCTGTGTTGCTGTTTTCGCAGATAACTGGTTTAACTTTGCATCAAAATTTAGTGAATTTACGACAGGGCTATCTATACTGTTTACGTCACCGAGGGCTATCTATACTGTTTACGTCACCGAGGGCTATCTATTCTGTTTACCTCACCGGGATTTTGCCTTATTATATAATTTTTTATAATTATTATATAATTACTGAACCAATAATTATTAAATTAACAGCCTCACAGATACATACATGTTGCAGTGAAATGTTGGAATGTAATCTGGTTTCTGTTAATTTTATGTCAGTTTCTTTTGCAGAATATTGGTAAATGTTGCTCTCTATTTTTGTGGGAAGTGTTCTCCTGGATGTGTTTACTCACACGTTGTGTTTCTTCTTGTACAGATGAGTTTGCGTCCACACTTACCCCTCTCACTCCCCCTAACAGTGTGCGTGTTCGCGCAGTGGTGATGACACGTGACGACTCTAGTGGCGGGTGGGTGCCCCTGGGAGGCGGCGGTCTCAGCCATGTGATCATCTGTAAGGGGCGGAGCCCAAACGGCAGGGGGCGGAAAGACTACGTCATCCGTGGAGAGAGGCTGCGTGATCGAGCAGTGAGTGCGTGCGTTGCACCTGTAGTTGGCACGGTCGTGTCCCAGACCGCTCCTCACCTTCGAAAGGCAACAGCATATGGTCCACTCTCTTACTGGTGCCCTGAGAGTGACCTTTCACCTCTCTGCAGGTGGCATGCTGACTGTGTCTTGTCTCTGCAGCCGGTGCTGGAATGTGCTGTACAGAGGGGCCTGGTGTACAACAAGGTGAACCCCATCTTCCACCACTGGCGAGTGGAGGACCGAAAGTTCGGGCTGACTTTCCAAAGTCCGGCCGATGCCATATCCTTTGAACGGGGACTTCAGAGTGCCATTGAAAGGCTGGACAGAGGTATTACAACTTTAAAAGGCCTGCAGAAATTAAGGAATATTAAGAAGTGATTGTCAAGTTGTCATTCAATTCTTAAAGTAGTTTAGTAAAAAGTTTATCATGTATGTCGCTCCTGCGGAGTCAGGCTTTGATTTATGTGAAAGAATAAGCACAGTGTATTTCAAAGACCCCAAAAAACATCCCAATGAAACCAGTTGTCATTGTTGACTATGATCATTAATATTAAATAGTAGGCAAGAGCGGTGCATACTTTGGTTTAAAACCTTCAATGATTACAGGAATTCTAAACAAACAGGGGTTTGCTTGATAACAAATATTTAAAAACACATTTGATCAGAAGAACCCTTTACATCTGCAGTATTACATTTTGTCCATGTGGATTAAAATCTTTTGGAATTGCCTGATGTTTATTTTAACAATGTTGTCATGTTTAAGTTTACTCACACTTTTTGCTTGGTCCTTTGCCTTTCAGAGACAGAATCTCCTTCATCCTCCACTCCAGAAGAGGGCGACACTGAAGATGACGGACAAGCTGTGAGTGTCGCCGTCACTCTAGTGTCAGAGAAAGTGAGCACCTGGACTGATATCTTTGCACGTTTCAGTCAGTCTCCTCTCTCACCTGTCTGGCCTTTCTGGCCACACCCCCTCCTCCCTGATTGACACTTCCTAGTAGCCACTCCCACTCCTCGTAACTGACACTTCCCACTGACCAGTCCCTCTCTGCCCTGATTGACACTTCCCACTGGCCACTCCCCCTCTCACCATGATTGACGCTTCTTAGCGTCGGTGCATCCTACATGTGTGTTGAATCTTAGTTTGTGTCAGTCTCACACAGACAGTGAGTCGTCCTCCAACAGCAGGAAAGAAATGCTGCCCAAGCCCGTCACCATAGTGACCAGCGAGTCCTCCACCTGCTTTGTAAGGTCTGCTGCAGAAGAGTATGGCTACGAGTCCACGCCTGCTCTTATATCTCAGACCCCTGCTCAGGTAACCCAACTTTCTTTGCTGCTTATAAAAACAAACATTGGACAGACTGACATACCCATGTAGGCATTTTTGTTCTTTTTGTCGTCAGTCTCTGTGTGTTGGTTGCATTGAAGTTGATTCCAAGGCACCTATTTTTGGACTGTCCTTGGCTTTTACAGTTACAGCCCAGTCATAATTGCACCTGTTCAAGGTGAGAAGAAGCACGAACTGGAGTTTGGTCAATTGTTTGGTGGTTTCAACAAAGTTATTTACAGAAAGTTAAGGTGACAGACAGCGGTGCAAATGAAAAGCAAGTCACACTTGTGTACTTACTTCTTGATAAAGAACTTTAAACCCTAGATCTCCTTAAGAAGGATATGCTTGGGTTAATAGTGTAATATTGTAATACACATTAAGTGTGTGGCCACTGCAGTGCAGACTTGTGTACATTCACTGGCAGTGTGTGTGACTGCCTTTATCTAAGATTGTTGCTGTATAATGCTGACAAGCTGACAACATTCATTCTTTCATCCATCCATCCATCCATCATGGTTAAAAAAAAGGTGTGTGTGTGTGTGCGTGCGTGTACGTGTGTTTGATAGAAAACAAATCCATTGATCCATTAAGCTATACCAATAAATCCAGTGATAGCAGTAATCATTACCACCTAAACCCCTAGGGTTCTGTATACTTCCTATGAAACTGAACAGGTCATAAGTGGAATGGGTGATATGTGGAGCACGTAATAAGTGGAAGGTCGTCTGTGGGGTGCAGAGCTGCTGCGCTCTTCTGTCCGAGTCTCAGTCTGTGACTGATGTGAACTGAGCTGCCGTGCCAGGGCTCTTTTGATATGTGTTCAGGAGATGGGAAAACTGTAGTGCACTCCTGTGTTCACAGCACACACTCAGGACCTTCCTCCTGAATAGAGCACACACAACCAACCTGTGTTATGTGTTTCCACCATGTTTCACATTTCTGAGTGACTGTAAGAAAATGCCTGATGCTTGTGGAAGTAGATGTACAAGAGAACCAGTTGGTACTTAGAAACACCTTGGTGGAAAAGAAAAAAGTAAATACATTTAGGGAAATGTTTTACAGAGGATTTGGTATGAAAAAGTGAAGAACAGAATGATTATTTAACAGTGTTAAAACCTCAACAAGCTTTTATTTTACTGGTTAACACTTTGTCACTAAAGACCTGGTTGCATTACTTTCTATTGACATGGCACATCCTTAGCACTGTACTTTGTGATGATGTGGTGCTGGTCATATACTCTCTTTTACTGGGAACCTGCAGCCTGTCCTGACGTGCCGTTAGGTGTGTGTTGCGCTACTGATTCTGACGCAACCTGCTTTTTGCATTTGTCCAAAAACGTTTTTCTGTGAAATGAGTGTGCTTTAATTCGGTAAGCACAGTTACGTTTCTCTTTTTACATTTTATTTAAATAGATCCATACCCGGCCCGTACAACATCAGCCCCCCCAGGGAACAGCGGTTTTGAATCCTCCAGCACCCCCACCTCCTCCCCCAGCCCCCCCCCCCCCCCCGGTGGCCCACCCCCTCCCCACCTCCGTGTCCCCCATGTACCCCCCCCATGCCCAGCGGGAGGAAGGTGG
>JABJVR010000032.1:2097903-2113169 GCA_025773905.1 Chitala chitala
CCCCCCCCCCCGCCCCCCCGAACCCCCCAGTGGCACACCCAGTCCCAAAGTACTTGTCCCCAATTTACCCCACCAATTCCCAGCTAGAGGAAGGTGACCTGCGGAGCCTGGACCCTTGCAAGGACCTTTGGGGCTCCCGTGGGTATGAAGACTACCGTCGTGCCAGCGCCGCCCGCACTGGGGGCGGAGGCTTTGGGGGAGGAGTGGTTGGAATCGGGGGCGTGGCCCAGGACAAGTCGGAGCTGTGCGTGGTGCGCTTTGACAAGGAGTTAGCTGGGATGGGAGTGCCAGGGTGCGAGGTGACTGTGAGCTTGGATGCCAAGGGCTCTCAGTGCCACTCATCATCCTCGCTGACCTGTGGGTCCGCGCCCAACGTGTCAAGCCCCCCTGCGGCAGGCGGCTCTCCGCAGGACACGGGTAAAGGCTCGCCCTCCCCCTGCTGCATCCACACCTCCCTCGCCACGCCTCGTTCACGGACTCGGAAGAGAGGGGGCGGCGGCGAATGTGGGCTGGGCCTGGCTGGCTCCGCCTCCATGGGCGGCGCCATCTCCCCCGACGACGACAGCCCCTGCCCGCAGGTGTCGTCCTCCTGCTCCTCGCGCTGCGTGTACTGCCGGTCTGTGTTCAGCGCCTCGGAGAATGGGCGGGGCCGGTGTCGCGACGCTCCAGACCCAGCTCTGCGTTGCCTGCGCCAGTGGACCTGCGTGTGGTGTGCCGAGAGCCTGCTCTACCACTGCATGTCGGACTCAGAAGGCGAGTTCTGGGAGCCGTGCTCGTGCGAGGACTCGCTGGGTGGCCACCCTCACCCACTCTGCTGCGCCCGTTGGGCAGCGCTGCTTGCCCTCTCCCTCTTCGTGCCCTGCATGTGCTGCTACCTGCCCCTGCGAGCGTGCCTGCGCTGCGGAGAGCGCTGCGGCTGCTGTGGGGGCAAGCACAAGGCCGTCCGGTAAGGCTGGGCTCTTCAGGACTCAGGCTGGCTGGAGCAGAAGGGCAGGGCTGGCCTGGTGAGCACTGAGGCCCCCTGTGGAAGGAGGGCTTGGGAGATAAGGGTCAGAGATGTGAGACGTTTACCCATAATCCCCCACCCCCCTTCCAGCAGCATACATTACTACGATTATAACCTCTGCCTTTTTACTGCATTCCCTCCTGGTTGTGACTTTCTTTGTGATACAAACTTTCACCCAGTGCTCCGCCGTCAGTCGCTATCACCATGTGCACACCGTGAGGGACGCAGCAGTCAGGAAACCCCTGCTGGGGGGGAGGGGAGGCATTTCCACGCGGGCACTTACCCGAGCGCGCTACTGGTCCAGGATTTGAGGAAACAGGGCCCGAGACTTGGGCAAAAGTGGGGGGTAAGAGGAGAAAGGATGAGTAAAACAGTTTAAAAGGTTTTTCATTTGGAAGAAAAAAGAAAGACGAAGGGCGTTTACAGATATTATTAATCACTATTATCGATATTTTTATTATATTTTATTATTTTGACTGTTCAGCATTTGGAGCCACAGGGGGTGGACTTAGACAAATTCATTTAGCAGTTAGCATTTATTTTTGTATTCATTCAAAGGACACACTTTCCCTTGTTACCTCTAACTTACTATGTTGTACCTCAAGGCCCTAAAAGAGGAGGTGGACAGACAAGTCCGAGCTGAGAGTTCCTTGGCGATGTAGATGGGCAAGACAGACAGCCAGGAGATACAAACTCGTGATTTTGCACAAATGATGATGGCTGCATAACCGCAGAAGCTACAGATTAGCTGAGCAGAAGAGAGCGACGAGGTTTTACCCAAACAGAGCGAGCAGTTTGTCTTCATGTCTAATGGCAGGGAAGTACTTCCTCTGTGGTATAGGCCAAAGACGTCTGGTCCAGCTGAGAGGTAGAGATTAACCAGTGCAGTATTTCATGGTGAAAGGACAAGAGGCAAGTTGAGGAGCCTGCTGTTTCTGCAGTAAAAAAACGAGGAGGAGTTGTGTGAGTAGCGAGCTGGTAGTGGACTCATGGCCCATGTGGGTGCCGTACTGTCCCAGCAGTGGGTGACGGAGGGCGTAGGTTAGACCCGTGTAAACCCCCAACCACCGAGGCACCTGTACCAGGCCCGGGAAGCACATGCGTCATGCGTCGTCACGTCAAACGTGTTTGTCCTTGTCTTTTTAACCAGACAACTTAACTGTAATGTGATGCCAAAAAAAAATCAGCTGTAAAAGCGTTTTAGTCTGCCCAGTTCTAAAGTAATTTGATCACTGCCGTGTTCATTTCACCAAGTGACTGCATCAGAACCTCAGATTGTTGAGTTTTTACCATTGCTAGCTAATGGCTTACACACACACACACACACACACACACACACACACACACACAAAAAAAAAAAAAAAACTTATTTTTCATTAATTACACAAAGTATTGAGTAGCACCAAAAACAGTGTACTGTACTGGATAAATGAACTGTGTACTGAATGATATATTTATTTTTTGCCAGACGGGTCAGTAGATTGTGTGAGTTATAGAATCGGTAACCTGGAGTTACCGAGAGGAGTAGGATAGCAGCAAAGTGTCTGACTAAAAACTTATGGCTTGTACTGTGTGCAGGGCTCAAAGCCTTTTTTACAAATCCTAAATCTGACCAATGGCAGACCATTGCCGATGGGCTCGACTTTCATGTTAAGGATTTCTGATTGGTCACTGCAAAAACAAGGACTGCTGTGCAAGTGGGGTCTCGCGTTCCGGAACCTCACGTCGTCCTAGTCTGTACAAGATGCCGCCTCATGTACTGCATCTCTAAGCTGCTTTTTAAAACCACCTCCACACACATCCTTCTCACTCGTGAATCTCTCTAGCCTGTTGACCAGGAAAAGGGGAAAGAATTAAGAAAGAAAAAAAAAGTACTGCTAATGTGGAAAAGTAAGAAAAAAAAATACCCCACTTAGGACAATGGAAAGTGCATCACAGACCGACACTGTCACAGTTGGACAAAGTGAGAAACTGCTGCTGCTTCCAAAACCACTAACCCTGAGTTTCGTTATATTGCAACATGTGTGCCGTAATGGAGAAATCCAATTTTAATCCGATCTTGAGCGGCTGCGATCTATTCCCATGATTCCTTTCTGCATTTCCCTCTTCCTGGCGTCCATTAGGAGTGAATCCGTTTTCCTCAGATACATTTGAGTCTCATCAAGGTTCTGTTGCATTAAAAAAAAAAAACTAACAGCAAAATCACATTACAATCTCAAATGATATATCATTAAACTCGGGATAAGTGCATTCACAACACCCCAAGTACAAAAATAATGAGGTCAATGAGTACATCCTTGAAGGCCTAACCCTTATATCTTAATAAATGTGCCTTTTCATTTAACTAATTAATAATTTTATTTCTAAGTAACTATGTACCTGCGTACAATTTACTTACAAAGTTATTTCTTTCTGCCAGTGTGTATATTTTAATATGTATGTATTTATTGGTTCATTTTACAGTAATTAGTGAAATATTACCTGTTTGTTCATTTATCAGATATTTATTCTGGTTACTTATTTATTTTGGAGACGGGTTCCTATTTTTCGTGCTGTCTTACTTCTCTGACTTTGTGCCAACGTGCTGCTTTGAAGTGTTACATATTGTGGGTTTGTATCATCAATTAAACCCTCACTCTATATTTTAATGCTGTTTGCTCTGAATTATCTGTGCCAATGCTTCGTTTCTGGTGGTGTTTACGATTTCGTTGTCCTATGTATAGACTCCAGTTTTTTTAAAGAGTGTATTTCTGAATATCTAAATATTAACGTATCTCGCTGATCTCGCTGTAGCAGTACTGTAGGGTTGAGAGCTGCAGTTCTCATAGTCGCCACAAGATGGGGATAATTCAGGATTTATTAAAGGTCCTTTTTTGCTGTAGGCCTAAACCCAATATTTCTGAAAAACATTGTTAATTTCCAACAAAATGTTTTCAACAAAAATAAAAAAAAAAAATCAAATAAAAGTGAAAAACATAGATATTTTTTATGACAGCCTGAAAGAGTGTAGGCTGAAGCTACTGCTTTCACTTAGCAGGGCATCAGAAACAACTTTATGTACAGTCTAGAAAAAAATCATGCTCATCAGATTTTATTGTAAAATAATCCCATGAAAATACTGAAAATAAACCAGCATCAGCCATTTCTATCAGTCCACCTTCAAGTAGTGTACAGTGATGAAAAAAAAAAAAATTCTCTTCTAATGGTCAATCCATTAGCATGGGGTCTACGTTGTCAGACACTGACGGTATGATGTGACTGAGCTCCACTGCGCCCTGCTGTGATCCTTCTACAGTGGGGGTCACTCAGAGGTGCTGCCTCTTGTGTTTCAGGATCTCTGTGGAGGTAAGCTTCAGGTCCACACCACAGATGTCACAGTGATACACTCTGGTCAGGCTGGATGAGGAAGAGGAGGACTGGGTGTCAGCCTTTTCACCCTCTGGCTCTTCACATCAAAAAAAAAAAAAAAAAGTTATATGTCACTCAGTGTAAAACAGCTGGCACAAATAACCCCCTCCAAAAGACACAAGAAATACATGTACAATTAATCTCATCAAGAATGGCCATGCGTAAAAGCAGGAGCATGTAGAACTCTGAATAAATAAATAAGCATCCTTGACACACGCACCCCCCTGGGACTGTGGCTCTCCGCTGGGCTTGCAGGACGCCTCGTGGTGCATCCGCTCCAGGGGCGTGAGCGGCATGTAGAGGTCGCAGTGCGGGCAGCCCCAGAACGTGCGCAAGCAGTCGCTGTACAGGTCCTGCGAGTCCTGAAAACACGCGCCCTCACAGGTTCACTCAATTCTCTACACCGGAGCCTACTGGCACACACACACACACACGCGCACTAGGCCTGAAGTTGGCACAGGCGGTAACAAAGACAGGCACCTGTTTTAGCAGTAAACAACAGAGCAAAGGAATGATTACGCACCTGAGAAAATTCATAACCACATTTTCAGTTACCACTAGCAAAGCCCCCCGACAATGCACCACCCTCAGTCAAGAGGGTCTGCACTCCCCCTACCCTTACAATCCACCACTGTGCTGCACACACACATTGTCCCATGAAAGGGTACATGGGTCAGGAAAATGAAACGCAGCATTGTGCCAATCGTGTTATGTCATGACCACCTGAGGAGATTAACTCGGGTAACAATTACACACAATCAAAGTGACACGCAGCAGCACCCAAAGGCACAAGAGAGGCCACACCTCTACACTCACAGTCAGGCAGTTGTAGGTGAAGAAGCTGGTCACCCGCAGGCCTCCCTTGATCGGGTCTGGCTGAGCCTCCAAGCCAGGGAAAAGTGAGCTCGATACCAGGCCGCCAGACTGCTGAGGTCCGACGTACAGGTTCTGAGACTGTAGAGCCGTGAGACGCCGAAGGGTGTAGCTGACCTAAAAGTAAGGAAAAATAGTAAGAGATGCAAACAGCACACACAAGCTGCTTCTGTTGCAATTCAAATACAGTGGCACTGGGTGGTGTTCTTGTTACGAGAATTATGAAGGTACAAAAAAGTGGTTAAAATTTTAGGAAAAATCCACGAGTATAAATTGGGTTCAATAAATCATCTAATCATTTGAATTGTATTACTACACAAAATTTGCAACTTCCTCCAAAAATGGCATAAAAAAACATTAAAAGGAAGAATTTTTTTTTCCCCCGTTATGACATTTGGTAGCTCCATGACCCTCAACTAGATTAATGTTTCTTTCTAGCCCCCCCCCCCCAGTATGAGAACCATGTGCTAGATAATCTATTTACTGGTCAAACGGCTTAACTACACTGAACATTTACAGAGCTCTGTAAAGATTAATTATGATTAATTACAGATTGAAAGTCCTAACAAAAAAGAAGCATGCGCTGTTTATGGTTTGAAACAGTGATGTAGTCAGAGTGCGACGGAGGTGACAGATCACTACCTCCGTGTACATCAGGAATCGCACCAGCCCCTCGCTGAGCCTCTCCACCTCCTTGTGTGAGACACCCTGCCCACTGGTGCCCTGGCCCAGCTGGGCTTGTAAGAGGCGCTCCCAGTCCGCACGCAGGGACAGGGCCAAGGACAGGACCTTGAGGGCCACCTCTCCATCTGTGAGGCTCAGCTCCAGCCAGCCATCTGCCACCAGACGTGTGCAGTCTGCGTTACTGTCCACCGAGCTGGCAATCAACAAGAGGGCCTGGACAAGAGTGGTGCACAAGTGTGTGTGTACATGCACGCGCAAACTTTACAATCATTTACCTTATGCAGTGTTTAACATGTAAATATGTACAGTATACTGAGCATATTAACAAAGAGATCACTGCAGCTCTTTACTAGATCAAAGTAAACCCCCATTCCAGCATACAGTGTAGTCTTGCCTGAGATGGCCACTTATGGATAGCCCGTCTGGTGTAACTACAGTAACAGGCCACATCCACTGACCTGCAGGGCAGGAATGCGCACGCTGTTGCATATGTAGGGTTTATTGGTCTCCAGCAGAGTAACATAGGCCAGCAGCTGGTGTTTGCTGCTGGTCCCCTTGTCAGCACCTTGGTGTAGAAATCCAGACATATACGAGTCACAACAAGAGGCGAGGAACATGGCTCAGCTATGGCTGTGGGTGGAGGAGGGGTTGTGTGTGTACCTGGCTCTTCCTGCTCTTGCTCTGGCACGTGCAGCACCTCGGGGTCGCTGGCAAACACACTGGTGGGGTGGATGACAATGCCCTGCTTGCTGCGTGTGTGGAAGATCTGGGAGACAGAGGAGAGTCCCCGTTATTGCCTGCAAGGTTGTACAGCCACACCTTCCGTACCTTCAAAATATGCGTCACAACCAAAAGGTGTCACCAGCAACGTGGGGTTTTTAGTTGCTGCATTAGTCATGCGTTACCTTTTATGACCAATCCTCTCTCATGTCAGTGCTCTAGTGCCTGATCTAAAATGCAAATGAACTGAACACATTATTATTTTGTCACTCTATTCATTAGTGTGTTGTGATAATGCTGTGAACAAAGTCATTTATACAGATCACACCTAAAAACAATCAAAATAATGGACCTAAAGAAACTCATCGTTGTGGTGTTTCCCCAAATATGTTGGTAAAGTAACACTTTCAACCCAAAACTGCTGTTATTTTATATACATGAGGCGCATGTCCTAAACCAGCATGGTACCTGCCGGCCTCACGCTTCTCACCGCAGGTACAAAGGTTTACGTACAGGTCCTGTACGTGTACACAGGTGAGCAGTTAACCCGACCACAGGTGTGGGCCTTTAAAGATTGCGTGTGGTCTCGCCCACCTGCTCCGAGTCTTTGCGTGTGGCATTGTGCTCGTCGGGCAGCGACAGCTGGGGGTAGAGCCCGCGACAGAGCACAAGGCGGAGCAGAGCCTGCTGGCGGGACGACAGGTCCTGGCTGGCGGAGGCCGCCTCACGCAGCTCTGACACGTCATGCCGCAGCTTGAACTTGACGTCCTGCCAGAGTGAACGCCAGCGTTAGTCAGCCAGCCGGTCATGCCCGCCACGCTTTCACAGTGCATCTTTTTTGTTACACAAATTAGCAAAATCTGGGTGGACAGGCAGGACCTGTCAACACTGCTGCAAACCGAATCCTAATGAGCCAATACCAAGACTAGCAGCGATATTTATCAGACATAAAAACTAATACTCTTAAAGCTGAGGAGTAACAGAAGCAATTCCTTACAAGTCCTTACAGGTGAAGAAACACTCTTTAGTTTGTTAAAGTAGATGCAAGCTAGTCTGGAGAATGTTCCGAGGTTTGGCAGGTATGCCCGGTGGGCATCATGATGCCAGTTCTCGCCTGTATGTCCACGGTTTCTGTGGCGCCATGCTTGTCCTTCTTCACCCTGCCGCCGCCACCGTCATCCTCGGATCCTGACGAGCCCAAACCCCCGGCGTCCCCGTCCTCCAGCCGCAGCACCTTGCGCCGGCTGCTTGCCTGCAGGTCATGGTCCCTCTTCAGCTGATGGAGCCGCCTGCGCTCGCCTTGCCTCTCCCGCCGCTGAGCACGGTCTGAGGCAGGCGCAGCGCTCCGCTCCGTCTCCAGCAACCCGTGGCTCACCAGCAGCTCCTGTGGAAGGACGGCGGCTCCGTGAGGGTTCGCTCGCCAGATGTTACTGTGCTACTGCTGGCCTTGTCTGCAGTGTGTGCGTTTGGCCAGCAGGGGGAGACAAAACAACCCTGTGGTGCCCCAGCAGAAGGGCAAAATGTGAAGAACAAGATCTGAGAAGCATATGGGCCACAGGAAGTGAATGTGTGGGCTAATGCTGTGCTGGGAAAGACAACATAGACATGAACGTGTGGGAGATCATTGAACACTGCAACGAGGGGGGCTTCTGGAAAGTTTACCTTGAACTGCCGCCGCAGGTTGACCATCTCATACAGCCGCTGCTCCTCCAGCCCACGGCGTCGGCACCATTTCCTGGAGCCCCCACCCCTCTCCTCCTTCACCTGAGAGCAGAGAACAGCAACACTTGCTCTCTCACTGGTACTTCATGGCAAACAAGCTTAAAGTTGACTGTTGCCATCTGGGAATTCATGTTTCTAAAGAAAATGGACTCGCCCCCGATGCTGAACGCAGATCTGAACGAATCGCACAGGCCTCAGCCTGCGAAAGGTTAGACCCGTTTTCAGACTCCCGACATGAGAGGGAGTCCTAGGGCCGTGCTCTCACCTGCACCCAGGCGTTGAAGGTGTTGAGCAGGGTGAAAGGGTCTCCCAGACTGCTCTGCAGGGGCTGGCGCGCAGTGGAGCAGTCGGGGTCGTGCTGGGTGCTGCGCAGGAAGGGCGACTGCACACTGAGGGCGGCCGCCAGAGTGAGGATGGGCTCCACCAGGTGGAACACGGAGCCCAACACCAGCATCTTCCCTGAGCACGCACACACATGCACAAACAACTGTTACAGCTGTAATCATATTCTGCATAAATTTCACAATAAGTCAGAAAATTCTATGTCACTTATCTGCAGAAACTCTAACGGCAGCTGTGTGCCTTTCTTCAACAGACTTACCAGCATGGTCTTACACTGTTAACCTAAACTTTATCTGTTTGGCAACAGCTGACTGTTATACCAGCTAAGCACTTACAATTACAGTAAACAAAGTACAGGAGCAGAGGAGGTTAATGAGACAGGGAGGGGGGGCCATACCGATGACCACGTCAACAGGCAGCTGGGCTAGCAGACTCCCAATAGGCGTGAGCTCCTCACGGCTGTCTAGCGCCCCCTGCTCCTTGAGGTAAGTGAGCGCGGTCTGGATACTGGCGGCGGGGGGCGGGTCAATGAAGACAAACGAGCGTGGGTCCCCTAGTCCCATGCTCTTCATCTGCACAGCCATTGGAACTGAGATGCCGTTACCATGCAATCATACTGCTGACAAGTCCCGCCCACCCCTCTATTCTGAAGTTCAACAGAACCACAGAACACTCCTCATGGACTGACTCTCAGAATAAGTATTCAGGCAGAAATTATTCCCCTCATCATATACTCAAAAAAAAACAAAATATTTATACTAAAAATCCTCAAAAAAAAAATCACCATCAAGAACAGGTGACAGATGTCCGCTGAAAGTTCTGAGAGAACTGGTTATAAGGGTACCTCTCACCTGAAGCACAAGGGAGTCCAGGGCGACCCGGTGGATTTCCGGCACAGGGTAGGGGGAGAAGGCATCGTAATCAGACTCTGCATAGAGGCGGTAACAGACCCCAGGACCGGTACGCCCCGCTCGACCCTTGCGCTGTTCTGCACTGGCCCGGCTTATCCAGAACTCCTGCAGGCGCTGCATCTTGGCCTTTGGGTCAAAGCTCATCTCTTTAACCTTTCCTACAGAGGACAGAGGGCCTCAATGCTCTGTGTGCGTGTGTGTGTGCGCGCGCGCTGCTAAAAGAGTGGTTAAAAGCAGGATACGAGCCAGAGTTTCACTGCAGGGCTCACTGCTCACTGTTAGAGATGACAGTTTACCTACTTACCTGAGTCGGCAACGAACCGCACGCCGTCAATTGTGACAGAAGTCTCCGCAATATTGGTGGAGATGATGCACTTTCGCACGCCTGGGGGGGCAATATCAAACACCTGCAGAAAAAAAGCACTTTTTAGTTAGTGGGCACATGAAAAAGCTGTATTTAGTCATCAAAACCTCAGACATCTGCCATTGGGTGACAGCGACTGGGCAGCCCGTGATTGGCCAATAAGGTGGAGGGAAGGCGTTACCTTATCCTGCTGGGCCAATGAGAGGGTGCTGTGCAGAGGCAGAACAATCCAGCGCCGTGTGTGCTGAGCATACGTCTGGCAGGCCTCCAGGATGGTGCTAATCTCCGCCACGCCACTGAGGAATAGCAGCAGGTCTCCACGTTCCTCAGGCGGGTAGCGGTGGTCAATGCCCTGTAACACACGCAAGTACGGCCGGGGGTCGAGCTTCTCGGAGCGGGACGGTTGCTCCTCAGCTGGAATTGGCTGGTAAATCACCTGAGCACGGGCCAACAGAGGTAGGTCAAAAATAAAAGTCCAGCCAGAAGGTGAGCACTCTTACTATTTCATGTCATTCACAACATAACCCACATTTCATTGAGTTTATTATTAAATGCTGTATTCATGTTACTCAACTCCAGCTAAGTATTCTAAGCTACAACAGCAGCTTTGAACAGGTTACAAAAAAATAATTCTTGTATTTAACCATTATACAATGTGCTGCTATCTATGTTCTGAAAGCTAAAAATGTTTCAACCAATATATTTTTCAAAGTCTGGCTTATGTAGTATAAACTGACTGACAGAGTGCATTAATAGCCCATGCAAAACTTAAAATTTTGCGTCCAAAAGTATTGTGTAATACAGCTGGACCACCACGACCTGCATGACCCCAAAAGCCATGGTAACACCTTCAGCATTGAGGTCACGCACGTACCTGGATGGGGAACAGCCGCCCAGGCACCTGCAGCACGGGGGCGTCGTCAAAGTAGGCAGAGAAAAGTTGGATGTTAATGGTGGCCGACATGAGGATGAGGCGCAGGTCTGGGCGCCGTGCTAGCAGTGAGCGCAGCACACCCAACAGGAAGTCGCAGTGCAGGTGCCTCTCGTGCACTTCGTCCACGATGAGCACCTGGTACTGGGCCAGCGTACTGTCCCGCTGGATCTGCCGCAGGAGCAGCCCCTCGGTCAGGAACAGCAGCTTGGTGGCCGCGCTGCGGCTCGTCTCGAACCGGATCTGGTATCCCACCTGCAACACCAGCACGATCACATGTTTTGAAAGGCGCTATATAAAAATCTGTGTTAACATCCACTGCATATAAACGTCTACAGTTGTTGGCAATTTGTCTGAATTAAACATGTATATTTTGCCTGAACAGTGCACTGCTGTATTATTCTTAATGTTTAATTAAGGCAGCAGGCTCAGTAATATAATGCACACCAAAGGGTCTGCTCACCTTGGAGCCGTACTGGTTGAGGCTTTCGAAGCTGACACGCTTGGCGAGGGAGATGCAGGCGATGCGGCGCGGCTGAGTGCAAGCGATGTTGCTGAAGCCGGATGAGAGCAGGTACTGGGGCACCTGGGTTGACTTGCCGCAGCCCGTGTCTCCAGCCACCACCACCACTGGGTGCGCCCTCACCAGCTCCACGATGCGCTTCCGGTACTGGAAGATGGGCAGGCTCCTCTGCTCTCGCCGAAGCTTGGCCAACTTGACAAAGCTCTGCTTCTGACTAAAGTCCAGGTAGTGGAGCAGGGCCAGGCGACAGGCAGCCACCTCGCCTTTCCCCAGTCCCGTGTTGGCCTGATCACGCCGTCCCTGGTGCTGCTTCAGCGCGCAGAGGCGCTCCTCTACATCCCGCGTGCACACCGACACGTTGATCCTGTATCGGGCGTCGTATTCCCTGGGCAGTCCCAGATCAACGGCGGCCTCTCTGGCCTTGCCCGCCCGTTTCACATCTTTAACGTGTGCGCTGCCCTTCGACCCCGACATCTCCTTCTTCTCCTTAAATCTCTGGAAGCGCTCAAAGAAAGCCCAGAAGTCCCTGTGCTCGGAGGTGCCGGCTTGAATGTAGTCGTGAGGTCGGAAAAAAATTTCATCCATCTGCCGGCGGCTTTGGGGACTGTCCCAGTCCCAGCGCGCGCCATCCCTGCTCTCGTCACGCGCCATAACGCGCGTCAGGAATGACTTTTCATAGAAAATACATTTGCTTGCAGTATGTGCATATTATCTTAAAATAACTACAGTCGTCATAACGCATGACGCGAACTACTTAATTTGTTTAAAATTTTCTGTAGTCTTAAACACTGGAAATGTGTTTCAATGCAAACGTTCGCTCTAATTCAGACTAGACATCAAATGGTGCAAATAAACAGACACTATACACATATACTTTAACGGAGGTTACGTTTTAGCATTACTGCTAGAAATTTGCTATTGTGTACATTTACTTATTCGATTATCTACGGAATGGCGTACCATAAACTAAAAATTGTTAAAATTGACACTGATCCATTATGCGTCGACTCTAAATTATATAAACTTTACCATGTTATTAAACAGGCTACAGGAAAGGTTAATTTGTTAAATCCAAAGCTGTATATCGGTCTTGATGAATCCAGTACTGCCTCTAAAAAAAAAACAGTTATGCACATTTACATTAACATAGCACAAAAAAGCACCCATGTCTTCTGTTTAACAACTATAACGGTTGGTAAAATCTGAAGTAAATTTTTTTCCTTGAATCGGACTGAAAACAATGACGGACCATTTCCGTTCCGCCTCTAAACTGCTCGAGTGGAGCCAACATACTCACATATTCAACAATTTGGCCTATGCGTTACTTAGTTCATTGTTAAGTGGTATTCCATCGCTTAAGATACTTTTGAATTTTCATTTTTAGTGCATTTAACTTACAATGTAATAGGATACAACACCTGAATTTTTTATAAAATTTTTAAGTGATATACGTTTTCTCTCTCTCTCCCTCCCTCCTGGTCAAAAGTTTTACAACACCCCCTTTCCCCATGTTTTTATTGGAAATGTAAGCAGTTCAAATCCAGTGAAAAATGGTACAAAGGTAAGCTGTAAACTGCCAGAAGGGGAGGGAGGGTTTAAGGTTAACAAAAACTGAAAAATAATGTACATTTCAGAGTTATACAAAATGACCTTTTTCAGGGAAGAGGTAATGGGGTAACAACTCAGTTGTTCTGCAGCAAAGTAAGTAAATTGAGTTTATACTAACAGTTCCTACAGGTGTCCCAACTTTTGATTACTTACAAGCCCTCTGTATAAAAGCAGCATTGGAACAACTGTAGGATATTTTGCAGTTGATATATTCAATTATTGTGATGATTTTCTTTCATTTATCTTTTGTTACTGTATCCAAGTACTGTATATCAGTATAATCAATTAATATACCAAAATAAAGTCATAATGAATTATGCTACGTTATTGCAAAGCAACCGTCAAGTGCAACAAGCAAAAGGTGGCTACTTTGATGTAATTTAGATTATATTTTTTAATAGAAAATGATTCCTTGACTTTTTTGGATGCCCAATTGTTTATTTGTTATATGCTTTATTTTCAGAGTACATTGATACATTAAACTGCATAAATTTCAATGAAAACTAGAAAAATGGGGATGTTCTAAAACTTTAGACCAGTTGTGTGTGTGTGCGCAAGTTAGCATCTAAAGTAAATGTAGGTATAGCAAAATACAAAGCAATGCAATGCAATGTGTGATCAGAGAATACGCAGTTCATTTTTTTTTTTAACATGGTAAGTGTTTATAAGTCAGTAATTAGCATCTGACTGAGTCTGACCCTCCTTTTCACAAACCTCTTTCAATTCTCAAAAACAATCACAACAGCATAGACCCTTTTATGGTGCATTTCAACACAACACTTTATTCAAAGTAATAAGGCAGCTTAAATGTGCACCGATTGTTATAGCTTGTTCTTATTTGAATCTGAAGAAAACATCCATTTTGAATTTCACCACTTCTTTAAACGAATAACGTTCAGAACCAGAAATCTATAAAAGTGGTAAGTTTTCTTTCTTGTGTCTGAGTGCCTGCCTTTCTACACTGTGCTGTTTAGACAAGCGCAGATCCAAACACATAGCAAAACCACCAGTGCACAGATGGTGTTCACCAACTTCTTCCCTTCTTTGGATGCATCTTCTACTGGATGCTGTTTCCATGGCAGCGGCCACCCGGCCTCCATGACGTTGCTCTGGCTGGCGGTGAGAAGCGCACACACCACGTGCTTCTCCCAGCTGGTCTGCGCTGACATCAGCCTCCTCCCAGTTACAGCTTCTGTTGAATGGGGCTGGGCTAGACAATGAAGGGGGCATTTCTAATGGAGCCGACAGGAGAAGTATGTGCTTACATGTACCACAGCTTCACCGAAGTACATTAAGAACAGCTTCTTAAAGGTAGATGTTGACTAAGTCCCTTTGAATAAATTCAACTAATGAATTTATTCAAAGGGACTTATGATGCTCCCAGTTGTAAGAGTAACAAGGTTTCTTGAGCCCGGGCAATTGGCCAAAGTGCAGCACATATATATTCTGCAGCACAGAATACCTTTGACAGGGTGCAAAACCACTGCCTAATGCTCCCACCGAGGACAGTTTAGAGCCAATGCTCATGTTTTGGCTGTGGGAAGCACTCAGCATTTAAACCATGCATGTGCAACAAATATGTTGCACACATCCTTGCATGCATGGGCCGGCCATACGATCTGCAAAACCACTGTGCTGCCCTACTTCTGCAAACCATCAGAAGTAACCATCTTACAGCACCCCCACAAAACATCTTTTGAGGTAATTGAATTCAATTTTGTTACTACAGAAGAGGTCCCCCCGCCCCCCATTAATTTGTGATTAACCAAAGTTACAAAGGAAAAGCCGCATAAGAAAAGACAGTTTTTAATCACATTTTAAAATATTCAACAACATCACCAAAACACCTGTAGTTAAATGCTCCGGCAGCCCAAAGTTTTTTTTTTTTTTTAAGGTTCATACTGTACAGAAGGAGTAAATTGTTCCAACAAAACATTTTCATGTTTGCCAAGACATTACATCCCATTAAAAAAAAAATAAAAATTCAAGGAGAACCACCTAAAACCACCCAAGTTAAATCCAGGATATTGTACATGATGAAATACAAATGTTCAGTTTGGTATGTCACACAGCACAAAAGAACTGGAGTTTTGTACAGTTTATGCACTGTGAACAAGAGCTGTCACTTTACACTCTCTCTAAAAAGGTCACCTGAATGTTCCAAAAGAACATTC
>JABJVR010000032.1:2113269-2157328 GCA_025773905.1 Chitala chitala
CACACACACACACACACACACACACACACACACACACACACACACACACACACACACACACACACAGAGAGAGAGAAAAGCAGATATTAAATCAGCTCCCTTAACATGCAAGGACTTACAAAGCCCGTGTAAAACAGACCAGAAAAAAAAAAAAAAAAAAAAAAGCCGCCAATATTGCAAAGTCTAAATGTTTCTGCAACAGTCTCATGACAGCAAGTAGCCAGTTAACAAGATAGCACATTCCTTTCTTTGCATGACTGTGATGGCAGGCAAGTGCAGTATCATGTCTGTTTGTGCAGATGTGTGTGGACAAGCCCTAGGTGTGTAGCCATATTGAGAAGTTCTGTGACCTAAGTTTGAGAAACACAACCCCGAGCTCTGAAAGAGAACTTCTCCCCTATCAAATATTCTCCAGTAAAAAGCACAGGCTGTTAAGAAGCAGGACCAGCAGCTTCATATAACAGCTGTGGGACTCTTTTTCCAGGCTACACAAATCATATCCAGCTTTGCATCATCTCAAAACAACATCACTTCCACAGCTGAGGAAAAAAAATCTTTACCCATTTTGTATACATCCACAAGAACTCATGTTAGAATGTGAATTTGTACTGCTGAATTATACACAAAGGGGGTTAAAAAACATCCCTGCAGGGTCAAACAGTCTTGTACATGAACTAGAACCTGCAAAAAGCTTAGCCTATCACAAATTTTACAATTAGTTTATAAGAAACATTGAGTCTCCAGGTTTAAGGATTTAGATCATGGGAGGGCAGTCAGTCCTGGAGGGCCACAGTAGGTTCAGCTTTTGCTTCAGCCAATTTCTGCTCTTAATTGAACTGTAAATTAATTAAACATTGAATTTTTTGTATAATTACTGTGTCAGTCCAGAAATTTCAATAACCTTTATTTGTTTTTAATAAGAATTTTAAAAGCATGACAAGGATTTACAGATTGTGCTTCATAACATGCAACTGTTATGGTATATTTCAATCAGTTTTTATTGATAACAGCTCCTGGTTAAGCATTCTTTGTTAATGGTACCTGTTTATGCTGTTCACTAATTACTACAATTTGACTACAAAACAGGCTGAATTATCCAGAAATTTTCTACTATGATTCAGGAGTTAGAGTAATATTGTGCAGTTTACACATTTTTGTTTTGTAGATCGAAAAGAGTCTCACTTTAAAAACTTTCTTCTCTGCAACTAACTTTCTCAAATTAAGAAAACTATGCAGACTGATGCAAATAATCTGGAAAAAAGTAATTGACATTTAATTAAGACAGTGGTCACATTAAATTGAATGAACTGGCTGCAACAAAAACCGGCACCCAAAGACGGCTGAATTGCATGTTTAAAGGGTATTTATAAAGAATACTAGTTTCCTTAAAATTGCTATATCATCTGTCTGCTTCGGAGACAAGAAACTCACTCACTCAATCTACCAATTTGCTTGGGTTTAAACAATCAATAAACATTGCTCTCTATCCTTTAATGGGGTTTGCTGCAGTTTCGTAGCTGTTTTGCTGTCTGGCTGAATTTCTATAGAAATCATCTCAAAGGAACACCCTGCTTCAGTGCTATGCGAATCAGACCTAGAGAACACGCACGGATCAGCACCCAGTTTAGTCGCCCTGTCACAAGGGCAGCAGTAACACCACAAGAAGGACCTTCCCACGCACACCTGTCAGCTGATCAACTCAAGCAGCTTTGCATGGAGCGCCAACAGATGCGAGGGAGCAGAGGAGGAAACCGTGTGGTGAGGAGCTACAGCCTTGACAATCGTTATGGGTAGGGTGGGGTGTGTGGTCTCCTGCAGGAGCAAAGTCAACATGGGGGGACGTGGAGTCCGTCAGCTCCGCTCCCAGCAGCTGACTCGCTCTTGCGAGTCCCCTTTGTACCATGCTTGTAAAAGCCCACGCTGCCGCCCAGGAGATAGAAGCAGCCCATTCTGCCAACACCCATGTGCTACGAAGCTTTGCTATGCAAATCACCTAGGGGGAGGAGGGAGGGTACAGCCCAATCCGTTCGGTTTCTGTTGGTTAACTAGAACTAGAGGGGGGCAGTGAGGGAAGAAGTCAAAGCAAACATCAGCTTAGTGTACCCCCCCCCACCACTCACACACCCATCAGACCAGAAACAGGTGATGTTACTGTTACTACACCACCAACCAGGCTCTGAGAAAGTGGGGGGGGGGGTGGAAGGACAAGTGAAAACAGCGGACCTAGCCTGGAATGTCTGAATCAAGCCAAGGACAAGCACAAGCACTTGAACCTTAGAGAACTCCTCTACCCGTGTGCAGTAAGACCATGTGTGTGCATGCATGCACTTGATTGTGAAGGATGTTTACTCAAGAGAAAGTGAGACACGCTCAGCCCAACGTGTCACACGGTCAGGGCAGGGAGCATTCTCCACCCAGGCTCAGAGCATTCCGCAGCATTACAGAGAACCTGTGGGGGAGGGTGAGGAGACAGCCACTCAGAAAGGGGGTCAGAGAGAAAAGCAGTATGGGAGAAGGGTGCAGTCAGGGTAGGCCCAAATACCCCCCTCCCTTGAAAAGCGTACCAGTGCAAGACAAGATTACGACAGATCTAGGCTTCCATCATTTTAATAACTGAAGTTATACTCAACACAAAATACACAAGCACCACACTGTGCGAAGCAAAATTCTTTGTTTAGAGCGGACTTAAAAAATAAAAAATAAATAGGTTTTACAGTAAAACTGGGGAGCATTAAACGGTTGACTAACAGCCATGTGTAACCACTGCCATTTTCATGCTGTCAGATGGCGGCAAATGGATACCATTGCAGGTGATTAATTACTCGGGAGCCAACAGAAACTGTGACGTTCCTGACTAGAACTGACTTAGGCGTCTGAACAACAACCTGGTAAATGAGCAGCTGAATGCCAACAAAACCATAAAAGTGAGGGAGGGGGGAACTACCTGTTGCACCCGTTATCCATAACTATCTGCTTCTCAGCATTTCCTCTCAGGGACACCAGAAAAGGTCACTGGCAACACAGGAAAACTATATAACTTTAGGGGGGATAACCTGTACCACATATCAATAGAAGTTATATGATATTGATATGTGGTATAGGATATGTGGTATAGGTACGTGCCATGGTAAGGACTCCTTTTGTTTTTTAATGAAGTAATGCGCACTGTGACCAGGGCACACCCCAGGTACATGTGGCAGTGCCCCAGTCCCCTACACTTCTTCACCTTTCACAACAAGGTCTCCACGCCAGTCCGACAGCTACCATGAGCAGCAGCTATGCCACACAGTCAGCTGCAGCAGGACGTCGTGTTTAAGGTTCCTCCCCCTCCTGCCACACATACGCCGTAGCTGTCGCCGATGCCCAAGATGCCGGTATTGCAACGGCACAATGCTGTGTGGATGTGCCCTCAGCCGTACACAACAGGGTTCCACTGAGGGGGGGGTTCCCCACCCCCTCCACCCACACACCACCAGGAGCACAGCCCTACCAAAAACAAATAGCGTCATTCTCATACGCACGAAACAGAACCTTGGACTGGCTCCCTGACACCCTCCTACTAGAACGGACGAGTTAAAGGAATTGAGTACATCTCGTTCAGTAATGCCACACACACACACACACACACACAAAAAAAAAAAAAGCCTGGTGGCCACGAAGGCCCCTATGCTTACCAACCATCCAATTCCATACCACGTTTTTATTTATTTATTTTTTTATTGCATAGTGGGCAGGTGCTGAAAGTACTATCCATGCACAGCCACAAAATTAAACACATTCATGATCACCTAAACCACGCAGTCAGGATTCAGCCAACATACCCTTTCCTAGAAGCAATCACAAAGCTTGACCCCCTCCCCACCACCACAACCTTACTCCCAACATACTCATCTCTACTTTGTGCTCAGGCACGACACACAAAAACAGGATGTGAGAAACATTGTACAAGTAACCGGTATGTCACGGGATCTAACCAGACTACAGTGCACAAATATTCCAGTAATTGTTACAAGTTACTAATCCAGGGTCAAGAACAGTAGCCCCCAATCTTCCGGGAAGCACAAGAAACAGCCTAAGGGGTGGGAGAAAATGACACAAGCTGCTCAGTTCAACAAAGCCATCTGTGCCTGTAAGTCCCCGGTCTCTAATTGCAGAAGCCTGCAGACACCATTCTGAAAAACAACTACACAAGCTCCAGGAATTAGATACCCAATCCTTCCCTCGTTCCACCGTTCTACATTTAATTAGCTAGCAAACACAGGAAGGCTTTCGTAGCACTTTATGAAAATGGCATCGCGTTTCACCGAATCTTAACATGGAGGGTGGAGATGGAGGGAGTACAGTCATTGGCATATTAAAAGAAATTAAAATTAACATTGATCCACCACTTTCTGGGAATGCCAACACAGCACTTCTTTGCATTATGACCGCACGGCTCAAAGCCACCATTTGGCGGCCCAATACAATATTCATCTGTTCACTGCAATATCACTAGAGCATTCAGCCAAAACAGGGTAGATAAGACAGCAATCAAGGGGCAGGGGGAGTGGAAGAGATGATCACCTTAACAGATCCATTCTTTACCCTAATGTCTTCTCAACAATTTCTCACCACATACACACCACAAGGCTGAATTTACAACAAGACGCACTGCCATGTCCTTTACCTTCATGCATTCATACACAGACTGGCAGTGACAGGGATGATTCTGTTAGCAGCTCTATAATGTGCTTTTGCGTCAAACGCGACATCTCTTATGCTGTGACTTATTAAAATAATCATGTTTTATGATGCAAGCGTGTTCAATGTGTCACAGTTATCATCATCATCATCATCATCAGGGTGTTTTTCCCTTCAATTACAACAAATACAGCAGACACTGGCAAAAATAAGGCTATAGACTACTTAAGCAGTAGTCGGTGTACTGTTGATACAATAAAAGCCTGTCAAAATTTTAAACTCTTTCAAATCCTTAAAACTATAGTTAAACTGAACTGCTTTTGAAAAGTACTCAATTCCATATTGAATTAAAACCTTATAAATTGTATAATATTCAAACTTGCTTTGATCTTTTAAACAAAAAAAAGTTAAAAAGAAATATGGCCAATTTAAAAGTCAGTGTTTAATGGTAATTATAACAAACTGTTTCACTGGCATTTCCGTAACAAAGATCTCACCGATAGATTCACAGGAGATAAACCAAACGTAAGGAGATAAACCACTTCAATTTAAATGGCAGCTTAATCATCCATGTGGGAGCTGTAAATAACATTTTTCCTCCATTGATTGTATTTCTTGGACAGAGCTTACTCCCCAAAACGACACTGCATGCATGTAACCAGAACATTGTAATTCTGCAATGTGGAAGGCATTGTGTGCGCGTCTGGGAAACAATAGGTGCCAAGCAGCAACTCTGGACTTTATCCAACAAGGATGACAAGTTTAAGGTTCTAATATTTTACTATCGAGCAGTAATAAAAGCACAAAAAAGAAATTAAACTGCATTAAACGTTAGTCACTTTCTGGCTTGCGGCGTCGGAAATCAGCGAACACTGTTTTAAAGAGAAAATCGGGGCTCCAAGAAACTGCCACGGCTGCGGAGACACAGAAGATAATAATGCGTGCTGTTGCTCCTGACGATAAGGAAAAATAAAAAAAACATTGCCGGCCTTTTCCTGTAAACTCCCTAAGATGGGAAAAACGGCAAAAGACAATGTGAAACAGATACCGAGCTCTCCGTATCAAAAATACCTTTCAAGTTTTCAATTGTAATCGGTTCTATATATAAAACTATAAAACCCTATTCGTGGCACGAAATATCAATATGACAAAGGCGATATAACATTTGGTAAGATGCAACTTCAGTTTGACAACAAACCAAACGTCCGCATGTTTTTCATTTTATGATTAAGCGCGATGAAGACATCGCTAAACGGCCTAAGCATGAAGCTGTCGGACACGGTCAATCCACCTGACACCTATATCAACCTTATCATCATGCCAACTTCCTAACACAACGCAATCCAAAGCGCAAATAAGTGCAAAAAATATGCAGCGTGCAAAAGTGAGACAGCATTCAATCCCGTTACGTCCGACAAGCGCGTTAATGCAACAAATGGACCAATTAAATTATTTATAAACAACCACCTTAAATTTTAGACTATAATTAAGGATTTACAAACAAATTACAAATAACCAGACATATTAATGACTTACCTCAATATATCCTGCCAGGACATGGCCCGTAATGGACAGGGTAAGGAGACACAGAGCTGGGACCGAACCCATCTTTAAAGAGCTCTCTTCGGATGTTACGTAAAACAAACCCCTATCCGTATTAAAAAAGTAAAAATTCCACAAAACGAAAAAAAGGGAAATAACAAAGGAATAAACTCAAAGTCTCTCTCAATTAACAGGTAACCTACAAGCAAGCGCTTGATAACCCGAGCAACTGAAACGCAATGCCCGTAAATAACAAGTCGCCCTGCCTATGTGCGAAGTGCGTCTTTGCGCCTTGCGCTCCCAGCACCAGCCGCAGCCACACTGACCAGCTGCGCCTCCAGCCGTCTGGTCACCCTGTCGCCGGAAATGAAGTAATGATGCGAGCTCGCGGAAACCACGCCCACTCCCGCGGTCCCGCGGGTTCCTCACGAGCAGAACAACAGAAACACATGGGAGGGGGCCGTCATCACGACTGGGGTTTTAATGCCTGATTGGACCTCTGTTTGCGCGAGCTATATGGAGTTCTATGATGCATGTAGCCACTTAAAGCCACGCCCTGCTTTGTGTTACAATACCCTAATATGGTATTGGAAACTCCCCTTATTCCGTTTCACAACTTTTAAGTATACTATTTGCATAAATGAGTCTCTCTGCAATGAGATGTCCAAGCACAGTAATAGACTGGATGTGGCTAGTATTCTTTTGGCAAGAACTATCACAGGTTGTTTGATCGGATGTACTTTCTGATATTTTTGATACCATTTTAAATCTGATTGCATTGAATTGTGAATATGTATCGACTGGATATATTGTTGATCAGGATTGTGGTCTGCATCGGATAAAAAAAGGCTGAAGGCCTTAATCATTAAACGCTCTGACACGGCGTGGAATATATAAAACAAACAGTGCATCCAAAAAAATCCATCGTTTTAAATTGGCCTTTAACAAGTTTCACCTTGTCGAACTTTCCTGTGCCTTCGATGAGCGAAGTCTGATCGTATTGTGCTGTCATTACGCCAGTGGCACAATACCCAGACTATTCAAACTGAAATCTGATTGTTCGAGACTTTGTTGAGCGGGCGTAAATAACACCACTGAACACTAGTGACACCCGCTGTTATTGTTAGAGCACAGAAAGCAAATTCTGAGAGACAAAGCATATCCCCGTTACAAAACCACTATCTAAACTGACGTCACTAATTAGCTAGTCCCTCAAAAAACATCCCAAAATATCTTTTCAGTTTTCCCGTTGATGCAAATGAATACTGTTAATGAACTATTAAATTCAAAAATCATACTTATTCAAGCGGATTAATGTACAGCGCCAAGTAAACTCTTTATCAGATCTTTAGAACTGCTCCACAAAGATACTCGGCTCATGAATTGATGAATACAAGCGGCACAACGTCATTACTGTACCCCAAACGCCCATGGGCTGAAGCACTGAAATAAACAGCCAACCTCAAAAGTGACTAAAAGTGGCTAATACCAAATCCTAACGTATTAAAAAAAGTTATACACATTACAGTTTATTTAAAACAAATATTTCATACATTCTTGTTTGTATGAAAGTAAAACAGAAATATCAGTATGGTTTGAACCAATACCAGCGCCCTTTTTCTGTCTTTTTTGGGCACTTGACCTTTATATAGTTAATAGCTGTTCAGAGAAAAGTACATATTAAGAACAACAACAATAATAAAACTGACAGCTGTGCATGACAGAACTTCATCATAAAAAAGTGTTTTTTCAGAAAAACAGTGTTAGGGTTACCGTATTTATAATTATAATAATAATAATTATTTTTACAGCTCTTAAATTATTCAGTGTATCAAATGTTTGTTTACATTGTTATACTGTAAAACTTAACAATGACATAATACCCACTATTGTATTTCATGGTGCAAGTGAATACTAAAAACTGCAGTTGCTAAAATAATTCTATAAAGAAAACACACACACACACACACACACACACACACACACACAAAACTACTTTCATATAGAAAACAGGATAGGATCTCTCTGGAGAAGTGGAAGCCTCAGGCAAATTCCCTGAAAAATAATTAGAAAATGCCCAAAATATCTAGCAGCAGTCTGCAAATGAGTTTACACAGCAAGGACAGCAGGCAACTCAAAGACAATAACCACCACCTAAAATAGGCCTTAATGACAGGTAAATGGTAAAGAGTGACTGCAGAGGATGTCCACACCTTTTGTGGTTGGCACAGTAATACCTTACACTGGAAAACAAAACAATCCTACAGCAGGTTAATTACACTTAAGTATTTACAATATGTAATTTCACTGGCAAACACACAGAGAACAAGACCATACCACAGATCAGGTCATTCTCCCACAATCCCATTCTACATGCATGACCAATCCTCTGGTATATCTCTTTTATTTAGCGCCTACAAGCGTTACAATATTAACTAGGTACAGGAAAATTTATATTTAACTAAATGACCAAATGAACTAAATGAAGAGCAACAAAACCAATTTAAGAACCTCAAAGCACACGACCGTATCTGTTCAGTACTTTCTTGTTCTTGTTTCAGACTATGTTTAAATTAGACTGCTATTTTAAATAGCCTTGTAGGTTACTCTGATTATTTAAAAACAAGGTAACCCTAATCCTGCCCTGAGATAAATTGAACCCATGTAAAGGGTGTCCCTTGCCTTGTTCATTAGGCTGCCTGGGATAGGCTCCAAGATGCCCATGACCCCAAATAGAAAAAGCAGTTGGGTAATGAATGGATGGAAATACTAACTCTAACAATATTTTTTTCTAAGGATCACAACCTGAAAATATTTGCATTGAGCCTGTGTTATGTATTTTTACACTCCAGTTTTCCTACATCTACTGTCATAGTAGATAGAAACTAAAAAGTGGCCTAGCTAGGCCAAGTTTTTTACTGTCAAAATATTTATTTTACTAAATTGTACTGCATTACTTATGGTATTTTTGCATGCATATGACCATGTTCGTGAATAATATAACCTGGTTCTCATTTTGTACTGAAACAAAGCCTTAATTGTAGCCTTAACAGTTTTAAAATGTAAATTTACTGCCACTTGCCTGCTAAATAGAATAATGTTTTCAACCATAAATTCTATAGTCATTCACTGTTAATTTGTTTATTTGTTAGTATGCTAATACAATTGACCCCATTTTATTCACTTTACAGTGCATCACAAAGTAAAACCTTTACCATAGGTTATTGATAGAAAATCTTTTGGAAGAAAATATACTGCCAGTTGTATTAAAAAAATAATGTGACATTCATGAAAAATGCAGAATAAAAAATATGATTAGTTTGGAAGTACTTTTCCTCATCAGTCTTAGTTATTTTCCAAATTGACTTGTTTATCCAGTAATAAAAACTTATTTTAGAAATGTTCCAGATGAACTGCGGATAACTTTGAATGACTAAATTGAAATTAATTAACAGTCAAGGATTCAGCTCTGATTGCATGCTAGCGTGGCAATTTGGCATGTCACAACACAAAGGAAATGGCATTAAGTATCACAGTTTATGGGGAAAACATGAAAGGAATTCACTTCTGATCACATGCTTTTAAAATAATTTGCTACAAAAACACAACCAAAACAAGAATTTTATAAACGGATTCAAAAACTGAATGAAATATACCCACATGGAAACATTCACTGAAAAAGTCACATGAGAGGTGTATGACTGATGCAATCACAAAGGATATTTAACTAAACGTGTCAACTAGCTTGAATTTCCAAAAGTATGGTTTGCTCACTATATTTTCCTCTGTTGTCTTGTGCTAAATGTTTATTATTATACACACTAAAAACCCTTTCACAACCTGTCACAAGGAAGATATTGTTAGTTTAATATACCTTTCAGCCAGTGTTTCTGTAATAATAATAATAATAATAATAATAATAATAATAATAATATAGAATGTTATTTCTCTGCTTATTATTATTTAGACAATTCTTTGCCTTGGATACTTTCCTTACATAAAATACATAGGATTCATTATATAATATACTAAAATTTTAATCCTTTTTTTTTTTTTTAAATATCCACACCTGTCTCATTTCTTATAAAATCTAAGGCTGAAATTTACAGATTTAGTTAAATATTGTATCGTTATTTTTGAATTTATTACTCTCATTACTTGCTAGTTTGGAGTGGGGATCTACATTTAAATAAAAAATATCAGATTGAGATAAAAACGTCTTAAATACACAAGCTTTGTGACAAGAAACAAACTGTATATTCAGAAGTTGTGCTGGGAAACCAATGAAACCCACCAGTCATGAGTATGAAAATGAAGGCCTTGCTGTAAGCTAGGGAAGACTACACATTTTTGGATCTTGCCTAACACACATAATAGAAATACATTGTTACTGAAATGCCTGGATTTACCCAATAACTAAATAAAATAAAAAAAATTAATAAATAAAACATATACAGTGAAAAAACATGTGACTGCATCCATCTTAAGACAATGCAAGTTAAGAAAAAAAGTGTAACAAAGGCTTTGTAGTCAGCTGGTTAACCATTTACAGTACATATTTTAAATCTTACAAAGAGTTGTTATATACAAAAGTGGAACATTATGAACACATTTGTACGGTAGTGGAGTGTGAACAAAATGTCAAACTGTGCGGTCTATAACTCACTTTTTAGACACAATACATATTACTGTGGATCAAAACTTAGTTCCGCATCGTGTATTAAGGATGTCTCGGATTGAAGATATATTAATAGCTTTTTTCAAATTAATTGAACATTTATTTTGATTTGTAATAAAAAATACTATTACTACTAATTATATTGTAAGTTGTAGTTATTTATTTTATTTTATTTTATTTAGTGTTAAACGTGATTTTAATTATGAAACGTTACTACAAGGAACGAAACACAATATAAACTTAAAAGTCACGTTACAAAGTAGAAGCTAATAAAATAAAATAAGAAAGAAAAAAAAAAAATATATATATATATATATATATATCAGTGTAAACAGAGTAAGAAATACTACGTTTCACGCATAATAGAAGGTCGACAGTGAATAAACAAAGACGAGTTTGGATACTTCGTCAGGATTTACGAAAAATCTTCATTGGTTCGCCATAATTTTTCCTATTGGTTGAAATGAAAGGGGCGTCAGTCAGTGATTGGTCCTTTACGACAAATATGATTTTTCCGATTTATTTTTTTTAAAGATGAATGAAACAATATCGGTAAGTTTATATTGCGAAAAAACTTAACCTATCTGCAAATCATAAATATGACAGAGGGTATGTTTCATTCACAAATTACTCTGGCATTTTATTTTTCTTCCCTGAGCAACACCGCCAATCCTCACGCACATTCCCTTCTGTTACTAGGAAGATTATGTTAATATATGCAATGCAGCCATCTCTGCAGCTACCATTCTGAGGTAAGATCTACCAGTACGTTTTCATTAAAAATATCAAAAATCGAGAGTATTTTTGCGCCAAACCCAAAGTTTCACCGCCAATTTATGTTATTGTAAGTATCGTTTTGATATTCGTGAACAGTCCGTGTTTCTTTAACGATAAAAATATGCGGATTTTCTTGGGTCTGTTCAAACGTGGTTGTTGTTGTTTTAGTCCCACCCAAAATGGAGAGCCTCCTTCCTTGTTCTGCTGCAGAATCAGGGCTGGGCTCAAGTAGAAGGGGGGACGGGTGGGTCTATTCCAAATGTTTAGGTCTTGCACAAAATTCGGAGGTCCGCGTTTCACGCGCGCTGCCATGTTAATCATCCCGTTTCGGGTGTCTCTCTACACCGCAGGGGCTGGTGCGGTACCGGCTTTATGCTCGATAATGTGCCTATTGTGGAGCGCTCAGTTCCCGGGCTTCTGCAGCTTTGATTTTTGTGGTATGGTCCGGTTGGAACTCAGAACCTGAGGGGTCAAAGTAGGGGGGATGGGGGTAATAAAATCGACGACACCTCATTTTATGTTTAAAACCCCTAAAACTTGCGGCATTTTCATTAAGACCGTGCTAGTGTGTAACCGTGAACTTTTCAGCGAGTTCCCCCCAAGCGTGTGCCCGCACATTTAGAGCCTCGTAGCTGCCATACCCCCACATTGTGATTAGACTGACCGTTGTGGGCTAAGGCGCGCGTGCTGCTTGGAATTTTCGGTTTAGCTAGCGAGCTAACCGCGCAGCTGCTAACCTAGCTAACTCGTCTACACCAAATATTGGGCACTGATACTCACAAGTGCGTGCTAGTCAGTTACACGCAGTAGAGGACGCACTGTGCTCACTCAATGGCCGTCTTTTCCAAATTTGTTGACGATTGCGTGTTGCCTGGGCTAATGCGCTGTTAACTAACTACGTGTGACATTATTATTGTTTTTTTATTTTTAAGAACATCGCAGTTACTCGTCTGCTCCAGTAACCTTTGCAGTCCGACGGTGAACAAGTAGCAATTTAAGAAGGCTGGCGTTTGAGCAAAATATGTCGTTTAAATTCATAAAAATGTATATGAAATTAAAGTGTCGATTATTTCTGAGCTATACTGATAGATGTATAACGCCCACGTAGTGTCTGTTTCTTTAATGTTATGTTTTGTAGGATGCATATCCAGGTTGATACACAAGGTAACAAAATAGCTTTTGGGGTCCTCAGTCACATTTCTTTATTTTATATATGATTTTTAAACCACACACAAATAACGTTTACAGAAATGGCCAACCTCAAAGATCTGACTTATGCTCCTCCTTTTACTAGATCACCTGGATTCTTAACTCCAGCTGTGGAGTTATTAGGTGAGGCAGTAACAGAAAGTCCTTTAAGAAGGGCGGGTGGTAGGTTGTCATGGAGACCAAGCAAGATGCATCGCCGGCATGGAACCAGGGCCCCACCAATGAACCTGGCAGTGCCACCCAGGTCTGTGATCCAATCCAACCTCCTGAAAAGAAAAAAGAAAAAAAAAACATTTAGTTTACTTTTAGTTTACTGTTGGTTTCATACAGTTTTGCACATTAGTTTCCATGGGTGTTAATGTTCTAGTTCAGAGTGGCATCAAATGCAATCGTAATATTATATCATTTAATCCAATAGTTACTTTGGTTTGCAGTGTATTTACTACTTGAGTGTGTGGTCTGTTTGCCCTCAACATCTCAAGACTCAGAGGTTCTGGTATTGTTATCTGCAGGTGCACTTTGAGGCTGGCACTGTGGCCCAGATCGTGTACAGCGGTGAGCAGCCAGAGCGCGGGCAGCAGCAGGTGGTTTACACTGCAGATGGCAGTTCTTATGCCTCGGTGGAGCCATCAGAGCATACACTGGTCTACATCCACCCAGCCGATGGCACTCAGGTGAGTCTTGGGCCATGCCAACTTTAGGTCTTCAGTGCCAGTCGTTCAAATGATCATGCCATGCTTTCGGTTGTAGGCTGTATTTGCCGAACAGCCCCAGGTAGCCTACATACAGCAGGATGGAACCACACAGCAGGTGAGATATCCTGCTTCGTACAGAAAATTAGGTATTCAGAGCCTTTTAGCAGTGATTTTTAAAATATTGATTCCCAGTGTTTATTTTTTTCTTTTTTGCTTAGGTCACAGTTTTGCTTCCCAGTGGGCAAAATATGAACACAGCCAACCTGCATGTACTAAGCAATGTGGCTGAGGCTCCACAAGCAATTCTGGAGCCTGTTCCCCAGGTAAGGGCACTGGCCTTTGAACATCACGTATTCAGGGAGTGATCCATGGCATTCCAATTTTATTTTTGTCCACTTTCAAAGTCAAACACGGATAAACTCAATTAGTACAGGAGATGGATTTGATGACATTGTGAGGGGGATAGTTGTAATTTTTGGAGGGCTTGCGTTATTTCTATAAAAGATTAAAACGTTTGTGTTGACATTTTAGTTTGCTATGTATTTAAGTATACAGTTGTGGTTCACATATGTAGTGTTGCAAACAGTTGTGCATGCTCCTTTTCCACCAGGGGGCGCTGTCTGTTTCCAGCGCTTCTCTTCCCACCTTGGCAAGTGTGGGGGATCCCTCTACTAGCCCTCTTGGTGCGACAGACTCAACCGTGGACTCCGAAGATGAGGAGGAAGAAGATGAAGGGGATGAGTCGGAACTTGATGACTGGGAGCCAGGACCTCCACAGCCGTTTAATCCACAGGCCTTGTGTAAGATACACATAGAGTTGTGTTACTTTGATGCTGAATGCCATTTTGGCTTACTTTCCGTTAAAGTTACATTTAGCATGTACTGTAGATGGCAGATTGTAAACTCTGACAGATTTTTGATATGCTCTCAGTAACACTTCATCGTTCTTCCTGTGCCTTAATATCTGTATAACTGAATGCAATTTCTGTTGCTTCAGGGTGTGAGGAGTGCAACAATGCGAACCCCTCCATTTGCCTCAAACACGGCCCTCTGCACCCTATCCCAAACCGACCGGTACTTTCTAAGGCCCGGGCGAGCCTGCCGCTGGTGCTGTACGTGGACCGCTTCCAGGGCGGGGTTTACTCCAAGCGCCGCATCCCCAAGCGCACGCAGTTTGGTCCTGTGGAGGGGCCCTTGGTGCGACAGAGCGACCTGCTCGATGGCTACATCCACCTCAAGGTGAGCGGCTGCTTCCCTCGTTCTTATGTGTGCGTTCATCTTAATGCTTAGAATTGGGCACAGTTGAATTCAGCATAGTAATTGCACACCTGGACTTCCCACATACTAGGCAGGAATCTATTGAGCCTTTGAGCTGCCTGAGTTAACATGCATCTGTCTGCCTACTTGGAAGGGTAAGAGTGTATACAGTGCTGTAAAGAAGCTGTGCGTCTTGTGACTGGTGACTAAGCTTCGGAGTGGCGTGTCTTGATTCTCTGTGAACTGTAGGTGTGCATGCTGGATGCTGGCAAGGATGGGGAGAAGAGCGAGGAGATGTGGCTGGACCTGTCCGACGAAGAGCGATGCAACTGGATGATGTTTGTTCGTCCCGCTCAGAACCATCTCGAGCAGAACTTGGTGGCCTACCAGTATGGCCCGGACATCTTCTACACCACGATCAAGAACATCCAGCCTAAGCAGGAGCTCAAGGTAGACACACTCACGCACACGCGTGCACACACATGCGCGCATTACCCGCACACACGTGTAAAACTTTGTTTAGTCGCCTAAAATGCCACCCCTTCTCATTGTCAGCATTGCATTTGTTTGATGTGACACATATGTGCAAAGTAAAATGGCAGGAGATGAAAGGCATTGATGCTGGCTAATTGCAGTCACTTTTTTACAGGTGTGGTATGCAGCTTCCTATGCAGAGTTTGTCAACCAGAAGATACATGATGTGACAGATGAAGAAAGGAAAGGTGTGTGGGTTTTGAAACCCAGTCACAGTGATGGTTGTAGGTTGGCACTGTCCACAGAGCAGAGGCTGTAGAACTGACAGTATGCCAGTGTTACAATCCCTCACCAGTACGTCTGGTCTGCTCTGCTTCAGTGCTGAGGGAGCAGGAGAAGAACTGGCCGTGTTACGAGTGTAACCGCCGCTTCATGAGCTCCGAGCAGCTGCAGCAGCACCTCAACATGCACGACGACAAGCTGGATTTTGTCACCAGGTGATCCTGAGCACCTTTTACAGGGTCCTGGGGTGCAGATGTTCACAGGCAACCCACCAGTTAAAGTTGCCTTCAGTTGAAAATTGTCAAGAATCTTTTCTTTTGAAAAAGATAAGCAAGAAGAATTGAGAATGTGCTAAACAGTTTAGTCAGATATGTAAAACTAATTTTTAAGCAGGATTTAGGGGTGTTCTTTCTAGGAGGATCCACATGGAAGGACTGAGTGGGTTTTCATGTTGCCTTTTTTAGGGCGAGAGGGCGTAGTCGTGGAAGAGGGAGAAGGCGATTTGGTACGGGTCGCCGCCCGGGCCGTCCACCCAAATTTATTCGTCTGGACACGCCTGTGGAGAGCAGTGAAGACAAGACAAAGGTAAGTCCATTCCAGATGTTGGGACTGCGTGTGTTTCATTCATACACAGCTGTGTGTTACTGACTAATGGATTGATTATGTGCTGTAGGAGATGCTGGCCTTCGCAGCAAAGGGAACCTTCACGGATGCGGTTGAGGGGGCCCTAAACGGGCTCAAGAGCTCTGAGCTGGGGTCACAAGGCGGGGCGGCTGACACGGTCAGCGAGATGGACACCCAAACAGGCCAATCAGAAATGGCACCTGGCGGCGATCCTGCCCTAGACACAGATACCCCTCCTTCAGGAGTTGATGTCACAGAGCCTGTGAAGGACGACCCATCCCTGGGGAGCCAGCTGGACCCCCACCTGACACCGCAGGACATGCGGAGGGCCAAGAGGATTCGGGTAAGCCCCTGTGTTCTATGAAGTTCTGCCTCTGCTGCACCTCCGCTGCACTGTCTTGACTGCGGTGTGTTTCTTTCTTCTCCCACTGTGTGCTCACACTAAAGATGGACCTGCAGGTAGGCTGCGTGTTTAGGACCACCCAAACACGTGTTATAGCCCTTCATTATCTTGATCATGTACTTCATCTGTGACTTTTAACAGTGGATGACCACCTTATCCTTTTTCTTTTTTTTTTTTTTGGAAACTTAATTTTACTTCAGATATTAAAACTTTACTTTGTGGTTATTTGTTTTTTCTCTCCTCAGTTTTGGCAAGAATTTGGTGCAGTTAGAAGTTCTGTGTGTGTACATTGTGTTAAGGTATCATGGGAATTTTTTAATCAGGTGTTCTCAGCCACAGTCCAAGAGGACCCCAGTGGGAGCAGGTTTTTCCTTATAACTAGTTTATTAATTTTAATTTGACCTCTATCTTAATTGGATATAAATTACATAGTTTCTTTTCTGCATTCTTCCAGATTTATTCATCTGTCTTGGATTAATTGTTTTAATTTATTAAGAAAAAATAAGTTACAAAGAACAAAGTTGTAAGTGAAACTCTTGTGCTTTAATGTAGAAATTGCACATTACAATGTCCATATAACTGCCGAGTCAGAGCTGGAAATGTCTGCGTAATTAGGCATGATGTTTAAATAAAACCAGTAATCATTTGTTGTATTTAAATTGTAACAATTAATAACATAAACAGGCGACAGTGACAAATAATGCTTAATCAGGAGCAGGGATACAAGGGAGTTTAAGAAGCAATGGATTAAAAGATAAAAAAATATACCAAAGTGAGAAGCAACGTCAGTAAGTCTTTTGTCATGCTTTTGAAATTCTTATTTAGAATTTTATTTAGAATTTTAGAATGGAATTAGAATATTTTAGAAGTTTATTTAGAATTTCTGGATTGGCACAGTGATCAGTAGTGTTTAAGTGAGACTAATATTCAATTAAAATCAAAAATTGTCTGAAACAAAAACCTGCACCTACTAGAGTCCACCAGGATCGTGATTGAGAACCGCTGTTCTACACAGCCAACATCATGTTTTTTTTAACATCTCAGTTCATTTATACTTGTAATATGTTAGCACACAATAAATTAGTGTCTCTGTGAGTGTATATACAAAATGGGCCGAATTTGTGAGCCTGTGCCCATAGCCACTGTGGAACATGCTGCCTGTATTCCCCCAGAACGCGGCACTGCAGCACCTCTTCATCAGGAAGACTTTTCGGCCCTTCAAGTGCTCCCAGTGTGGCAAGGCCTTCCGGGACAAGGACAAGCTAGATCAGCATCTGCGCTACCATGGGCGTGATGGCAGTTGCCCGCTCACCTGCCACACGTGCAACAAGGGTTTCCTGAGTAGCGCCGCCCTGGAGGAGCACCTGCACCTGCACACGGAGCAGAGGACGTACTCCTGTCTCTTCTGCACGGACTCCTTTGACCGGCTAGACCTCCTCAAGGAACATGTTGGGGTCCACCTCGTCGACGGCTGCTACTCCTGCCCCTCGTGCAAGAAGACCTTCACGGATTTTATCCAGGTGTGCTTCACGGTTCCGTCTGTGGTCCCGTGAACCTTGAGATGACTTACCTGGTGTTTCAGGTTTAAGCAAGTCAGTAATTGAAAGGTAGTTTGTGGTCCACTTTGACTGGGTTGTGAAAGTTTGACACGCACTATAACTCGGTGATAATATTTCATTTGGGTTCAGTGGGGAGCATTTTCACCTCCAGGATTGTGGTTTCAAGTGTAGCTCTTGTCAGTGTGTGTGTATGAAGTTTGCTTGTTCTACCCATGCGTACTTGTGTTTCCTTCCCATTGTCTAGTTTCCTCCCACAGTCCAAAGGCATATAGATCAGTTGGACTGGGAACTTTAAACTGCCCTTAGTGTATGTGTGATGGATTGACATCCTGCTTTCAGGGTATACCCTGCCTTGTGCTCTGGGCTGCCTGGAATAGGCCTCTGACCTGCAAAGGATAGGCGGTGTGATGATTGGATGGATATCTAATTTGGTGATTAAGTCTGGATTTTTAGTATATTCTTATTAATTTAACATACAGAACAAAGTTCTGAAACTTTTAAAACCTTTTAAAAGTATGTTTGCAAAACTTTTGTGAATCTGTGACCCATAATTTAGAACATCCTTTGAAGGTGCCATGTTGACTCCAGAGCTAAGACTGCACTGACCTCAGTTTCACCCTGCACTGACCTCAGTTTCACCCTCTCTGCAGGTGAAGAAACACGTGCGGAGCTTCCACTCGGAGAAGGTCTTCCAGTGCACCGAGTGCGACAAGGCCTTCTGCCGGCCAGACAAGCTGCGCCTGCACATGCTACGCCACTCCGACCGCAAGGACTTCCTGTGCTCTACCTGTGGCAAGCAGTTCAAGGTGAGTAATCGTGTCAGATTGGCGGGGGGGGCCAAATCAGGAACATAAGCATGAGGCGTGTAGCCACGTGACGAATTTGGCCAGGAGCTTGTGGTTAGTCGACACGGACACAGTTGGTAGGCCGCAGGCTCTAACTGTAGGAGTGATCCTGCAGTTCTGACCCAGCCTGTGTAGTAAAGCCTATTCCAGCTGTGTAAAAGCACAGTATTGGAGAGGTGAGTAAGAGTACTTGCATATTCTGTTTTCTCACAGAGGAAAGACAAGCTACGCGAACATATGCAGCGCATGCATAACCCTGAGCGGGAGGCCAAGAAGGCGGACCGCATCCACCGCTCCAAGACGCTCAAGCAGAAGGTGCCCACCACCGACTTCGAGAGCTTCATGTTCAAGTGCCGCCTGTGCATGATGGGATTCCGGCGCCGCGGCATGCTGGTAAGAGTGCTGCTTCTCCTGGTGCCTCAGTGCTTGGGCCAGAGTTTCAGCCTCTGACCGCATCTGAATGATGAAACCAGCGTAGAGTCCCTGTATGGCGTGGGTGTCGTTATGGCATGACTCTCAGGCCTACATGTGCGCCCGCAGGTGAACCACCTGTCCAAGCGCCACCCGGAGATGCGGATCGACGAGGTGCCTGAACTCACGCTGCCAATCATCAAGCCCAACCGGGACTACTTCTGCCAATACTGTGACAAGGTGCCCGTTCCTTCCTGCTGTTAGAGGACACCTCTCCGTTTGCTTGTTTTTTCATACTGTCATCACGCATATGACTGGTAAAAACGTGTCCCCAAAATGAAGTGAATACCAGTTACCCTAATGACCAGTTTTTGAACACTTCAAAAGAAAAATTGTAATTCGAAAACTTTAAAAACAAGGGTACCCCTGTTTATGATGGACACCAAAATTAAGTGAATTAAAATTTTACTGTGTGTGTATAAATAAATATTGTTGAATAAATGAATTGGAAGGAGATGCCTGTAGTACTGATCACAGCCTGTAGTGACCCTCCCACAGTTTTTGTATTCTTCTTCTTTAAAATGAGTAGGGATTACGCTCATAGTTTTGGATCTGCCCATAAAATGGGTAGAAACACGCCCACGGATTGTTTAGACCATCACACTCTTTTTGTCATTTATATTTGTGTGCCTTGGCAGGTGTATAAAAGTGCCAGTAAGAGAAAGGCTCACATCCTGAAGAACCACCCTGGAGCTGAGTTACCGCCCAGCATCCGCAAGCTGCGACCGGCCGGACCCGGGGAACCTGACCCCATGCTCAGCACCCACACCCAGCTAACGGGCACGATCGCCACGGCGCCCGTGTGCTGCCCCCATTGTGCCAAGCAGTACAGCAGTAAGGTACTGAGCCTGGCCCTTAGCTAGCATGACCAGACGGCCTCCTCTCTCCCCACCCACACTGTGACCACGGCTGTCCTTGTTCCCACAGACCAAGATGGTCCAGCACATCCGGAAGAAACATCCAGAGTTTGCACAGCTGGCGAACACCATCCCAGCGCCGCTGGCCACGGCCGTCATCACGGATGGGGCCACAACTGAGGCCGTGGTGGTAATCACGTGATTATGAACATATGTGTGTACGCGCGGGCACATATGCACAATCCTCACGTCCCCCCTTTTGTCCCAGACCACAGACCTCCTGACCCAGGCAATGACCGAACTGTCCCAGACCCTGACGACAGACTACCGCACGCCCCAGGGAGACTTCCAGCGCATCCAGTACATCCCAGTGACGCAGGCAGGGGGTGGTCTGGGCCAGCCACAGCACATCCAGCTGCAAGTGGTGCAGGTCGCCCCGGTAAGCCCACGCGTGAAACCGTGCTCATGCAAGGGGTGGGGTTAAGAATAGCATGAGTATGACACCCCTGTCCCTGCACCACAGGCGTCCTCCCCCCACTCGCAGCACTCCACGGTGGACGTGAGCCAGCTCCACGAACCACACAGCTACAGCCAGCACTCCATCCAGGTGCAGCACATCCAGGTGGCTGAGCCTGCAGGTGGTGTGCAGCCTGCCTCTCAGGTAGGCCCCCACCGCACCGTGGCCCAGGAGGCTCGTAGTAATAAAAGTGTCACTCTGACAAATGCATTCAGTCCCGCTCTCTGCTAAATGGTGATAAAGCTTGGGTAAATTTCTCTTTTGTTAAATGTTTTTTTAGCAGTTACTGGCAGTAGCTGGTTAATATAGGGAAATGATGCAGAGAACAGTAAGTGCAAGTGTCTTTCTGCGGTGGCTGGGGTGCGTTTCCAAAAGGTAACAGGTCAGCCGCTGAGCCCCTCGTCCCAGCAGACGGCTCAGGAGCTAAGCCCTGCACAGCTGACCCCCGTCACTTTGGCCCAGAACCACTCCCTGCAGGCGCCCTCCACCCAGCAACAGGGGACCGTGCAACACGCCTATCTGCCTGGAAACTGGAACTACAGGGGCTACCGTGAGTGCCGTTCTCCAGCCACGGATTGAATGAGATTCATGAACTAGTGCTGTGACATCAATCTAATTTTATTTTCAGTTATGATTTTAAGATTAAACTATTATTGTGGTGCATTCCTTTTCTTAACAGTGTCCTCGTTTTTACGTCATAAATCCAGTGCAACCGTTGTCTTTACTTTGATGCACTTTGACCACTCATTAAAAGTCCAAACTCGCTCTCAGCCAGGCTGTGGCACGTTTGGTTCAGCCAAAGATTCTACACAACAGGAGTCAATGGACTCTTTTTCACACGTCCAGGTTTGTAATGCAGAAGTGCAGAACAGCAGGGTAAGCAGAATGACAATGGAGATGCAAGGGAAGAGACTGTAGCGAACCTTTTTTGCTCAAATGGGGGGAAAAAAATCATGCACCATGTGGGACTTCTCATTTTTCCTGTCACACCCTCAGCCACTATTTGAACCTGAAGATGGAAATAAAAGCTTTGTAGCAATGCTGTTTTGTTACAAAGGTTTGAATAAATGTTATTTTCTTATTGAACTGTTTTGGATTTATTGTCAGCTAAGTCTTTATTCGGTTGTATTAATTTATTGTTTCAGTTTAATTTGGCATGTTAACTTGGATCATCCTCATAATTGAAGATGTGTCCCTCAAAAAATAATTTGTAGCCCTTTTCAAATTGATGTTTTGATATTAGAGTATTTTTCAGTCGTTTTAGCCGTGTTCCTCGAAAAATAGTAATGGTAAGTGTAGTAATTTGGGTATTTATTGAATTTCTCATTTTTTACATTTTTGTTCTACAGGTGTTTATGATTTTTGCCATAATCAAGCAGCCCTACTGTGAACATGGATGGGTGTGTTTAGTGTTCAGGTTTGGGAATAATATTTCCCCCCCTCTTTTCCCCACTCAGCCTCTGAGATCCAGATGATGGCACTTCCACACACACAGTACGTCATCGCAGAGGCAGGCACTCCAGTCACAGCTGTGAACACCGGCCAGGTGAAAACGGTGAGGAGAGGGCTGGCTCTGCAGTACAGTGTGTGCGTGTCTGTCTGTGTGTGCGTGTCTGTCTGTGGGTTGGTACTGTGGTGAGAGAGAAAGAGGAGTGTAAAAGTCAGTAATATGTGTTATTTATTAAAGGCCCACACTTCAGATGTGATGCTGTTGAAGACTTGAGCATGGAAAGATTGCTTAAAAATGAACTACCACTTTATTTATAGATGCTTGTGTAGTTAGTTATATAACTGGACATCTTTCTGATGTCGTTTAGGTTATGTACAGCAGAGTATTTCCTGGTACCTGAATCAGAAAATTCCAGGTAACGATAAAGTAACCTTATGAACCTGCGAAACTTATCAAGCCTGTAAAAACGCATTCGACGGAGGAATGGAATATAAAGAAGCCTTAAATAGTTTGAGTAACGTGATGTGGTTTGGAAACGCGGGTCGTCATGGTTGCGTTAGTGTAGCCGCTGGGCTGACACGGCTCTGTCTCCCACAGACGCATTACGTTATCTCAGACGGGCAAGCGGAGCTTGACACCAAACAGGCTGCGGTGACATCGAGCGCGGGCCAGGTGCACGGGGACCAGCTGGAGCAACAGGCGAGCGGCCAGCCGGCAGCCACACAGTACATCATCACCACCACCACCAACGGCAGCGGTGCCAGCGAAGTTCATATCACCAAGCCGTGACACCCCCGTCTCCCCTCCAGGCCCGGCCGCCCCACCACAGGCGTCCGTCAGGGCCGCGACAGTGGGCGGTGGGGGGGCTGGTCGCCTTCAGAGTATCCACACCAGTCACAAGCTGCCACTACGTCAATGGAGGCGTATATAATGAGAACTCGCCCTAAAGGACTGTCAGGGCCTGCTGCTTCATGGCCGAAAAGAATGTGTAATAGTCTTGCAAAACAAAGAACAACCTTATTGTGTTTAAAGGGAATAAAGTGAGTGGGTAGCTTTGCTTAGGGTACTGAGAACACGAAACGAACACAGGTCCAACTGAGCTGGGGTAGCAGACGTCAGCTACTCCAGAGGAGAGATTACCAGAGTAAACGTGGGATCCAGGACTCCCCTGACGCCTCTTTGTTTTAAACAATGTTTCAAGTGTAGCGATTTAGGTGGCGCATGTAACTCACTGAGGTAATATGTCTGAACATTTTGGTTGTCTTTTGATGTCTTCTTGTCACACTGAAGTACCGTACCATAAAGGGAACTACAGACGGAAGAACAGGTCCGTTGGCTTTAAAGCAGCCGGCGCTGAAGTTCTCTGTCTGACTAGAGCAGAGCAGTATTGCTCTATTGCCGCTGAGGTAGCTCTCAACAAACGCACCTTCCAGTTTCTCTTGCGCTGTGGACAGTCTCCTGTTTCATTTTGACGTTGTTGGCGCGACTTGGTTTTTTCGTTGCGCTAGTCAGTGTGAGCCAGGACGCCGGCTGCCCCTAGAAACAGCAGACAAAAATATATGGCTAATAATAGTAAAAAATGTAAACCACAGACTCTGTCTGCCTCCTCCCACTTTTTATAATGGGAATCTATGAATAAAAGAGTTTAATTAGGGAAAGCCTGACTAAAGAAAGGGGAACCTACTGATTGGGTGGATTCCAGACTTATTTCATTATCATTACCCACAATGCCACAGTCCTGTAGCCCAGTTACCACATTGGGATGGCACTGACCACTTCTACCATTGTCCAAAAATAAACCTTAACTGTTCCAGCTTGTACCACTCATAAACCCAGTTCAACACCCACATGTGATGGAAACTAGTACACAAATCTCTTTCAACGCCCACTGTGATATGCTGCTGTTCGTCTGAGCAGTTCTCTAGAGTCCAGTTGCAAATATGTCTTGATTGCCAACTTCAGTTTTTTTTTTCCCTCTGAAAGAAACCTGTGAACTCAAACACTTAAACGGTGCTATCTCTCTTGATGGCTGTCATGAAAATCACGGTTTATTATATATATATATTTTTGCCCTTCCCTAGGGGTGCCCAGCATTTGAAGCCACACAAGGGAAGAAGTCCTTTACAGTATTTATATAAGTCATGCTCTCACAATGAACTTGTACAATATAAAAGATGTATTATTAAGAACAGATTAGTTTCATGTACAGAAATTCCCATTATTGTTTCGAGTGAATCTGTCATTGTCATCAGTGTTGTAAAATTAAAGTCCTTTTATACCCAGGTGTTGCTGCAGATCTTTTTTATGTATTGTGTTACAAATAGTGGCCTTGATTTAGATATTTGGCAGAATGAAGGCTTTTTAAATACAGTACTAATGTAACACGTTTGGTTTAGTGGGTCTACTGCACTGTGCTGGGTGTCTTGAGGTGGGACCGTCTCATGATAAGGATTTTGATTTTTATCTATGTTTAGACCTGCTTTCACCCCCCCCCCCTTCCCACCCCCAAACCTCCCATAGCTGTGCTGGCCTCAATTCCTGCTGATTCACCCTCATTTCCTGGCGGGGGGCACATTTACAGGGCATTCCTGGAAAACACCACAGTACATGTATGTTTAGACAGAGCAGTGCTAATTGATTGAATGTGTGGTGCTGCTTCTGCATGCCTGGAGCACGTTTTACACAGCTGAAAGGTCTGACCTGATGGCCACACATGTGACCTGACACATCAGATGTTATTAAAGGAAAGTCACCCAACTACCTTCTGTCAGTTACAGGCTGACGCACAGGTATTTAGGGAGGTGTCTCAACAGTGACATTTGGTGGCGTGGCGTGTGGGCGTGTCCGTCGCAGAATAAACAACGGTGGCCGCATTCCGCAAATTATCTCGTACAGTGTGACAGACGAGGCAGCACGGCACGGTGAGGTGAACTGAAGCTGCGCAGGTAGAACAGGTCATGCAGGCCCAGGTGGCCGCACACCTTTATGGGTAGAGCTGAGCAAGAGGCCCCTGTTGCCAGTCTCCCCGTGGGCCTCGGCTGGACGGACCGACTGGCACCCGTGGCTGAGAGGGTGGCACAGGGGCGATGGAAGGGGCAAGAAGAGCAGAAGCTTGCCAACATGATGGAGAAATCAAATTTCAGACCACGTTCACGTAGGAAAACGTGAGTACTAAACAGCTGCTATCACACAATCAGTTATGGTGTGCGGCTTTACATACCAGAATGTTGGTCAGGTGTTATGTTACGGGGCCTAGGAGGATGTGGCAGGGTGTATGTTCCTTGCATCCCTGCAGTCAGCTCAAAACACATTTAGGTGAGTAATAGTTTTGTGCACTTTCTACAAGCTCGTTAAGGCTCGTGCACACTGGCATGTCGTTGGTAATCACATCAGCTGATTTAAGACTGTCGAGAAGGTAGTGCTGGTTTCCTTGAAGGATGTGTGACTGAGGCATGTTTAGCGTGATGAAGTTTCCTTGTGCTGCCTTTGATGAGGTCTGGGAAGTTCTTCAGGAGCTGGGGCAGGCGTTCTGGAGTTTTTTTGCTTTTTTAAACTCTGAGTGTGTAGTTTCTCCTGTTGATCTGATGTTTATTCATTTCTGTGGTGTAGCAATGTTTTTCAGTTAGTTCCCCCCCCACTGTCTATCATAGTATTAAACTTTAAGGAGCCAGTTTTGTTTTTGTTCCTTTGACTCCTTTCTCCTAGTTAAATTACTCAGAATTTGTTTAAATATTAGAGAGAATAACTGTAATGACTGGGGAATTTAAATAATGCATAGCTCACCTGTTGTAATTGAGAGTAATTGTAGAAACCTGCTGTGGTAATTGTTGGTTTCTTGTGACAGTCCTGTGCAAGATCTGTGGAGGCGGTATGGCACTGTGTTCTTGGTGGGTACAATATGGGCTGTCTGCAATGAGGAGGCGCCCTTGTTCCCCTCCCTTCCCCTGTCCCAGGTGTGGCAAAGGCTCCTGCTGGCTGGGGGCTCTTGGTCCATGTTGACATTGGGAGTTATTGGTATAAAGCCCATGGTTTTCTACCACAGGCATCTGGTGAGTAACCGTCACAAGCTAATGGCTCCATTGGGTAAGGATTTGGGCTTGTAATTGCAGCTGCTGGACCAAGACTTGAAGTGTATGTCTTGTGGTAGCAACATCCAGAATGCTTGACCTGAGTTGCTTAAAGCAGGAGTTGCTTTTCATTTAGCATGTGAAGCTAGGCTCTATATCGCTCTGTAGATAAAGGTGTCGACTGGGTCTCTCCTGTCCTTCCTTGGCAGAGGGAGTCTGTCCTGGAGGCTGAGGTGGCTATGGAAACAGAAGGGTGCCTGCAGTATGGGTAAGCTACATGAAAGTGACAAGTGACATTGAACAACATTCTTAGAGCTGCTTTGCCCGCAAGGTACCTTTAGCCTGTCGGAAAGAAAATTGTTGCCTTGCAGGTAATTGCACAACTGATTAAATTGCTCTTGAAAATTAAATTTTCTTTACAGGTGTATCTTTGTCCTGGGTGATTGGTAGCTGGTTAAAATGCGGGCCTGATTATTCATGACACACTTTTGTTCTACTTTCAAAATGAAAATGACATTCATATTTACTCTTGCTAAAGAAGGCATTAACGCTGCAGTTAATCATATGTACACTTAGGCTGGCGGCCATGTTTGCAGGTGTTGATAGACCAAGTTTTGGGAATGAGTTCATAAAGTATCAAGGTCATTTTGGCTGCTGCTACTGTTTTTGAGTAAGTGCCAAGTTGTCTGGGTGTTTTCTCAAAGTCCACTAGAGGACGCCAAATCACAGGGAAAGATGTAAAACACTTGCGCACCATCGAATGTGGACCAGAAAACTTGAGGCATTTTCTAGAGCATTTAAGACAAAACATACACACTTTAAAATTAAGTATAGGATTTTGTAAGAGACTTTCTCAAGTCATCTATTTTGTATAGAAACTGGCTTCTCAGTTTGGTTCCCCTGCCCTACTGTTCTGTCCTCAGGGTGGCCATAAAGGCACATTCAGGCCTCACTGTCACTGAAGCCCACTCTCTGATGGACTGCTTGTTGATCGTCCTGCTCCCAGAGTCCCTCCAGGACCCCAGCATAGCATATGTGCAAGTGCTTGCTGACAAGCTGGAGGTCGGGTCACCATGGGGGAGAGGATGGGGCCTGTTGGGTTCAGCTAGAAGTCATTTACAAGGTGGCGGTGAAGAATAAACATTTGTGGTATTAAAATAACAGAATGACGATAACTGACTGCCATTAACCTTGATTCGTCCAGACTGAATTAGGCTGAGACAAATTTCAAAACTAACCAAACAATTTCCATTGCCTGTCCATAATGGCTGAATGGTTACCTGCAGAGAGCTGGCCAGGCCTTGTGCGCTATCCACCCCCAGGTGGACCCCAGAGATGAGGAGGGTGGGGCACTAGTCATCAGGATGAAGAGGGTCCATGACTACCTGGAGAAGAGGTGAGGCGCCTCTCCCATATGTGTGACCAATGTCACCTTTTTAGGGCTTGCAGATTGACCCTGCGCTCCTTTCTCTAAGGGCCCAGTTGATGAAAAGTTTGGTTGAGGCCCAGGCAGCGTATGAAGGCATCATACAGGAGGCCCAGGAGGAGCTGGAGCTCTGCTGGGAGCAGCTGGAGAAGCTGCACGTCCACATCACTGTGCCAGCTGGGCAGGAGGTGGATGTGGATGGGATGTTGACAGAGGGGGAGGTAAAAACCGCTGGCCTGTGCATATGATATGCATACTCATGCATGTTTGACATGTGTACTTATGCAACATGCACATTGGCAATGTGCTCCTGGCAGGGTCTGTCAGCAGTGCTGGCTGAACACAAGAACAGGCTGCAGGTCTGCGAGAGGCGCCTGGGTGATGGCGCACACCTGCTGCAGGTGAGGCTGTCTTTTTAGCAACAAGTGCTGGTGGCAGCAGAATGCATTTGGCCTCACCTGCCTGCCCTCCCTGTCTGTCCCAGGAGCTGAACCGTAGGACGGAGGAGCTGGAGGAATGGGAGAACTCTGAAAAACACACCAAGTGGACTGAGAAACTGCTTCAGTCCAACAGAGCACAGGTATGGATGTACTACTTTGCCTTCAGTGGAGGGTAGAAAATGTTTTCTTTTTGACAGCTTGCTTGAGTACAAGTTGCAAAATGTAACGGTTTTTGTTGCCCCTCCCCCTCATTTCTGCAGTTCAGTGTGATTCAAACTGAGCATCAGTCCTTGGAGCACCTTGCCTGTTGCCTCAGGATACATTTGTGGGGTCTGAAAGTGGGATGGATGCCAAATGGAGATGCACATCTGTCAGGTTGTGAGCTGCAGCCCAACCTGTCCTCATTGGGGGGGTGTGCCCCTGTGGGCCTGTCTCCTCCCCCCAGTCCCTGCCAAGACCTGCCCTCATTTCAGCCTTGGACTGCTTAAACACTTCAGTGCTGTGAAGATGAGCCCTGACCCCCTTTGCACCAAACTTTGTCCTCCTGGAGAGGCATTTCCTTTCATCTTTTAAAAAAAAAAAAAAAAATGAAGTGTAATGTATAATTGAGTAATAAATTTTCTAGTATGGAGGAGTTTCTTTTTTGTTTTGATGCCAGTAAGTTTTTGTCAATTTGTCAAGCGCATTTTCAGTGGTGCCACAGGGTGTAAGGTGGAAGTTGACTCTGCCACTTAAGCATGAGGCATTTGACCGCTCGTTTACTTGAAGTGGCTGAATTCCTGAAGTGACTGAACAGAGGCTGGTAGAATGTTTGTTTGAATTCCACAAAACTGGTCCTTAATCCATGAACGTGAGGTTGACTGCTAGGTACTTAATGTTTACTTTGGTAGATTTTTGCCCTGCTGTTTGGTGTACCACCAGGGGGTGACTTTAGCTCAAAGGTGGGTAATGTTATGAATGATTGGGGGAAATGTCTGAACATTTTTGCTTTATACTTTGTGGGAAATTTGTATGTAGTAAAGATGCCGTTGTCCAATTTTAGGCATCTAGAGGGGAAATTCTTGTCCTCACCATGTCTGTTTTGGTCCTTAATTTCTCCTTCCAGCTTTGCCATGTGTATAAAATGCAACCACTCCTTGGTAAGCCCCCCACTTTCAGTAAACCTCACTTTCTGGCCAGTTCTTTAGATGTTTGAATTTGCTTAGCTTTAAAACTGAAGTTTACTTCTGTATTAAGTAAATGTAACGAATGAGTATAGGGGGTGGAATGAGTAAAATGGGAGTGTGAAAGGACCATAGATGGATTATCACAATTGGGATCTCCCACTCCTTAAACTGACTTCAGCCACTGCACATCAGAATTGTTTCCAGAAACATCTTTGCTCTTTTGGTTTTGGGGAATTGTAGCAGCTAATTAAGGGTGCTGGATTATTCCCATAATGGACAGTTATGTGGCTAAGGGTTATGGTGTTTTCAGCTTTTGGTGCACAAACTTGTGTCCTTCAGATGTAGAACACTTTCTCTCTAGTTGAAGGAAGACTTGACACAAAGTATAGTTCTGATGTTTTTGGTGACATGAATGAACAAAAAGGGAGTCAGACCTCCAAAGTATCCAAGGTCCCTTCACTGATGCCTCCTGTCACCAAGATAAACTATATGAGTGACATCAGCTCACAGGCCTCCTGGTTAAAAGGGTACTTTGTGTGCTGCACCTGTTACATGGCGTCAGGCTGAGCGTTAATTGAAAATGAGGAAAGGGTGGAGGACCTGACCATGGAATGGGCTGAGCCAAAGGGGTGTGGGGGTGGTGTCGGCATGATGGAATGGAATGCGCTCCGAATACATTACTTGGCTGTCCTGAGTTGTCACAACTCCGGATGCTTTTATGCAGTGTCAACCACATGTCGGGTGGGGCAGGGGGTGATAGTGGGAAAGAGTGGGCTGTTGGGATGAGAGATTTACAGAAGGGTCGTTTGTCAAAACTTAAACATCTGCAGTACAAAAAAAAAATAGCCTAGAAGGCTTAGGCATCTGGCATTTGCCTGACTCTGGGCTGTTTCTTTGGAGAGTCCGCTTTAATAGCGCGATTAGGGCCCAGAGCCAAGTGCTCGTTAAGCAGGGGCCTCTGAGAGACCAAAGGGACAGCTGCAGAAAGGAAACAAAACCTCGCGGCGCATGATACGGACGCACGCGTTTAGCAACATGGTAGACATTTAGGGAGCAAAGGTTTGCTAAACTCGAACAGCCATTATCATTGACCCTCCCTCCCTGAGAGCTGCCGCTTTTGTAGAGCGGGAATGAAATAAAGTGAAGCCGATGCCCTGATCAAACGGCTCCCAAACGCAGCCCAGGGCAGTGGAAGACGTTTGAACTTATGTTGAAATCGCACATCTTCCATCAGGATGTTACAATTGATTCCAGCCTTAGGTAACCATGGTTGCTCCCACCTAAATGTATATATGTTCTACACAAATACATTTATTATACATTTAACTATCCCTTTGTGTGATTTTTTTTTTTAGTACTAAGCCATTTTCATGGCACGCTAAACCTGTCAGTATATAGAAAATGATTATGTTCAACACAGAAAAGACTGCTAGAGGTAAAATACTGTTTAAGCAGTATATCCAAGACACAGACAAACAAGGTGTATAAGTATTCATTGTAGATGTGTCACTAAATCACCTTCAGTTTACTTGTATCAGTTTACCCACCTAAGAATTGAATGAGTAGGCCAGCCAACTCATTTGCACTCTCATCTCATGCTTAATTTGTCTCATTCTCCATTTCTCTGCAAATGCCCATCTTACCACTTCTTTTTACCCTTTTCTGTGGGGCTTGATTGTCTGGGGGGGGGGGTTAAACAAACAGCCGCCTCCTTGAGTGCATTCTGATCACATTCATCCTGTGTCACTGCCCTCACAAAGGGGGCTACATGCTGGCGCTAAATCAGGACTTAATGGAAGCCTTTCTCACCCTTCTGATGGGGGCGTGTACTCCAGGCATGTGTGTCTATGTTTGTGCATCAGTAGGGGAGGGGGGTAGGCTGATTGACTGTGGGTAGGTTCGAGTGCAGTGTCACAAATGATGAGAAGGCCACATGGGCGCATCCTCTGTTTCTATTTAGTAAGTCTTTGCTGTGCTCAGTCTCTGAATTTCAACCGGGCACATGCCACTGTTTTTTCTGCAGTCCCCCTCGTCCTCCCCCACTCCCATTCTGACAATAAACTGAGTCATTCCTTCACTGGGGGACCCTACTTCAGTGTGATACAGCTGGCTCGATTTCTCACACGCAATATATTACATCTTTGCCCAACTGTCAGACAATAAACGGTTGAACACTCAAGAGTGAAATATGATGTAATGAGTCTTTGACCTAAAAAAGAAAGCAGTTGTTTAATCAATCTGTGCCGGTCGTTTTATGATCCATAGTCCGTGTTCAAGAGCATGTTAAGAGATGTTAAAATTAGTGAGAATGGTCATGTTGTGTCTTCCACCACAGTCATGTTATGTCTTCCACCACAATCATGTTGTCTTCCACCACATCACTGTGAAGATTCACTTTCTCTTTCATACTCTCCTCCTCCCTCCCTCACTTCTCTCCATACACTATAATCCCCTCTCTCTATACACCATACTAACCAACACCAATAGACTTATGTGCTGAAATATTGAAAGCAGTGCTCACCTGTTCAGGAGATAAAAAGTGGAGTCTGAAGGCTCAGGTAAAGGTGAGTCATGCCTGGAAATATGAACGTCAGCAAAAGACGGGGATTAAACCACAATAGTTATGCATGGAATGCTTTTAATCTTCCACATATCACGCAGTGCTTGTTCATATCCATACATTAATGTGGATATGAAAGGAAATGGTTTTCACTCTGTCTCAGACTCAAACTTTACATACAGTACATTCCATTATTAACACATGCCTATGGGGCTTCCTTTCAAAGTTTGGGTTAAACATTTACATGTGTGTGTGTAAAACTTAGCACTTTTGGTGTGACTGTATAGTATTTATGTGGTATAAAGGCATAAAACTGTGCATATTCACTACATTTCAAGTGACCATGTCTTTGTGATGTGCAATAACTACATGTGTGCAACATCTGTGACTTGTTAAAAAAAGTGTGTTTTTGCGAGGATCGAAAAAACAGGTTATATGTTTGAGCAAAAGAAGGTACAGGTTATATCTGGGTGTGTGCATGTGCAACACATGTTTTTAAATGTATTGGGGGTGTGGAAGTCGTGTGTGTGTGTTGTGTGTGTAAGTGTGGGAGGGGTACATGTCGGTCACGCTGACTTAGTTTTATAAGCTGTGGCTAACCCTGCTCCCCACAGCTGACTGATTATTAAATAAACATAGCCAAGTGGCTGGACGGCCAGGGGAGAGTACAGCCCAGAGGAACAGTGCACTCCACCTACATGGGGTGTTCCCCAGGGCCCCCAGCCTGGCCCTCTTATTTTTGGCAGTTGCCTCTAAGACACAGTCTGCCACTGGGGAGATGGGGGGTGGCAAATAGGAGGATATACAAGTAGACTGGAGAGGATGGGATGTTTGGGGGGGTTAAAAAGAAGCTTCCATCACATGTGGCTTTGTTGGGGAGGGGGCCTGCAAAGCAGAAGAGAGAGATGTTGAGGAGGGAGATGAGGGAAAACTGGGACAGTGTTTATGGCCGCGTGGTGAACATCAGGAACAGCTGTGGCTGAAGGACAGTGTTTGGAGGGAGGTAGGAGAGATTAGAGGGGCTTCTTCCAAGTAGTGGAGATGCTGACCTTTCTTGTGGCTCTTGCCTAAACTTGTAATTGGTGATTGGGCTTTTTGTTACTCATTGGAACAACCTGCGGCACACTATGTCATGCAAGTCCTGATGACAAAACTCTTTCAGGGAGATTTCCAGCAGTCTCAGTATCACTCAGACAAGGCCTACAAACACTGACAATGTCTGGTGATTCACTAGGAAAAATCCCTTCTTTTTGCTTCTTTCACATATAACAAAAAAAAAGCGTTCTACTAGACTGCACCTTTCAGGAATGAGACGAGGTTGAGCAGGATGTCAAGCGTTGCAAGGATAGTAAAGACTTCATGTTTAGGTTTCAGTTAACATAACCCAGGGTGTTGGAACACAAGCTGTCTAGATGACTTGAATTGCTATTTCTCTGTCAGTTATCTGATTTGGACCAAGCAGGGTGCTAGATTTAGGCTCTTGATTGCTTGCTTATGATTTGCTTCGTTGATTGAAAAGGAGTTGCAGGGATCACACATGTCACATGTTGATCATGTACATAAACCCCACATAAAACACTTTTTTCAATTTGAGAGAATTTGAGCTAATTTGAGTCTACTACTGGATGCTAACAAATTATTAAGTTTTCTTTAAGATGTCCTCGGTAAACCCCCTAACAATACCTGCTCTCTGCCAGGTCTAATTTTTAAGGAAGGGTACAGCATCTGTGATGGGTCAATAATACACACGCTGGATGCTGTCTTTTGATAAACACACCTGTCTTGGTTCACATGTTCTGTTCTTGGTGAATGAGAATATCTGCCTCCTTTCTGTGACCAGAGGTTAATGCACAACGTGTTCCTATGACTACTAGCATGAGTTCTCTGTTAACACTGTGCCTAACTATTGCTGCTTTCTCTTTTTATGAGATGTGCCCTTTAGTACTGCACAGATTTTAGATCACTCTCCATTTTAAAACCTGATTTTAGCCATGTGGTGTATTGAAGAGCGACTTTTAACTATTTATTAGTACCAGGCACAGTCACTTTGTCTTTTAAATTAAAGATTGAGACTGCACATTGTGCAGGATAAAAAAAAAATGCTCCAAAAATCCATTTATTGTATTCTGTGTGTATTTTAAAATATTGTCTGTATTATTGTTGCATTTTAAGTATTGTAAATCAAATTTGTGTCAAAATTTTCACTGAGATAATGAGAGATGAATGCCCAGTTGTGAATTCACTCTGGAGAAATCTTTATAACCGGTTGAAAAGAAACTTTTTTTCCCCCAAGTAGTCAAAACCTTGCACTTACTAATATAAAGTTGCATGTGTGTGTGGATGCCAGAAGGTCATGAATAAAACACACATGGAGAAACATGGTTTTTTTTGTGACCTTGGAACAAGAAAGGCAGGAACTCTGCTTCTAAAGGAACATCTGCCCCCTGCCTCCCTTCCTATTGGACCCCACCATCCCACCAGGTTCGCTGAGGGAGAGTGAAAAAGAATAAAGGAAGATTGGGGGAACAGTAGGAGAATCAAAACTAGAGGAAAGGAACAGGTTAGTACAGCCTTCTCTCTGTTCTCTTCATGTCAATAGATGGTCTTTACAGCCATTCCCAGATGAACTGTTTTAATCCAGACAGCAGTGTGAAGACTAGGAGCTCATCCTGGAGGCTCATGGTCCAGCCAAAGAGACACCAGACTCCATCACATGTCCCAGAGCATCAGCATGGATGATGGATGTTTACAGGTCACCTGTTCACTAGCCACTATCCTCTAAAGCATCTGCTTCCAGTAATCAGAAAGCTGTATACGCAGTACCCTAAAAGCACCCAGGTGTTTTATCTGATCCTCAGTGACATGTACCTGTAACAGGGGGACAATGGCCCTGGAGGCTCCATCCATCAGAGCAGTGGTCAGGACTAGGGGCTACAATCCACCCTGTTGGGCTTCTGAGGGTCACGTGCCATTTGCTAGCATTTAAGTCCTCCTCTCCAAAAACTATTCATAGGAATTAAGGTGTGTATGTGTGGAGATAGTAGTCTTGACAGTTAACCAGGTCATTTCCCCTCTAACAGGGTAACAAGCTGGTGGGCGGGACAGTTTAATTAGCGAATGGGAGATGGGCAGAGGGCTGAACGGGATTGAGCTGTCAACTCAGGTTATGATTAGGAGCTGCAGATGCAGCCGAGCGAGGGGTGAATTTCACGCCTGACGAGCCCGACATTTTGCTCAGAATGTGGGCCGCTCCTCAGAGTCTAAAACCCCAGCATCAAAGCCTCTCTTGTACGCCGACCCCCTGAAATCTGATGGAGGGCGGTACCAGGATTAGCCGTTACAGATGGAAAACGCTGCATTTTTCTCAGCGTTGGGCCTTCGGGCCAGGCTAGGTCTTTGCTAATCAACACATTTTCTGAAGGAAAGGTTCTCAACCACAGGATCTGATTCCTGGGCCTAAACATTCCTGAGGAGAAACCTGAGGAAGCTGCCTGAGATGGAGGACCTGGTTTGCTCCATGTTGGCTCACCGGTCATCTGTTCAGCACGCTGTTTATCAACCCTGCTGGCAGCATTAATTGAATGTTAATTGAGTGTTAATGAAATATTATGTAGCTACACTGGCAAGGTGCTCAGGGGTGTGAAGAAAGGAAATTAAATATTTATTTGGGCAGCAGGCAGTCCTGGATTTCTGCAGGCTGCTTTCTGTTAATGTCTTCTTAATTAGCTCGAAGCTGACTGCCAATATCCAGTCTGCAGTCCTTTCTGTCTAGTTACACTGTGTTCAAAATGGCCGAACAGCCGCCCTTACCTGGGAACATCCGTGAAGGCAGACCGCTGCTCTAATGTCAGTTTGCTTTTTGCTTCCTGCGGTGTGTGTTCAATTTGGAGGAGAGATGCTGCCGTTAAAACGTTGCTGTGATCATTGCCCTAATGTTGTGGATCTGTCGGTCCGCGCCCAGATAGTAGAGTAGCACATGGTCATACGGCAACATTCACAGTGAGACTAGGTTGCTATAGACAGACCCTGCAGTAGATAGTGGGTTTATATTTATATATATATTTATACTACAAACGTGTACGGCTCCTTCCAAATAGCTCAGCCCACACAAGCATTCAATAGCCAGAAGCTGTAAAAAGCAGAGCTTTGGAAAATTAGCAAATGTAATTGGGAACATAATTCACAGAGCATAATATAGCTGTATGCTACCACGGTTCAGCTGTAAAACTGCTCGATTGAGACTCTAGGGTTACTTTCGTAAAACCTCTGCTTGCACACGAGAGAAATCTAAATGAAAAAGTCACCTGGTCTTTACAGATAACAGCATGGCGTACAGTGTTAGACAAGCGTTGAATATTGTTCTTTGTTTATAAACCACACGGCACAAAGTGGTTTAGCAGTCTCGATAGTATAGTTTTACAGGTAGAAAGGTATAGGCCAAAGGGTAGCAATGTGTTGCCAGGCCTCACCAAATTGGCACAGACACGACTCAGCGAGGATCTTGGGACATTTCTGGGCATTGCTCCAAGAAACTGCATGCCACGTCGTCAAGAGAACACCAGAATGCCTTCTTGCCTGAGCAGGGGTCTCCCTGGGGGGGTGGGGAATGGAGCATCGCAGGCTGTCATCGCGTACGTACATCCGTTCCCTGAGATCAGTGCGAAGGACAAACATATCGTGTGTCACATATCGCCTTTCAACACCAAGCGATATGCCTTGCACTGTGGGAGAAACAAAGTGCGGTTGCCAGGTGTTCAGACCGATTTGAGCCCAGTCAGCAGACAGTGGTAAAAGCTCATTTAACTGCCTTAAAATCCACTACTAGTTGCATCTCATGGCATATTTTTGAGGCAATTAGTTCCTGTTTCTTCCTGCAGCTCGTTGAGACTATGCAATTAATTTCTGTCTTCCATGTACAATTGTGTGTGTGTGTGTGTGTGTGTGTGTGTGGTAGTGTGAATATGTTTGTTTTCACTGCGTGTATGTGAGCCCAGCTGCTGCTGAGATGGCCGCGTGTGCGTGTGCTATCACACGGAATGTCACACATACAACCCTGAGGTGCTGCTACGCTAAGCACGGCTTCCAAGTGACTGCTGTCCAAGTCCTGCTTCAACAATGCAAAAAGGGGCAACTGGTACAAGTGAATGACTTAGCTCTGTTACCCAAAATGTTCTAGGTAATATCCCCAGACAGTCCAACTTCTGTACCCTTGAGCTTGTTCTTAGTCATAGCATTTTGACATATGTTTCCAAATTGTACGAATACTCCATGGAAAAATAGCTAAGAACACTTCTGTGATTTAAAAGGTACTTGTATGAAATAAAATGCATCTGTCAGCAATATGCAACACTAGGTACACCTAAATGAGCCAATGTTCATTCCACTTAGTGTATATATAATAAATATAGTAAGTGATGCCTATGGCCAAAATGTAATGTATTGCCCAGCTTTCAGGTCTCTACAGTGGGCTCACCATGCACCCACCTCCATCTCTCTCCTGTCCAATGGAACAGAGCGTGAGACGTGTTTGTTTGGGAACTCTGCCTTTTAGGATAGGACAGCAGGCTGTGAGTGCTGTAAGCCATGCGATTTCATCTCAAAGCCAGAAATTATGCTTATCTCATCTGGTTTTGTGTGCAACTCTGAGTTCCTGCTTAGGGCAGGACTTTAGCAGGCATTTCAAGTAAAAAAAATATATAAAAAGAAAAAAGACATAATGAGCTGAGAACGTCAAAAATGGGAGCTTATTAGAGTTCAGGAAAATTTTCTCAAGCTTGTTCATGAGAACAAGTTGGTGTGTTTTTTTATGCTGGAGAGGAGGCAAAAGATTGGCATGTATTCATATGGCACCCCAGGCTTGTGGGGAGGTCGAGAACATATGTCAGCAACGAGACATTAGTCAACGATCTGACCCCCAAAGTGACGTCACATGACCTGTCGTCACTGTCTTCTGCCGTTTTCCCCTGTCGATCTCTTCTGCATCTCTATCCTTTTTCCAAAAATGGCCAAGGGCCTTCCGAGCACCCCTCACCTGACAAAGAGTTCACTGGTCTCCAAGCTCACCACATCTTTCATCCCCTCAGCTGCTGTTGTGATCTGAAGCTCTGCCTCCAGGCCAGTTTCAGAGTGCAGTTTGGCTTTGGAAATGCTCCTCTCAGATAGGCTTATACAATCCTAGCACAGGACCTTGTTAGGGAATTCACAGGGGACACCTCAAAGTGGCCATCTGTTGCAGGTTGCCCCCTCCTTTCACGAGTCCAGGTGTAACCATTATCCAAAGCTTCAGGTGACCCACGTGACCTGGTCCAGAATATACCCTCCCTATACCGCACACTTATTCCCACCTGTGTTGAATTCCAGGACAAGCTTTATAGGCACAAAGTGCATTAGCCCTTGGCTATTTTTTTTTGGTGGATTGACAAACGTAAGCATAGATCCACTTCAGAGCATGGCTGGCTTGTTTTTTGAAAGCTGCGGTACCCTGGAGGACATTGCCATGGACAGATGGAAAGGGAAAGAAGGGCAAGGCGCAAGGCTAGAGGGACAGATGGGAAATTGTTCCCACCACCATGTATGGGTGCTGTATAGAGCTCTAAGGGACCTTCAGTACACCCACTCTCTGAGCCTTAAGCGAAGTAAGACCCCTCCATCCCCCCATCCTCAGCACCTGTCTCTGCTCAGCAGTGGACCCTTTCCCTCTGCTTCCACATACTTCTACAACCATAACCTTTCACTTGAGTGTTTCCTGTCAAAAACCAAAAAAGGAAAACATCTTCTGTGTCAGCCTGACGGTACTGCAGGGAGTAGGAGTAGGACTTGAGCAGCAGAGTACTGGGGAGAAGAGAGCTGTATATCATAAGGACAGGACTTCTCTGGTATCACAAAAAAAGAAAGTTGTATTACAGACAAAAGAAAAGGTCTTTCCACATTCCCTGATTTTATATAGAACTACAGGATAATTTATTATCCTGCCATCTTATACCCAAATGCAAAATTTGGATCTCAAAGACATTTTTTTTACACTGTAACCATCATACTAGGTACTACACAGCCATGGTTTAACAAACGGACAGGTGTTTGGAATAAATTCCAGTGTTTGCACACTGTTGCCTGCAGTATAGTAACTGCCTCCGGTGGTACGACTGTGCATCAGCTTGTTAGTTGACTGTACAGACGTGTTGAACACTTGTTAACATTCTAAGCTAAAAAAGTGAGGTCCCAAGCCACATTGGAGGTATGAATGTTTTAAGAAAAGCTACATGTCTGGTTGGCACCCAGCTGGAAGGTGACTGACCTTCCTAAATATGGTAGTTCTTTTTGAAGAAACGCATTATTCTTACATGACATTGTTTAGGTGATTCTCTTATCCAGATCAGCTTGTTTTTAGCCACTCAGACAACATTACTGTAGGAAAGCAAACAAGATTAAGCAGCTTGCTCAAGGTTACAGTGACTATTTGACCCCTTGTACTTGAGTCTAAAAACTTTGCACTACAAGCCGCTGTCCTCACCAACTGTGTTGCCTGCCTGCTTCAGGTACTTTACCTACACAAACTATTCTTTGCTTATGTTTGGTTTTTAAAAAAATTTCTGTCCACAAAGCTGGCTGAGAAATTCTCTGTCCTGGTGGACAAGCTTGTCTAACTGTCCTCACTTTTTTTCGCTGTTGAGGATATGGGATGTCTGTATATCAACATGCATGTACAGGGTTCGTGTGCAGAGAATACACATATGTTCACGCGTTCCAAAGGTCATCACCTCACCTCCAGCTCCCAATCCCCCTGTTGTGACATTCCTGGGGCACCTGCAGCCAGTTAATATTTTGGCAGGGGGAGGGAAAATGCAACCCCCTCTTCACCTTCTGTCATGTTTGCTTGCCTGAGGAAACGAGTTTGGGTTTAATTAGAGCTCCTGCCAAGAACTGAGGTAATTGCAATTCAGTGTCTCTTCATTTTTCCTCTTTTTCTTTTGTTTCTTAAGGGCTAATAAGGTGGGAGGGGGTGAATGTTGACCTATATCTCCACCTCTGGAAACACTAAAAGGGTTTGACCAGAGGTCTTTGTCAGTTGCAGAAAAGGTCAGCAGTGTTTGCTGAATCACTTCCACATAGGGCCATATCATTTTGCTAATGCAAAATCAATTCATATCTCCTTATATGACCTCGGTCTGTAACTTCTAATTCTACCTCCAGAACACAGAACTTGTACTGAGGCCAGTATGAGTTTGTTAAGACCTGCCCCCAAAAAACATTAGCACCCCCCCATTCCATCTTTCTTTCAAATTAATTTAATAGTCTTAAGCTCTCACAGTCAGAAATGGACAGAAAATGAAAAAAGGTCAGACATGGTTCTATGAAAATCTCTTACCAGAACTAGGCTGGGGGGCCATTTTGTTGTCAGGGCACAAGAATTACGCTCAAGTTTAGTCAGCGAATGCAGCTCTCCATTTTGATGCCTGACCGCATCACAGAGTGGTGGACGCAATGCGGGTCCCATTAAGCTTCACAGAGGTCCCTACAGACACACAACAACCCTGCTCTGGGCCAGACACACAAAGTTATGGATGTGATTTAGGTTCAGGGTCTTGTTTCACTCATGGCTTATGAATGTGATCAGGATTCAAGCAAGGGGCCTGAGTCCGCTATTGCAATTGAAGGGTGAGCCGTGGCAAGTCAGAGGACATTATTACCAGGAACATGAAGTCTGCTGTTGATGTGAAACAAAATTCAGAAGCTGTGCGTAGCCTGCTGGAACCACTTCCCTCACCTTTCCTTGGCATGCTTCAACTAAGCCTTTTGCTGGAAAAGGTCAGAGGTCATGGGGAGGGTCCTACAAAATAATTGCAGGCAGGTGTGCATTGCCTCTGAGGGGACAAAGGTGAGGAGTCTGCTTCTATGCTCCAGGGCATACACCAACTGGGGGGACTTCAACTGGAGAAGCAAAGCGTTCTTCTTAGACAGAGTCAGGGAGAGTCTGCTCCTGCTGTCCCAAAGACAGAGTCAGGGAGAGTCTGCTCCTGCTGTCCCAAAGACAGAGTCAGGGAGAGTCTGCTCCTGCTGTCTCTTAGACACAGCCAGGGAGAATATGGTCCTGCTGTTATGCCCAGCTTTCCAAACAAACTTTGGAAAACATTACAGGGTTGTGTGCTGTGGTGCCCTCGATGTCAACATTTTAGCCAATACGCTATTTGTATGTATCATCTGAACCCAGCAAAAAAGAAAGTAGTTTGAATGCTAATCTTGATGTTTGGTGTAGTCAACAGCAAAAGTTGCAGGTTATTAAAATAATAAATCTATGTATAGTTCTGGCCGCAAATCTGCAGAGTGGTTTGAGCTCTATTTAAGCCTTCTGTTTCTTATGAACACTTATTGCAGCCCAAGAGTCTGAAGGTCAACAGGATAAGTTTGTTCTTTTTCTTTCTTCCCAATAACAAACCAGAGATGACAGATCAATGTCATCAGTTGTTACCGTGGCTACATATGAAAACAACAGTCCACTTGGCCTGTCTCCTTTGTTATTTAAAAGAAATAAGATACACAGTAATGCACAATGGACACATTTTGGGCAGCATTCAGAACCAACTGAGTTTGAAAGGCTTTTGGTGTGTATTCCACAAAATCTGGCCTATATGTGGTGCCTTTATGAGCCTGGCACACTGAATTGCCAGTTACTCTTCACAAATTAAAAAAAAAGAAAAAAGCTACACAAAGTCAGCATTAAGTTAGTCTGGCAAGCACCTTGGAGAGAGAAACATATACAGTCAGTGCAATATCATTCTCAAAGTGATTTCATTGGTTAGTCATTAAACTGGACATAATCAGATTGTTGCCGGTAACAGGAGATGCTCACAGCCGATGGAAGGTTCCGTGGGTTTCAGTCTGGATAAATGTGGTAAATTTGGCATTTTCTACAGAGTGTAGACTCAGCCTGTCTTTAACTGATCAGTGCCATGCATGGACTCATGTCTAAATAGAGCTGTAATAACCATGAATGTTCACACGTCAATAGGGGCCCTAACAGCTGTCATGGAGCAGGGCATTCTGGGAAGGCCATCAGAGGAATTTTCAACTTCCAAGCCCTTTTGGAGGGTTGCATCTGTGGCTTGTGTGTTTAAGCATGTATGTGTTTGCAATTACAGCATTTTTGTTTTATTTTTCAGTGATTTCAATGTTGATTTCAGAATTACATTATCTGTAATTTGTACTCTTAGCAAATATATTTTTGGCATGAGTTAAAAACATAGTGAATTTATACCATAGTAGCATTGAATAAGGACCCAGCATATTGTTATTTGAAAAACAAAATGTCTAAAAATAGCTAGTAAAGCAGAAAAATGAAGAAATGTGAGACATTTTCATGTTAAAGTTGTGAATAATTAAAATAAACTTGAATGTTTTTTTAAACGATAAACATGTCTAAATGTACATTTTATGTAAATTTATTGAATAATTTTCTGCAAAAAAACATTTCAAACCCCCCAATTACAGAGGACAGGCAATCACATATGAGAAGTATTTTAACCATTTACCACCAGGCATTTACAGAACTGTACAACACAGGATTATTATTTGATGGATGACAGTAATCACAGTAGATTATTAAAATAGAAGTTCTTCCCAGACTTGTACCAACTATATAAAAATAAAGGCATTCTGTTTAAAAAGCTTTGGCTAATAACCAGATACAAATTAATAAGTACAGCTGCACCTTAAAGGCAAATTCTGAAGCACAGATTGTAAGTCCAGTTTTAAAGTTATTTCTAAAAATGTTTATTGTAATACATGACTCGCATTTATACAGGCTATAAAACACCTTCAGCACCATCTTATGTTTGGATGCATGATGGTGACAGGAGGTAGTTTTTTTGCCCATAGGCTTGAAATGAAGGGTCCTCGTTTAGGCAGAGCCAGGAAATCTCCCAGCAGCAGGGGCTGCTGGACAGGCGCCGGGCAGTGCCCAGGCTGACGCTTGCGTACGGGTGCCCAGATCCGTGGGGTTCAAGTGTACTGCTGGACCTCATTAGCTCAACTGTGACCTGACAACTCCAATAAGCTGGCGAGGGACGAAGCCCACCTGGGCCCAACAAGACCCACCTTGTTCAGCGTCTGTGAGGGCGTTCTGAAAAGAGGGAGGGGGGGTCTTATGCGAGGGGTGTGCCCAGGGAGCCTTCTGGTTGGCCGTGAGGCAAAGCGGGCTAGGTGGTCCTTGTTGTGTTTTTATTGCATGCTTCATCAACTGTGTTGTTGAATAGCCCCCCCCCCGCCACCTATCCTTGCATGTCTCTCTAGGATGATGGGGTACCGATGTCAACCTTTCCCACAGCAGCTTTGTCCCGTGTCCAGTCACTTGCTGCTCTTCCTGTAGGTAATGAGGGTCTCTATGGGACTGAATGTTACACTGCAGTAGAAACATCACGAAAACATCAGTAATGATTCTGAGCTATAGTTTTATTAACTGCTAACAACACAGTGTAAAGATAGTTATTAGAAGTGATAAATTACAATCGTATTGTCAGGTAGTGGGGGCACGGCGGCTCAGTGGTTAGCACTGGTCCGTGTGCGTGGCATTAGCATGTTCTTCCTGTGCTTTGAGGGGTTCCTTCTCATCCTCTGGTTTCCTCCTGCGGTCTAAAGACATATTGTAAGCTGACTGGTATTTCCACACTGCCCATTGGGTAAGTAACTGTGCATGCGACTATGCCCTGGGATGAGTTGACACCCCACGTGGGGTGTCCCCCGCCATATGCTCTAAGTTCCCTGAGATAGGCTACAGGTCCCCTATGACCCTACAAAGGTTATGGAAAATGGATAGATAGATGTAAGGTAATATACTGAAAAGGAACTAAATATTACAAGAATGTAAGTAACGATTTGTAGAAATGCAAATTATCAGTGGAACAACATTGTACTTCTCTCATCCATATGAAATGTCAATCATAGCAAGTGTCTTCAGCCACAGTGGTCCTGTCAGTAACTCAGACAAGCACTAGTGATGCTTTGACGATCATTGCATGTGCTGACCTCTGACCCACACAATTGAACTGTAGCTAAAGGCAATGATGGTGCCCCCCCCCCCCACACAC
>JABJVR010000032.1:2160514-2181202 GCA_025773905.1 Chitala chitala
GGCTGGCTGTGCTCGGAACAGCATTCGCACATTTCTCTCCTCTTCATTCTTCCCCCCCCCCCCACCCTTTAAGCCAATGCCTTTGTGTGTGAACCCCTCTCCCTGTAGCTGCACTGTTCCTTAGTCTTTCACAGGGGACTGTGTCCAATCACCTCTTTAACCCCCCTCTGAACCCAGGGCCTCAGATTTACTCTCCCACTGACTTTCCCCCTCCCAAAACTCCTCACCCCCCCCCCCCACCTTTACACATGCACACACATCCCGTATTTATTCTCACTCAGTGACAGGAGCACAACTTTCTGAACTGAAAGGACCCAGAAGAGAAAGAGGCAGGTGAAAGCATGAATCGCATTTCAACCTTTTACAGCGGATCTCAGATCAGCTCTGTTAACACATGCTTCCTATATAGAGAATGGTGATGGAGTTGGGGAGGTGGGGTTAAAAAATTTAATTTCAATAAATTTTGATATAGCGCCTTTTACAAAAAGTTGCCTCAAAGCACTTCACAGAAAGAAGTTACAGATGAAAAAATGTGCTATAGAAAATTACAGAAAAATGTATCTTAGCAAATGAAAAAAAAAGGGAGTGGGTATCTCAGGAAGGAAGGATGAGGAGGAGGTAAAGGATGAACATGCATTGATAAATCCCTGTGCTGTTTTAGAAGGCCAGTGGTGGAACACTACACATGTGTTAGATTGGTATACAGACCGCTGTATGACTAGTGCTGTTTTTACCATCAGTTTCCCCTCCCAGGATACACAAATAAATATAGGCAGGCAGAGCCCTATATCTATTTAATATTCTTGGACACACATAGGAAACATTAATCTAAACTGGTTTACTGGAATAGGAATCCCGATGATGTAAACTGGAAGTAAAAGTTTTCTTCTATGCCAAACTACAAAACTGCATTTGATTACTTTCAGCATTATACCTGGTACTGTGGTTAAGTTTGAGAATCTCTTTTTAATTCTTCAATGAACGATTTTAATTTCTTATATAAAGCGAACTGCAATAGGAGTTTTTTTTTTCTCTCCACTTAACCTTCAGAAATGTGAATCTGAAGTCAAATGGTTAAAAAGGCTTTTGATGGTTGAGAAGCAAATGATCCATGCATGGTGATGCACACGTTCACGTGTTATTTTTGGAGTCGTTACGAGGTGGAAGTGTAAGCCAGTGTCAGTCCCAAACTTAACACCGCAGGCGAGATGCACAAACACCAACACGCTCCGTCAGCAAACATTCAGAAACCATCCTGCGCGTTCCTACGCGGCACCGTCGCCTCGCCGGCCGTGTGGTCTGGCTTGGTGTGCCTTGTTCATCTAACTGCGCCAGGCGGTGGGATCACATCTTCCACAAACACAACCCGCTTCTGCTGCGTGCCTCACTAACCCGAGCTCGAGATGAACAGATGTTCACAGCGAGACGGTGTCCGGCACACTGTTTCACAGCGCACGGGATGCTGCGCGCACGGCGGAGGAAGCCACAGCCGCCGATGGTGAAAACTATCAATGAGCACACTTCACCCGTTACAACCAAATCACGCGCAAAAGGTAATTAAAGAAGTACAACTCCCACAACTGAATAAATCGAATTTACCTGAAAAATTAAAATAATACTGTCCAGTCCGATTCCATTGGTTTGACAAACTGCAGCTTCCAAGTCCAAGTTGAGTTGCACAGTGCAGTATAGAAATTCGGTTATCAAATTTGTCACAACCGTACATATTGCTAACATTACTTTTCCCCTACAAAACATGTCTAGAGCAATCATTACAATAAACTTGGATTGAAAACGCAATAACGAACTTGACAACACAAACCCCATACCTTAGTACAGTATAACCACCAAACGGGATTATCATACACAGCAATCTGCCTGGCATGATGTTTATGGCATGCGTTATACAAGTTAATATGCATGACGCAATTCAGTATGTATATTGCTTTTATGTGTACATCTGAATAATTAGAGAAAGCACACTAAAAGCTAAGTGAGACGTGGACGAACGCACTCTGCTTCTTGCGTTTTTTTGTGCTTTTATTTGAAAACAGGTTTAAGTTTTTTCCCCGTTTTGTGCTGTTAGAGAGCGGCGTTCGGGCACCCCTCCTCCCCTCTCTCATTCTGCGCTCACAGCGCACTGAGCTGCAAGGCTGCGGGGCTGCAGGGTGGGACATTCCTGGTTTGATGATCGGGTTCCGAGCCGCTGCCATGATTTGCTGAGCAATTCGATACTTGCCTCTATAATGTGTGTGTGCGCTGAAAAGGACAGTTGTGGAGTGTAAGCAAGCGAGGACTGGAGCGGGAGGGAGGGAGGGAGAGAAAGACAGAAAGAAAACAGCGGAGCGTCCTTCTTCTTTGCCTTTAAGTCGGGATATTTCATTTACCTGCGCTTCTGCTTCTGCGTTCTCGGCGAACCTTAAACTTTCGAAACACACACACACACACACACACACACACACAGACACACGGGCGTGCTGAAAACCAGCGTGACGTTTCTTTTGGTAAAAAAAAAAACCTTGCACACTTTACGCCCGTGTCTAATGGAGGGCCCCGTTCGGATCTGCCAACATAATGAGTTTTGCCTCTAGTTCGCCCGGCTGGCTGAAGCTCGTACCCTCCTTTGAGAGAGGTAAGAATGGGAAGGGGGGTAGAAGCGATCCTTAATGCGGTCGACAAAGTTTCGCCCGGATTAGAAGACCTGGAAGGGAAAACGTTAGTTTTGCTTTTTACAAAGAAGACCACTACGCTGTTAACCATGATTAGTAAAGCGTACTTTTGCATAGTTAAATATCTCGGTGTATCAGAACAACGATACTTTGCTGTAAATACAGTGTAAAGTGTACAGCACGAGATGTATTGTTTTTGTCTGTTGGGTCGCAAGTAAGGACTTTAAGTCATATTTATATGAATATAAACAATATGGATATATAAGCAAATAAAAATCTAAACAAATTGGAGAACTTTTATGGGGCTCATCCATATATTGCTTATTTAATTAATCTAAACAGTCTAGTAATTAAATTATTAGCAACAACTGGAAATATTTCACATAGCTGTAATTTAGTATAAATTGAAGTCGCGTTACAGTTAATTGTTGAAATGTGTTGAAACTATTAATAAAGGACGAGGAACTCCCAATTGTCTGATAAAGTGTTTCTGAACAATATTCACTGAAATACTTATTTGCTCACTGTTATACTTTTGAAAATTTTACGTGACCTTTGTTGTGATGCCGATATTTGTTCAGAAAGTGAAACAGATTACCTGAAATTCTGTTGTATTTCAGTTTCCAGATTAAAACAAACTTTCAAATTGTAAAAGGTAATTTACAAGTATGTCGCCTGGAATAATACTTGACAGTTAAGTGTCACGTATTTCTAAATGGCATCTGAAATATTAAATAGTGTGCTAAATTTAATTTTTTAACTTTGCTAGAAAAGATATTTATTATTTAGTGGAGTAAAATAATAAAATATTATTACACACAGTACTGTAACTTGGTTTTGTTTATTGGATGCTATGAATTGGGTATTCCTCCGAGGTGACCCTGTGGGCTTTGCCTTCTCACTGTGTTGGAGTAGAGGAGACTGGTGAGGAAGACATGGATCTGTGTGGTGCAGTGTCACATGTGATTAGGATTATGTCCTGTTACACTGGGCTCTGTAGCCTTGTGCAGTGCTCTTCATCCAAGCAGAATTCATTTAACAACTGGCCTACAGTAACATCTGTCTCCCTTTTGCTGAAGTGAAATGGATAGGTACTATTATTATTATTATTATTATTATTATTATTTTCTTTAACATCGGAGTTCCATAAACTGTTGTTTAGTTTTTAAATAATATAGCGCAACAGTGTGGTGTTGAAAAGATGGCAAGATAATGTCTGTGGGGGTGGGGGGGGGGGCTTGTAGTGACACCCCAAAAATGTCTTGACGAGGTTCAAGAGACCTCAGCAGGTAGAAAAATCCCCAACAGGTTGTATTGGTCCTTCAGATGGCCGTGCTGGTGCCTCCTGGCTTTCACTGTCAACGTCTTGTTTTCGTTAAAATACTGCAACATTTATGCGATGAAGAGATTCTGGTTCCTCAAAGTCAGAGAGAGGTGACCAGGTCCTACACCCACTGCTGCGTTTAGGTGTGGCTTTAGTTGACATTTAATTTGGAAAATATTAGATGTGATGACAGCAGAGAAAGAAATGCACTTGACTCTTTTTTTTTAATGGGTGGGATTTCAGAGCTGTGTTGTGTACCATTTCAGCGTGAGGGCCTCCTTTGTGAATCCTGCTGTGTGTATAAGTGTTTTGTTTCGTGTTTTCTGCTTTGGCTCACGTTCCCTTGCTTTTTACCTTTTTTCCCTTTTCTAGGGATTGTTGTGAGGCTCTATTCCAAAGGCATCCTAAGTTTTTATCTTGCAGAGGTCGTCCTTGTCAAGTTCACATCCACCGCTCAGTAGCCAGCGCTGTCAAAAATAAACAGAAGTGGAGAAATCTAAACAAGACGCTCGTGCCTTATAAATCCTTATCTTTGTGTCTGGGCCTGTTTGTGTGCGCGCGTGTGTTTGAGGGAGAGTGGATGGAGGGACATTTTCCTTTTTTGTGCGCTGACCTTTAAAATCCGTTGGTGTGTGGATGGGTATCTCCTGTTCGGTGCAGAGAAATGCCTGCAGAAGCAGATAAATGTTCTTTACTCTAACTGCAACGATGAAGCTGATGACGTTGCTGCCGGCAGGGCTCATCTCAGTTGATGTTTCTGTTTTGCCATTGGTTGGGTGCCTTTGAATCATGCTGCCTCCATCTCGGTAGTGCTTTTGTTACGTAGTGCTGTCCATTTGTAACACGGATGGCTTAAATTATGGGGAACAAAGACATAAATATTGCTTGTAAAATGTGTGACATTGGGTTGGTAAGGCCACAGATGAATGGATCTGTGTGAAACACGTCCGAGTTTAAGCATTTACCCAAAGGTTGTTGAGCCAAAGGTTGTTGAGCCTGGGGGTTCACAAGAATTCACCCTCGGTTTTATTTTGAGACCTTTGGCTTTTGGTTTCCATCCAAGGCATAGATGAGACCTGGGTGGTTAAATTTTGACCTCAATCCTTTGTTTTTTTCTTTTTTTTGTCAGTGTTTTGTTATTGCCGAAACGTCCTGTGAGCTGAAATAGTCGGGAAAGTAGAAAAACATTTATTGTTCGACGGTAGAAGATTAGCCTCATGTTCAGTTTGCTGATATTCAGGAATGGCAAAGTGGTTTTGTTGACTTGAAGGATGGCGACTCATTCGGAGGCACCCTGGTTACGGTCTTGGCCGTACAGCATGGCTGTGGAAATACTAAATCATTAATGTTCCAGCACTTATCATAGAACCTAAAGAAAAAAACGGTCCACCATTAAGTGTGTTATAATAATGTTTGGCCGATTAGTCGGCGCAGGCTAATGATAAACACATGTCCCAGCCTTGGGAGGTACGGTAAGTGGAGCAGTTAGAATGAGAGCCAGTGTGAGACTACAGCTTTATATAGCACACGTAATGTCCTTTTCATTATTTGGTGCTGTTGTTGAAGAATTTTAAAGTCATTCTGTTCATCTATAAAAATCTTGGACGGAAAGCTTGGCGAGAAAGGGCTTTTATACATTACTGTGAAGTAACGAGGTGGATGAACCTTTTTGTGAGAAGCTTTTGTTTTACGCTGACTTGTGTGTGTCTTACCGACACCTCTGTGGAATGCATAAAGGAAGGTGACCTTGGCTGAGCGTTATCTGGGTGTGCTCGTGTGCGTCTCTGTAGACGGCGAGTCCGTCTGTGAGGGGGGTAACGGTCTGGGTTGGATCCGAAAGCGCTGTCGGAGCTGGCTTTGGCTGGCGTCCCACCTCTAGCAGATGTGAGGCGACTCGTGTAATCTCTGGCCTGGAATGAGAGTCTGAAAAGGCGAGAGTTTGATTATGGAGCGCTCTGCTTGTTGTTTGTGGTTTGGGCTGCGGTCTTCGGTGCTGCTTCTGAGAACAAATCGGCCGTTGGCTACCGTGGGGGGTGTTTGGTTCACTGTCTCTTTGTCCGTCATCATTGTGAGATCGAATCGGTGTTGCTTGTAATCGTATTCAGACGTAAAATAATGACAGTGATAAAAAATAAACTGGCAGTTGGTTTGTAAGGTTTCCTTTTTTATCAGATGTGACTTGAATTTGGAGATCTTCTGTTGATTAACACCCACTCTGCATAAACAATCGAGTACATTTTTAAGCTCTGACATGGGGGCTGACTGGTCTTCAGTTGACGGTTGCTCTTGCTAGGGCAGTTGTCTCCGTGAGGAAAGCATTTGCAGCTGTATCAGTTCTGGATCTAGACCCGTCATCCTTGTGTATAGAGGCTTCAGCAGCAGGACCTGCGCCCTGTTTACTGGCTTCTTGTTTCTGCTTCATGTTGGCAGCAGAACTGTTTGTAGATGGGAATGTAATGTGACATATGTCACATTACATTAGAATATGATTCTCATGCTCCTTGCAATAAATCACACAAATATTAAAATATGGACATTGTTTTGATACAATTTCTTAATTGTTTTTCCTCTATTTTTACATTTTTTGGTATTATCTGTTTGGTTTGAGCACATCCGCATTGTGATTTTTTTTTTGAGATTTCCGTATAGGTCTTATTTTCCAGTTAGCACACCTGACCGTGTGGAATGAACTTTGTACACCACAGTCCCAGCCTGGTAGGTGTTTGTTTTTCTAATGAATGAACACACCTCCATGGCAGCAAGTGTTTCAAGTGCAAAGCCAGTTTAATGAACTTCCGTAGGCCAGATTCCGTGACCCGAAAACCAGGGTCAGCAAGGGTCAAAACAGAGGTAAGTCTGTCCATAACGGAGACAACGTCGGGTTACCACAGGAAGAGGGTAGGGCAGGGCAGCGGGGAGGGTTCACGAGTTGGGGGAAGCTAAGAGACAAGACGACGGAGAGTCACAGTGCTCAGTAATGCTCATATGCAAATACTGTACTTTACTGTCTGTAAAGGCAGGCTTTTATATCTGACACCTCAGCTAAGCTCTGTGGACATGTGAAACTGATTTACTGGGCATGGTGAGTCTAGGCTGACCTCACGGTTTTCATATAGCTTACGTTTTCAAATTCACATGTATTAATTGTACCTGATCTTGTGTAATGCAAAAAAGTTTTTGTCTTTTTTCCCGTAAGTATTTTTTCATAGTAGTGAAATGTTTTATGTCCGTCTGAGGGATTCAGTGAGTTAAGCTTGCGGCTGATGATTTTTATGCCGCCTGCTTCACGAGTAGATTCAGGAGCCTAGCTAACAATAGTGCTTCTGTTTATCGCTTCTTACTTGGTACCTGAGACTGGCTGGCTCGGGCCGAGGGCTTGGGGCTCGCGTCACCTTTGGCGGCAGGTCGTTTGCGTGAATGATCGGGAAGGCGCTCCCTAAGGGAGCAGGGAGCAGGGAGCAGGTGAAAAACATGCACTCCTCTGCTCTAGTTACACTGTAACAGAGCTTGTGTCTAGAAGCCACTACAAAGTGGCTTTTTTTAAAGGAATGTCCCTTTTGAAGGCCTATCTCTTTTCCCTCCAAAAGCATTATGATTGCTGTGTATTGGTTGACTTTCCTACTGTAAATCCTTTAAAATAAATTGGTGTGAAACAACTGAAACACATGATGTCAACAGAAACCTGCGTAGTCTGTCCACTAGTGGAGTTTGGTGGAGGTGTTGTATTTAAAGAAAAATCATATAATTGTTTGTCGGTCAGTACTATCTTGCATGACACAGTTCATGTACGTCATTTTTAAAACACTTTTAGCGTTATCGTGCTTTGATTCTTTGCTCAAAACCAAAAACATCTCTATGATTGCATGTTAAACGTCTCAGGGTCAGATTAGTACTTAGAAAAATTGGGTAATACCCGATGCTAATTTACAATGTCTGTACATTAAAACAACTGCTGCGTGTTGAAGTTGAAGTAAGTCCTTTATCGATTCTAATTATGTCTTTTTGTTATTCTATACATATAACTTGTGTGTATAGATATATAGAATATACATACATTTTTTGTTAGTTTTCTGGCTCAGAGCCAGAGGGCTGCTTTGGTCATGCTTTAGGTGACAGTAAACAGTGTCAGGGGCTGGCAGATAGAAAGGGCTGTAAGATATGTGAGGTTTATACCACAGTGCTGGTGAGTGCAGAGAGTGCTTCTCTGCAGGAGGAATAGGTGAACAAAGGAGGTGCCAGTCCCTTTTCCACTGTAAATGAACATAAACCAAGTACTCCAAACTCTGTTCTGTACGGAAACGTCCCTAGGCACTACTCCGTCCCATACTTATGGGCCGTTGTTTATAGATTTCAAGCCGTTTCATTTGTTGGTGGGTGCAGGGGGGAGGTTTCAGAAAGCTTTTAAAACTGCTGGTAAGGATAAGTACCATTTATTTATCGTTTTAACTTTCGCTCCACATGTAAAATGAAAACAACACGTGTCCGTTATACGTCTGCATACGGTATTTGACTAAGGATAACAAATGAAAGGGCTGAGTAGAAATACACCCCCCCCCCCAAAAAAAAACCTCCTGTTTAAATTATCGGTGTTCTCCAGGCTCCTTTATGGAAATGTAAACATGTGCATCTTGGAATGTAAACTAAGGATAGGTGATCAGATGGATAGGTTACCCTTTCAGCAGTACAGTATACTGGATTTTGTAGCATTGCTTTTATTTGCTGGCAGTTTGTGCAGTCAGTCGAATTTGTTTTCTTGTTGTCATTGTCCTAACATGTTATGTGTCCAGCCAGTGTAAACCAGAATTTGCCTGTTTTAATGGTGAAATTCAAGGACAAAGTATATATTAAACTGCTTACTTGTTTTCCAATAGTAAATGGGCAAAAGAAAAACGTTTTTCTCCAATTAAAAGCAACATGTTAAGATTTTTAATGTCTCGTATTGTGCCATATGGATTCTAAATCTGAAATTGTGAAGTTTTTTTTTAAGGGGTCAAGACCGAATATGCCCTCTCTCTTACACAGTAACCCTGACAAGTGCTCTCAAGGTGAGATGCAAGAACTATGTTATGAGAAGTTCCTACGTTAGTCCTTAGCTCTAAATAATTTCTTAACCTTCAGCCCTCAAAGTTGGATAATGCCTTTGAAAAGATTAAGAAATTAAATGAAAAACACCAGGCCTAAAATTGTTAAAACAAACACGCAGTTTGGAAGCAGTGGAACCAGATGTTTTACTCCAAGCCCCAGAATGGGGGGCTGGTTGTGGCTTTAGCCTTTGTCCAAATATATATAGAAATATCAGGCGGAAGCTTTGCGTCTGACAGAAAGCAACCTGCTGCATTTTGTAGTCTTCCTGCTGTTTGTCATGTTTAGCTGTGCAAGAAAGCTGTGTGAAATGTCAGCCAAGTCAGAGGTCAGTTTAGGTTTTTCGACATTGTATTTTTGAAGTTGCTTTTGCAGTAAACAGAAACTATTTACTTTGTTTTTTTTGCATTTGCCCTAACACAAAGAAATGTAGTGGAAACTCAGAGCTTTCTTAGCCTTAAGCATTATTGTTTTTTTTGTGTGTGTGTGTGTGTGTGTGTGTGTGAGAGAGAGAGAAAGAGAGAGAGAGTGAGAGGGAGAAACTAATGTGTGTGTGAGGAAAACACAGGAAACCAAAATTGTGCTGTGACTTGACTTTTCTGGCATTAATAGGGTACATAAGCTCGGTCGGTCTTTGCCTGTTTGTGAAGGAGATGAGAATTTCGGTTGCTCAGGAAGTTTTGATGCGTGTCATTTTTTTGCTTTGTTTCCCTCCAAAGCGCCTTTTTAACTGTTGCAGTTGAGTGACGGCTGATTAGGAAGTTTCTCAGCATCCGTCCTCATCAGGCCCAGCTTTTAAGCATGCGCTGAAGCCGCGCCCTGAGGGCGTATCTGAATCAAAACCGTCATCCCCAATGAGTAGGAATGTCCTGGAACGTGCTGGAATAATAGAATCTTTTTGTCCCCCTCCCCCTCCTTCTTCTGTTTTTAAATTCATTTTTTTCACTCGTCTTTATGGCCGAAAAGCTTGTCCTGTGCATCGGTGAATCTCAGCGCTGACCTACAGCTGTTCTTCGTTGCAAAACCAAGGGTGGTGAAAGTGGGAACTTAGCCCACCCATTGGCTGACACATTGACCTCTTTATTGAAAGGGGCAAAATGGTTCCTTTGCTTTGGTGATGATAGGCTGCTCTTGTTGACTGACCCAGTTTTTGTGAAACCCGTTGTCTCTGCATAAATGGTAATCAGGACTGGGTTGCAATGCATCTAGTTCAGTGTGACGATCTGACAAACTGACCATGTTTTGAAATATGTCTGAACTGCTTTGTCTGGCCTTTCGGAATATCTGTTATTTACTCACATTTATTTCTGTTTAGCCTGCTAAAGCGTACAAACACTGGAATGTAACTTATGGATGTTGCCTGATTAAATCCTTTGAAATGCTGTATGTTATTGCAGTGGAGGTAAAATTTAATGTGAATATGCTTGACCTCAGGACACCACAACTGTAGAGGATCTGGGCTAAGCTAAGCAGCCACACTGAACTGCTCATATTTGTAGGTGCATGAACATCACACAGATAGTTAACACCCTTTAGTGTTCATCACTGTGTTGATTCCTTTTGAGCAGAACCTGTTTTCCAAGCGCATAGACCCGGAGAGCAGACTTGTGCAGAAATGGAGGGCAACGACAAGGGCTGGACCAGCCATTGTTGTGGTTTTTCTGGGGAGACTTCATTGTGTGCTCAGTCCCACACCACCGTGATATCTGGACAGCCAGACCGAGGCCCTGCTTGCGCTGTCTGGGGTTGCATTGAATTTAGCTCCTGTAGCTAATCCTGTTGTTCGTAACCTTGGGAAACAGCCCTCCCCTGCCCCCCTTTACACGCCCCGACTCACCATGCCTGCCCAGGAAAACAAGACGTAAAAAAAAAATTCCAATTAAGATGGTTCTTATTTACTATACTGCTATTCACCTTCTCTTTTCCCACCCTCCCATGCTGTCAGCTCTGGGCATTTGTGTTCTGGGCCAATAAGCCTGGGGCTGGAGTTAGTGCTGTGTTCCAGGTGGCGGCCTTGGCACTTGGGGAAATTTCAGGGGGTGGAAGGTGATTGCCATCTCGTCCTTGGTGAACAGCCCTTTTTCAAACATGGTCATTTCACACAGTCCCTTGTGTTCCTTTTTCCGTGACTCGTGCACGCCGCCGTCACGAAGGAACCTGAGTACAGCTACGACGCTCTCCGAACACAAACGTTCTCCATGCACAGGGATGAGGTTTCCACAACTTGGCGAAGCTCGTCGCAGAATTACTAACTTGGTGGTGTTATTCAGAAAACACCCCAGAGTGCAGACGCACACTGCCGTGCTACTGAAGGACAGTCGTACCAGAATTATCATTCACAAGCTCAGCCTTGATACCCCCTTGAGTTCCCATGAAAACAAAAGATTCCCTTTTGATTTTGTCTCCCCTCTTTTTTTAATTCTCATTCAGAGTTCCAGATCGGGTCTCCTTCTGTAATTACTCTTTCTTTAATCAGTTAAAAAAAATTCCACTCATTAGCCTGGCCTCAGTGGCTCCAGGCTGCTCAGTCGTCCTTATTCAGGTCGATGGTAGCCAATTAGCGGCCCCCGTTTTTCGCCCTGTGGGAACTTGGTGTTTTCTGGGCTTCACGGGTGTGACCGACTGCGCATGGACTTGGATCGCAGGCTCATTAGAGGTCGGCGGATTTCACCGCGGAGACGAGCGGGGCTTGCGCAGTATTATATCGCCTTTGGCTGAAGTGCAGGAAGTGAGCCGGGGCCTGGCAAAGGTTTACCTCCCAATGAGTCCTCACCCACTCACCAGCCACCCCCGCCCCATCAAACCGTCACCCCTCCCCACCCCCTCCCTGGTGAAGATCCTCAGGAATGTCTCGCTCTCGGATCCAGGGCCAGTGCAAACAAGTCAAGTGTATCCCGTGGATCCAGGCCCCGGCAGGTCTGCGACAGCAGCCAGAGTGCGCTCGCGTGATACCCTCCTGTGTCCCCTTGTTCTTCACCTGAATGGCTGGGCTGCTTTTCAGTACATTTCTGCACTTGTTTTTGATGTAATTTCTTTTGTTCTTACTCTCTGCCTCAAAAGTAACACGTTACAGTGAGTAACATCTTCCTGTGTTGGGGGCATCTATTAGGTTAGTGGAAACTGGCTCCTCTATTCTCAGTGGGCATTTTGGTGAGCAGTGTTGGGTTTGCAACATGCATGAGTCACATGGTTGCGTGCACTCTTGCCTGAACACACGTGTGTGCACTGAGAGAAGCTGACCTTGGAGTTGTGTGGGGGGGCGGTGGTAGCTATAGGAAGGGCACTGAAATGACTCTTTTGTGGGCTGGGGCAGGAAGTTCGATGACAGAATCATGACATCATCCCGGTGGATTTATGCTCCTCAGTGGACTCAACTGTAGGACCATTCCCAGCGTCTGTGTCTGTCGCACACTGAGTGTTGGTGCTCCTGTTTCCCTCTGAGGGCTGTCTGGAAGTTGAATCATGTCAACTGGACTTTTTTCTTCTGATAGGAATATTTCAGTACTCATCCAAGTAGCTTCTTCAGCCTTAGTTGAAACTGGTCAGTGACCTCATGCTTATACATTTATTATATATAAATATGGGGTCCCTGACCAATTTTGTTTCAGGCTGAAGAAGCTTCTTGGATGTGTAGTGAAATGTTCCTATCAGGAGGAAGTCCTGTCGATGTCATGAACTTCCAAAGAGCTCCACCTGGATGACTGAGAATCTTCACTGATATATGGCGACCCTCTAATGGGTGTTTCAAACTCTCGCCTCCTTCTCTTGTTTGTGCATTGAGCTTGTTGCGGAAGCTGTCAGCCCAATGGGTATGGGGGGACAGACAGACACATTTGTTGTGCTTCATCACTGCCACCCTGACACCTTGATTTCTACGCTGCCATTATGGATTCCGCTGAAGCGTTTTCTCGGTCTGCCAGGAGCCAGCAGTGCTCTGCAGCAGACGGTGACATTTTGCTTTCCGTCTGCGCACTTCATTAGGTTAGTAATTGATCGTACAGATGGATAGTGATCCGCGCATCACCTGTGTTTTTACCTTACACAACCTTGCCAGCTTTTCTCCTCCTGGTGGAGACTCCACTTTGCCGCCAGCGTGCCCTTTGCCCCGCTTCCACAGATTACTGTCTTCTTGGACCCTTGTTTGAAGGATTGTGTGAGTCGTCCAAACTCCTGCCTGCAGGGGACAAACATCTCGTTCATGCATCTGCCCGGGTCTGCTGGCATCAGGATGATGGTTCTGATAGAAGACAGGAAGTATCTGTGGTGCTGGGTGTCAGCTGATAAGGCTTGGCAATGGCGCTCTTCACTTCCTTTTTTCAGAAGATCCGCTCACTGGATAAACCCATAGCCACTGCATCAGTGCAACTTTGAGCATTGAGGTATGGGTGTGACTGGCATAGAAAGGAGGCTTTGATTTCAGCACACCTGTCTGTATCTGGCTCGCGCAAGGGCTCCTCTGTGTCATTACACACATTTAGGGTGATGTTTTGTTTCTTTATGGGCACAGCTGTGGGATGTGGTTGAGTGTGTCCTGGGCTTGTTGGGACTTGTGGAGGAAGTGAGGTGATGTTTTGAGGGTTTGACTGACTTGTCATTGGGCAAGGAGCATGAAGGGAAGACTGTGGGAGCAGTTTGACATATGAGTTCAGATATTAATGGAAACAGGCATGCATACACACACACACACACACACGCATACACTCCCTGAGTAAGCACCAGCAGCAGAACAGACTTGGGAGAAAACTAGGTGAATATTATAGTATTGAGTACTGCAAATTTAGAGGAACTAACTGATATGATGTGCTTCCTTTCCGCTGGGAATATCGCATGGTTTCCTCTCTCTTGCATTTTGTCCAGTCTCCCATGAGAGGGCCAGTCACCCTCTGTCTTGCCCAGAGACGCTGCTTCCTGTATATCCCTGGGGGTGACAGTAGGGCATTAGCCAGGACTCAGAGAGCTGCAAGACTTTATTTTAGTTTGTATGTTTATGTTTGCGTGTGTGTGTGTGTGTGTGTGTGTGTGTTTGTGCAAGCATGTGAGGGAAAGACAGGATTCAGCTCTGTTCACTGAACCTCCCCCCCTTTCTCTGGTGTGTTTCAGGTGTGTGGGCGGAGGAGCTATTCACGGGGACACACTCGGGGCTCTTCTTCAGCTAGCACTATGGACCCTCTCTGGACACTCCTGTATACTGCCCTGTGCTTCGGTCAAGCCCTGCTCATCAGCTGTGCCCGTAAGTACTATGGGTGGTCCAAGGTGGTGCCCGCTTCTGTGCTGGGTGAAATGACGCTTGCACTGGATAGGTGTGTGTGGAGATTATTATTATATGTATATGTTGAGACTTGTTAAATTCTCTAAATGAAGCAGTGCTTTAAGGCTGCTGCTTGTTGGCTGCCTTATGGAATCGCTTACCTTGACATGACTTAAACTATACCTACACGATGTAAGTCAGCTCTGGCGTGGGTGACACGTGTCTCGCTCCTTGCCCAGGCTCTTCCTCGTACTTCCGCTCAGAGCCGCTGTCCACAGTGCAGAAGCAGGGGGGCACGGTGTTCCTGCGCTGTGCAGCTCGCCAGCCCTCGGCACGCCTCTCGTGGCTCTTTCAGGGCCATCCCTTGGAGGTGGGCTCTGCAGGAGGCGAGGTCCGCCTGGGGCCAGACTCCCTCACCCTGCCCTCCCTGCAGCCCAGCCAGGCGGGGCACTACCAGTGTGTGGCGCACACAGAGACTGGAGCTGTGGCAAGCCGGCTGGCGTGGGTCACTGTTGCAGGTTTGGAAAGGGGCACGTGTATGTGCATGTGTGTGGGAAGGTCTCTCCCTGTCCTGAAAGTGTGTGTGTGTGTGTGTGTGTGTGTGTGTGTGTGTGTGTGTGTGTCTGTGTGTGTGTCCATGTGTGCATGGGGAATGGCCTGTCTCTGTTCTGTGTGTGTGTGTGTGTGTGTGTGTGTGTGCTTGCATGCGTAAATGATTGAGTGAGTCTGTTATCTTCGTGGGATCTTGACATTGTCATTCATGTTTCGTTAATATGCTATGAATGATTTTGATCCTGGTTTTAAAGTCTTACTGGGAGGAAAATGTATCAGTGTTGTTCTTTGAGCTCATGCCAGAAATATCAATTTTTCGAGACTTGCTGCCTTTTTTGAGGGAAGGAATAAAGTCTGATTGACAAGGAGCTGATATGTGCTGGTCTCATGAGCTGTTAAACTGGTCAGTAGAGAGAACTGATGCATTGAATGTCAGAAATGGTTGAGATTAGTTGAGATTAGTGTTCATTGTCAGGCTTCAACCATCCAGCCATTTCCCGGCTGATTATCTGATTATCTTGCACAGGGTAATGAGGTTTGGAGCGTGTCCCAGGATGCACAGGACACAATGCAGGGTACACCCCATACAGGCCATCTGTGTGCATGCGCACACACACACACACACACACACAATGGGTAATTTACAGTCTCTGGAGTATTCATGGACACTGGAACACCCAGAGGACATGTAAACTCCAGACAGTGCCAGGGGTCTGACTGAAATCCCCAACCCTAGAGGTTTTTTCTACTCCTAGCTGAATTACTCCACCAGTAAATGGGAACTTTACTGGCTTCTGTAGGGTTACACCAGGCAAGGCAGTGACTGACAGCAGGCTAATCCAATAGTTAACAGGATTCAAGGTCTCAGCCCTTCCCACTGCTACTGCAGTTTTCTTTATTTCTTTTTTTTCTTTTTCTTCTCACCGCCAAATAGAAATGTCAGAGTTTGGCGAATCACATCGGCGAACCGTTGCAGTAGAACAGGGGAGCACTGCCATGATCGAGTGCCACCTGCCCCGCAGTAACCCGGCCTCCCTCCCCCGGCTGCGGGTGCGTGGACAGTGGCTGGAGCTGTCGACTGGTACGTACCGTCGCGTCTCGGGTGCTTTCGCAACACACAGAGAGGACTCTTGCCCTCCACGAGGTCTTTGCAAACTTGATGAGCAAAACATCTGAAATTTGTTAGTTAGTTGTAAGTGAATAATTAAAAACTGGCCGTCTCACGGCTGCCATCTGAACCTCTTTTCTCTGCAGACAACTACTTAATCCTTCCATCTGGGAACCTTCAGATTGGCTCGGTGTCCTCCGACCACCAGGGGGCGTATAAGTGTGCCGCGTTCAACCCTGTCACGCAGGAGACGAAGCTGGAGGACCACAGCACTCGACTCCTGGTCAGAAGTGAGTGACGGGGACACGGGGCTTTGAAGGCCAGGTGGGGAAGATTGATGAGAATGAGCAGAAGCAGTCCTGAGGGAAGTTCTCCCCTGACCTCTGGGGGGGTAACTAAGCTCCTTCATGTAATCGCAGATTTGGTGAATGCAAACTAAAGTTAGTCACATGGTGCAGAGTTAGTCACATGGTGTAAAAGTCCCTAACCATAATAGGGTAGTTCTTATAGCTTTGCTTTTATTTATACTTTCAATATAAATAAACATATTTTTATTAGCATGTTTCATACTCTTGTAATAGGTACTGAACAAAGTTGACGGATGGGAACGGTCCTGAAGTGAGCTTGCACGTTATGTCATGTGTAGGTGCATTTTACAGTAACGAGGATCATGAAAGTGGTTTGCATATGTGTGTACGTTGTATTTCATATTGTTATATAATGTAGGGAGATCAGGGCGGCACGGTGGCCTTGCACCTCCAGACCTGGGGTTCAATTCCCGCCTTGGGTCTGTGTGTGTGGAGTTTGCATGTTTTGCCTGTGCTTCGTGGGTTTTCTCCACGTTCCCTGGTTTCCTCCCGCAGTCCAAAGACATGCAGGTTAGGTTGATTGGTGTGTCTAAATTGCCCGTAGTGTGTGTTTGGGTGTGTGTGTGTGTGTGTGTGTGTGTGTGTGTATGCACCCTGTGGTGGGTTGGCACCCCGCCCTGGGTGTCCCCTGCCCTGCTGTCTTTGTGATCTGGGATGGGCTCCACGCTTCCCTGCAACCCTTAACTGGATGCAGCGGTATAGAAGATGACTGACTGACTGTAGGTAGATCAATTGAAACGCTCTAAGCAGGTTTATTGGAAACAGGAATGTTTTGACAACTGCCTAAAATTCAAATAGTAAAAATATAAGAACATTTGTAAATATGACCATTGTTTGATAGTTTAACCGTTTTAGTCAAAATGTGGGATGTGTGAGCTGACCGCGGTCTCATGGCGGATGAGTAACTTGTGGTAGTTTGTCGACGGGGTTTTCCGTTTGGGCTTGAGTAGGGTAGCAGTAATGTGTCTGTCCAAATCTCATGCGGGCCTCAAACCCCTCTCAGCGCTTTAGTCCATGGGAAATAGTCTGTTAGCGAAAGGGCTTGGCGCGGGACTGCCGGAGTGCTAGAGGCGCCCTCCCCACCTGGCCCGCGCCTTGGTGCCAAAGGGCCACTCAACGAGAAAATGTGGGTCTGGCGGCAGCTGTCACTGTCGACCAGTCCCAGCAAAGCAAAGCCAAATGTGCTGTCAAATGGGGGGGGGGGTCAGACACTCCAACTCCGAAAACTTCTGGAACTGACATAAGATGTTTCAGAGCTGTAGTTTTTATTTATTTTATTTATTTATGTGTATATTATGCAGTGAATCAAGAAACATTGTTTTGAGATATGCCTTTAAACTTTTGGCAAATGTAATGCAATGTTCCATGGCTTTAAAGTAAAGGATGAATAGTAGAAATTAAGGAGAGGTATTTCTAGTTGGTGTATTTTTTTAACTTTACATATATATATATTTTATTTATGGTGTCCAGCTAGTTTTTACCCTTTTTCTGTTCCTTCTGCAACCCCCACCCCCACCTTCAAGCAGATGCAGGCACACCTATGCTAGTACGAGTTTTGTACCCAACCACCCAGCAGACCCTCATAGCAATGCAGGCTGAGGATCTCACCCTGGAGTGCGTCCTTTCCGGAAGCCCGCCTCCCGCAGCTCGTTGGACGAAGGACGGCGAGGAAGTGGCGATGGAGTCTGGGCGTAGGCTGGTCCTCAACAATCTCGTCTTGATGGGTGTGAGCAGGCGTGATGAAGGGTTTTACCAGTGCACGGCCTGGAGTGAGGCTGGAGGCTTGGTCAGCGCAAACTACACTGTCCTTGTGCGTGGTAAGCAGGGCTTCTCTTCACCTAAGATGGGTTTAATGCCATTCTATACACTGGTCAGTTCTCATCTTTCACTTGTGGAAAATTTTTGTCTCTTGAACCTGATTCGTCCCCAGAGCCGGTCTCTGTGTTGCAAGGCTTGACAGACCAGTCCCTATCTGCTGGCTCCTCAGTTGTGTTCAGCTGCATGGCGAAAGGAAACCCCACCCCTAACGTCACTTGGCTGTTCAACTCCATACCGGTCACACCCTCAAAACGGCTCAAAATCTCTGGCTCCTCCCTCCGCATCACTGATATCGCAGCAGAGGATCAGGGGATATATCAGTGCCTGTTTGACAATGGGATTGGCTCTGCGCAGTCAGCTGGTGCCCTTATGGTCCAATCAGGTGTGTTCTGGTCACATATTGTGTTGGTGAACTGAATCAAGGATTGGAGATGTGACCAAACCCTTGCGCTGTGTTTCCTGCTGTCCACAGAACCACAAACATGATTATTCCTAGCATTGGTTAAGCAGACTGTTTAGTGGGCAAGGACATAGTTTGGGACATGAAATCTTTGCTTCAAATGTGGTACAAAGTGTTTCTATTTCCAAACATTTGAGGCATAAAAAAAATAAAATTGCACCAATCAGATATTTACCAGTAAAACATACAGTTGAATAAATGGATAAAATTAGAAGCTTAAGTCAGTTAAAATATTCACTGGCGGAATACCGTTTCTCCCACAAAGTTACTGTCCACAATCTCCACCTGCCAAATACCACGAAGGGTTAAGTTTGCAAGAGTAGAAGTGTATATTGCCTGGCCTTCAGATTGGGGGGGGGGCTGATTCAGATGAGCAGGGAAGCATGGGCTTATGGGAGTTGTCAGACACGAAGTCCAACGAAGTGGAATTTGCAGGGAGCGGCCACAGCCAGGGAGCACCCTGACAAAAAGCAGGCCCCTCTGCTGTCAGCGCAGCAGCAAGCAGACACCCTTTCTCCGTTAGCACCCCCCCCCCCAAAACTGCAACTAGTCATGGTGTCAGGATGGGAAGGAGTGCAGAATCCGTTTAACGTTGGTTTGTTTGTGCTGACTGATAACGATAAGATTCAGTAAGACGAGCTAAATCGCACACTGGCCCCAAATGAATTTGAACGAAAATCTTAGTACTGTGTGAGAAAATTGGCAATGTGGCCAGTTTAAACGAGTTTTACATTTACTGCTAGTAACATCAAGCAAACTAAACAAATTAAATGTTCTGTCTATGTTTTTATGTGCATTTTGTTTAATGTGTTATTTATTTATTTGTGTAAGGTCTGAGCTCCATCCCTGCAATCTGGTCGCCGCCTTCAAGTGGGAGTTTTCAGGAGGGAGATTACGTGTCTTTGTCCTGCAACGCGAGTGGTCGGCCTCTGCCTGTCATCCGCTGGTACAACGCGGCGGGACCCATTGCCACCCACCCGTCTCGCATCCTCCAGCCCTCGAAGACCTCACCCAGGGCCTCTGCTGACACTGCCCCCTACCTCACTGTGTCACGACCGGGCAGCAGCTCACTGTTCATCCAGGCCGTGACCCTTGCCCAAGCCGGGACGTATGTCTGTGAGGCCTCCAACAACATGGGCTCAGTAAGATCTGAGGCCTTTGTCTCTGTGGGTAGGTTGAGGTGGTTTTTCATTCTTCTAATTTCTGCAGGTTTCAGCCTTGACGGTGTTCCGCCCAGCACTGGATGTACGTGCTGTAAACTGAAGCACAAACACTGTCTTCTGTACTGGAAAACGTGGAGGGATAGGAGGAGTGTGGGAGGCCGAGCCCAGGCTGGGGCCAGCTTTCCTCTGGCATTTTAATGGCTGGTGTGCGGAATTTGTGGTCCCCCCATGGAATTGCTTGGGTATTTACCAGCAACAAGGCTGTTTAAGATACTAGATGAGTGGCACAGAATAATAAAAAAAAAATGAACTGGATCGCTTATGATCCTTCCTGTGTCCTTAACAGTCACCCTTGCTGGGTTTAATGTCCCTCTTCACATAGGGAGGTTTGAAATTTCAATTACCTGGCCCTCCGCCCGTCAGGCCCGCACACGCTCCATCCTCTCCCCGTGTGCGGAAACCGGTCCCTTGGCCGCCAGACCTGTGTCCCATATAATGTTCATCCCAGCTGGCAGAGAGATCCCAGGAGTGCTGTTCGGGATTCACTTTTTCTTTTTCTTTTTTTTTTTTTGAAGTGGAAAAAGCAAACAAAGCAATATTGTGTATTGTAGCCCATGGTCGGGCTCCAATTTTATTTAAATTGAATTGTGTATTCCTGAAGGAAGCGTTTTTCTGGTGTGTTATAATCCCTGCTTAGACTGTATGGAGACTGTACAGCGGTGCCGTGCTGCTGAGGTCAGGAGGGTTTTTTTTGCTGCTTTTTTCCAAGCACACCCTGTGCCAAGTGAACAAAATTGTGAACAAAATTGTATGCTGTTGTGTGTGCGTGTGTGTGTGTGTGTGTGTGTGTGTGTGTGTGTGCGCGCGCATGTGTACAACAAACTTTTCAAAAAGCA
>JABJVR010000032.1:2181302-2213450 GCA_025773905.1 Chitala chitala
TGTGTGTGTGTGTGTGTGTGTGTGTGTGTGTGTGTGTGTGTGTGTGTGTGTGTGTGTGTGTGTGCGCGCGCATGTGTACAACAAACTTTTCAAAAAGCAGGTGGTAAGGAAAATTCAATGCATTTTCAAATATGTTGTTTTGCAACTGTTGTACATAATGTCATTAGAATATAATGCGGTGTATTATTTGTATAAATTGCACTTTTGTTACAATTCTGCACTGTTCCTGTAGAAACTTTTGAATTTTGCATAAGAGTTAATGGCAATGTATTGGCAAAAAGATGCTTGTGTTTCATTGTGAATAAAAGATCTGTTATAACTGAAATTTAATTTGAAATGGAATTTAATGTAAGAATATGTGTTTGTGTTTGACAGTGTCCCTGTTGAGTGCCACGTTGGCACCCATGACAGACAGTCCAGTTTCCATCAGCCTGGTTCAGAGTGATGAAGGCAAAGAGCCACTGGTCCAAGAAGAAGAGGAGGAGGAGGCGGAGCCAAACTATAGTCTAGATACCCCCACGGGGAGGGTGAGCGACCTGCCCACCCCTGAGGCGCCAATCATCACGAGCCCGCCTCAGACACGCAAGCATGACGTGTACGACTTGGAGTGGAGGCCAGGGAAGGACTGGGGCCACCCCATCAACACCTACTTTGTCAGGTACCGCAAGGTACGCGTGCCCTCTCTGCCCCTCGAACGACTGCACACGAATGCCCAACCTCTTCAAAAGACAGGAGAGTCGGCATGTTCTTGGTTTTAGTTAATTTGAGGAAAGCTTGTGTAGTTCTTGTGTAGTTTGTGTTTGCTGTGTGAAGGGATGTTGTTCGTTTACATGTTTTGGGTTGAAACATCTGATTCGTGGTATAAGTGGAATTTGGGTAAGCAGACCCTGAGAATTAAAGATATATTTTGAGTGTCTAAAAGTGCCTGTGTGAGCCTTACAGTGGAGGTGCCAGTGCTTTCTGAAAACATTTCCAAAGAACATAAAATTGTTACTTTTCAAAATAGGCATTGTGGGTTAGGGTGAGGGTTAGGACTTTTTTTTGGGATGAAAAAGGGGTGTCACAATGTGCGTGTTTCACGTGCTTCACGTGCTTTCCGAAGCTGGACGACGCAGGCAACGTGGCGGGTGGCTGGCACACGGTGCGTGTCCCGGGCAGCGAAAAGAGCCTGCGGCTCTCCGACTTGGAGCCGTCCAGCCTGTACGAAGTGCTCATGGTCGCTCGCAGCGCAGCGGGCAACGGGCAGCCCGCCATGCTCACCTTCCGCACTGCAAAGGGTTTGTGACTCCGCCTCCCGCTTGTGCAACACCAATTTCTGAGTGTGTCCAGATGACCTCGCGCACACCAGCAGCACGCTGTAGTCCACAGATTACACACAAACTGGCTATTACCTTTTCAGACCTTTGCACAGTGATGTGCAGCTCTGACAGTAAGTGTGTTGGTTCCATTAGTTGACATCATTGACTGTGTTACAGGGACTAATTATATCATACACTGGACATGGGGTGTTTGTTTAAGAAAAGCTTTTGGGGTTAGACTGTTTGAGTGAGCCCTCCACCCCCTTATTTTTTCCAGAACGGACTATATCATCCAACAAGAGTCCATCAAAAGCTCCATATCTGGCTCTGCCTGAGAAGACACAGGAACACGAGGGCCCAAACACTCACTTTGGCGTGGTGATGCACGACAGAGGTAAGGGCGGTGTGGAGACACAGGTGGTCCTGCTGGTTAATGGTCTGCATTTAAAATTAGCACCTTGACTGGTGAAGTTCTTGGCTTGCCTTTACCCTCGGAGAGCCTGCTTGATATTCACTGGTTCTGTAAGTTTCACACGCTATAAAAGGGTGACGGAAAACCACAACCTCTTGTTAACCGTGTAAAAAAAAACTTTAGCTTGGAATGACGTAAGCCTGGAAAATCTGTCGTTAAGTGAAACAATATAAATCGAAAAAAAAAAACAACTCCATTGTCCAAGTGTTCGGGGGAAAAAAATACATCACTTAAACTTTGAGTGAAACGATGTTAGGCTGAGTGACATGTCCCATTCTTACAGAAGATCACTGGTGTATGTTGGGTTTTCTCAGCTGTCTTCAAACTGCTGCGGGACTTCTGTCTTTGTCTTGAAGATGCTGTTTGGTAAAGTGCTGGATTTTGAATTTGACCTGCATTGATGTTAAATGGAAACAGATGTAGAGATAATTACAAAACATAAAGAATTGCAAGCCCTCATCCTACGCTGTTACAGCATGGCCAAGATGAAAGGCCAAAATCAGAAAGAAAAAAAAAAAACACATTTTCTCCCCCAGAGTTGTGACATTTCCTTCACGGATGCCGACACGCACACGGCGTTTATTTAATGGTCGACTCAACGTGAAATGGCCCTGCTCAGTAGCTCCAGCGTCATGGCCGCTGGATGCCAATGGGCTGTTAAGTGGATGAACTCTCACGCCGCTCTCTTCCAGGCTGCGGAAACCCGAGCCGCTGGCAACCCAGTCGGCTCCTGCTCTTACGTTACAGTGTGAAATGTTTGGACAGCGTGTTTTTGTTTCCCCGTCCAAGGGCTGATACAGGAGGAGGCGAGAATCGCTTTGCGCGTGCGTCGGGGCTTGTGCGCACACACGTGTGTTTAAAGCTTTGATCCGTAAGCTCGTCTGCTCTTCCTGTTCTGCCAACATGCTCATTATCTTTATACTAACCCGTAGTTTCTCCTTTCGCTCTTTTCCTGCCCCTTCCGTGAACAGCAGCATGAACTGTAAGTAGACATTCCTTTGTGGCATGCTGGCTCTAAATGCTCTGTGTCTCCGTTTGTTTTCTGTACCTACATGCAATGGATGTGGGCGCTTCGGCTGTGTGCTCGCGGAGATGTGCATCTCCCAGCCCAACGGCACAAAACCGTCCCCTATTATTTTACGAGGTGTCTGGGAGACAAAAGGTGTCTCGTAATGGAAGTTCAGGGATCCAGCGGGCCGCGCTTGAAGCTGTTTCAGTGTAATGGAAGTTTTCGGTTGAGTAAGCTGCTTCTGAGGAAGGCTCTGTGTAACAGTTCCTCATGAAAAGCCCTTGCAAGGGGTCAGTTGTGCCAATGAAAAAAAGTTTTACATTTAGATGAGTTTGCTTGCCAGTTAATGCCAACACCTGAGCCCCCTTTTACCCCCTTCCTCCATTGTCAGTGCCCGGAGCACCTGACCGGCCCACCGTATCCATGGCATCCGAGAACTCTGTTTACGTCACATGGATACCCCGGGCCAACGGGGGCTCCCCCATCACTGCGTTCCGTGTGGAGTACCGGCGGCAGGTCCGAGGCTCGGAGTGGGCCGTGGCGGCAGACAACATTTCCCCCCTCAAGCTGTCGGTGGAAGTGGGCGGCCTGGAGCCAGGTGGGTTCCACGTGCGTGACAACTGCGACACGCACACACACACACACACACACACACGCACACACGCACACACACGACACCGTCACACCAGCGTGGGCCAACAAGCTTCACACACCTGCTCGGGCAGTGAGCTGTAACGTAAACGGCTGAAGTTAACGATTCTCCCAGGCACGCAGAAACTATGAAAGAAGCAGCCGAGCTCTGCGGACCTGGTACAATTTTACTATCGCATTGCAAAAACTGAAGACAACAAAAGATTTATGACCACATCTCAATTAACAACAATTTTTTGTGTACCTGTGAAATTCTTAGTAATAAAATCGTTACTGCTTTTCCATCCTTAACCCCAGTAAAGATGTGCATTTTGTCCACAGGTTCAACGTATCGCTTCCGTGTCATCGCCCTGAACATGTATGGGGAGAGTACCCACAGTGCCCCCTCAAAGCCATACCAGGTGTCTCCGGCCAGCCCGCCCTTCTCCGTGCGCCCGGTAGTCGGCCCCCACATCTCTTCCACAGATGCAGTCAGTGACACGCAGATCATGTTGCGCTGGACTGTGAGTGTAATTCCAGAATATGCCTCTAGGGGGTGGGCATCACCCTCCCTCTGTTTGCCCCCATACAAGCAAAGAGCCCATTGCTGCCCGGGGGCTGTTTGCTTGCTTATCCTTCTCCCTCTCCCTAAGTGTTCTAGATCTTCAAGTTTGTTTAACTTCTCGCTATCACTTTGACAGCACAGAATTTGCTCTTGCAGCCTTGGATAAGATAAACTCAAAGCCTCCGAGTACTCAATTTCCGTGAGGTCTAGGGGCCCTGCTCTGAGCTCAGAGCCTATTTATGGAGCTCAGTTACGAGGGTTAAAGGGGTACGGATCAAAATCCTGTTGTTCAGTTGTCAGTATTCAAAGTCCTCCCTCTTTCTTACTGAATTCTGACGATGCTGCCTTGTCTAGTAATTATTATCCCGTGTCTGTACAGCAAAGACTAAGTTTAAGGGTTTTTTTCAGGCCTCTGTTGGGTTTTTTGATGAATCTGTTATCTTTATATTATTCCATGTATCCATTCCATCCATTTTCCATACTGCTTATACCTATGCATGGTCACGGTTTTCTTTTTGTTATTAATTCTTTTACTTTTTTCCTCCAGTATTCGTCTTCTAGCAACAACAACACTCCCATCCAGGGATTCTACATATACTATCGACCTACAGACAGCGACAATGACAGCGACTACAAGCGTGATGTTGTGGAAGGTGAGATCTCTCTGTTTTTCCTCTCTTGCGGCGCGCTCGTTCCTGGTTTCTCGTGCGTCTTGACTCTCGGTATGCTGAACGGGGCCTCCGCACGGCCCAGGTTGGGTGGTGAGACAGATAGCTGGGGGAAGGGCTTACGCCTGTCCTTCTGGGAGGAGGTGGGTGTCGGCAGTTACCCACTAAGGGCAGAGGACGAGCTGCGTTGCCAAGCGATGTGCAGCATGCCCATTGGTCCTTATTAAACGATTGCGTCACTAATGGCCCTGAACGGAAAGCATAAACGGACCAGTTTAAGTGGCTCTGATTACCATCAGGAATGCTAACGGCTAAGGCCGGTAGTGGGAAGGTCTCCAACCTTCCATAAGCGTGGATAAAACGACCCCCCTGCCTTAATTCTCATTGCTTTTGAACCTCAGTCGTTCAGCTTTTCAGCTGCAGCTCATTGTTGGGGGAAAGTGTGTCTCTTCATAGAATGCCTGACATAAGCTGTACAGGACCATGTGTTTAACTTGTCTTACAAACTAGACCACATGTCGAGTGTGGTGTTTCTGTGTCCGTAAAGCTTTTTTGTGTTTGTTTTCTCTTCAAACCGCCACTTGCACAGCAGTTGTGATGAAAACAGTATGAAGTGTCAGTTTTACAAAGCAAACACGCCGTCGCGGCCTGCCATCGTATGCGCGGGTGCTTGGTTGCAGCACTCGAGCTGAGTTGCCTCCGCTCTGCGTCGCCGCCTTCTCGTCTGCGCGGGAATGTTTGGGAATACTGGAGCGAGTCCAGAGAAACCATTAAGCTGCCTTATAAGGAGCCTGTCTGAGGTGAAGTGTCAGACCTTTAGAGCTGGGAAGGGGTGACAGTGACGTAATGGCGGGCGCTTTCTACTCCCGTCAGCACTTAAGTCACCTTATATGTGTCGGCATGGCATGTCGGAGTTTATTTAATGCATCTTATTTCTAGATTCAAAAAACCTCAATACACTTATTCAGTGTGAAAATGTGCATAATGCCATCGTAGACTCAAACGACCACAAAAATAATTAGTAAGAGGTACGCTTACTCTATACATCTGTAATCAGCGTGTTTATTTTTATTACGCTAGTCTTGCCACTTTAACTATATATGGACGACATTTACATTGGGTTAGTTGTAAAGGAACTGCCGTTCCATGTTGTGCTCTTTTATGCTAAATACTATATTTAAAAAGACTTACCAACATATTGTAACAGGAACAGAAAGAGCAGAAACCAAATGGATAAGAATAACGTACAGCTATCATTTTACAACACAACAGACAGGCAATCATACATATAACGTCATTAGCACAAATAATTGGTAATTTAAATAAACCCATTGAATGGCCCTTTCAGATCAGCTCAGGGTGAGAATGACAGAGATCCTGGTGAAGTTTCTGTTGCCATGGCTTACTGCTAACTGAAGCGTTACCGATCTCGTGTCCCTACCCACGCAGGCAACAGACAGTGGCACCTGATTGCACAGCTCCAGCCGGAGACCTCGTACGACATTAAGATGCAGTGTTTCAATGATGGGGGAGAGAGCGAGTACAGCAACGTCATGATCTGTGAGACCAAAGGTGAGCCTCTCAGAGAGATGTAGTGTGAGATGTTGCTCTGTTGTTTTTGCCGTGCAGAGACATCAGATAACTTTAAGACTTTCAATATGAGTATGATTTCAGACAGTTGCCTCTATTGTATCCGTCAGGAAGGTACCAGTCTGTACGGCAGGCTGTGAGCCTTCATGACCTTGACTTTGACTTTGACTGAGATACCCTCACTCCAGCCTTTTGTGCCCACTCTCTGCAGCCCGCCAACCGCCGGGAGTTCCGCCCGAGGACCCAGTGACACCCCCAGGGCCTTACCTGCCTGCAGCCTCCATGCCACCAGGGGGCCTCCTGTACCTGATAGTCGGCAGTGTACTGGGCGTGATGGTGCTCATCCTTCTGGTCTTCATCGCCATGTGCCTGTGGAGGAACCGACAGCAGAGGAGCGTGCACAGTTGAGTGTGTTCCCATCCGGCCGTGCACACCTTACCAACAGCGTGCTGAAGTGGGACCGTTTAGCCTCAATGCCTCACAGTGCTGAGCACGGCAGCTGTTCTCTATCACAGGCCAGCACTTCTGCATGCACTTAAGCCCTCCTTACTAGGAAAATGTTAATTACAAAATAAGTCCGTATAAAGGGACCATTTGGTGTTTCTCTGTGTTGTGTACATCTGAGTGCAGGCTGAGATTATTACACAATGTACAGGTTAACGTATTTAGGCAGCGTGTGTAATTTATAAACCGTGGCCTCCGAATACGAAATGAGTAGAGGGTAAATTCTGGTCGCAACCTTCACAGAGTATGACCCCCCTGGGTACCTGTACCAGCCTGCGGAGATGAACTGCTATGTGATGGAGTATGCCACCCTGCCCGGATCCAGCCATACCAATGGCTATGGACGTGGTGGCCATCTGCCACCCCCTAGCTGCCACCACGTGCACCACAAGTTGCCCAATGGGATTGCGGCGCTCAATGGCTCGGCAGCCCTCTGTCCTTCAGGTCACGCCCACAACGGGCCCCTTCCCAACGGCTCTCTGGAGCGTGACCACGCCCACTCCCACCATCGACACAACGTGAGTTCCTCCCCTGCAGTGCTCGAACGCTCACATAGTCCGGCGTACTCGCGCACGTTTCCTGAATCCGATGCACAGGACCGAAAGAGGCATTGCTAACTGTGCTTTGTTGTCATCGGCAGGGAGGCGGGATATACACGGCATTGCCCCAATCAGAGTCCTCCGACTGCATGAGCTGCCAGAACTTCTGTAACAATAACAGGTAAGTGGTGAAACGACAGCTGGCAAACTGCACGTTTAACAGACCTAGTCAGTTTAAGCCTGTGTGTTGCTGACCGAGGTGTGTCCACCTCCCACCCCGCTATAGCAGGTTGACGTGATGCATCATGACTTGCGTGTCTGTGCCTGGTGACCCCCCCCACCCCCTGCCTACCCACCACCCGCCCACATTGCACTCATCAGCCTTGTTTATGTACTCCAGCGGTTCCAGTACTAACAATTTACACTGACAGCAACCAGCAAGGAGCCCTAATGAGCCTTGTGTTTGTTTACCTTTTGGTACTGGGCAAGTGGGGGGGGGGGTTCATGCAAATGTCTCAGTAGACTGAAAGCGTTTTGGGGGGGCGCATAACCTGCTCCTAGGCTTTGGTGTTGCGCTTTTATGAATGGAAAATTTCAGGGTGTTCCTTTTAAAAGTTATCCGGCATTTCATCAGGCATATGTGCAGGTGCAGGAGCATCGGCATGAAAAAACGAAACTGAGGTGTGTTTGTTGGGTTTGTTTTGCAGAAACTGGCGAGCGTGTGAACATATCTGCGTGTGTTTGTTTTCCATGGCTCTGTTTGTGGGAAGGGTGATTGTTTACTGCGCAGGAACACTCGTCCTTGAGAGGAAATGATTGTTTCATGTGCATCCATAGCTGCGGCGTTTGTGAGCACACACGAGAGTGTTTACACAAGTTCATCTTGTTGCCTTGCAGCTGCTGATGTTCAGAGTCCATCTGTTGTAAAGCAGTTGCGCTGTGATGTTATGTAATACAGCAGTGTTTTCTCAGCTGGCAGTAACAGCTGCAGAAGTACAGTCAGGTGTAACTCAGTGAATAGTTGGTTCCAACAGCTTTTTAGACAGTAGCCGCGTTTACGGGTCATCAGCAGATTAAACAGGAGAACGCGCTGTAGAAAAGCTGAGCTGAAAGTGTTCAGTTGCCATTTCAAACGTGGAAAAAAACATTTTAAAATGTAGATTTTTGCACAGCAGAGGAATTTTGTATATTTTTTCAGGATCTGAATGTCTCTTTCTCTGTCTGCCCAGGTGTTACACAAAAGCGAATGGAATTTTGTCGGGCGGTAGCCTTCCCATCATGCACCACATGACGCCCTGCACGCAGGACGGGCTGGAGCTGGTGCTGCTGGCACGCGTGACGCCTCCCCTCGACAGCCCCGACAGCCAACGGCGTGCAGGGGAGCAGAGTGGAGAGAGGTTGGAGGAGCTGGATGAAGCCCAGATGGTCCCTCCCCCTTCCCAGCATTCCTGCTGTCAGTCAGGGGAACACCAGCATGCCACAGTAGAGGATGGAGGTGAGTACAGAAAGACCACCAACAACAGCCCCATAGAAAGAGCTTAAACTTTTCCTGGTCTGCTTACTTTATAAGTCACAGGAAAAATTGTGGCTGTTTACACATTATCAAAAATTTGGTTTTACTTTTGTTAGGTGTTGTTTTATTTATTTTTTGCCCAAAAGAAAAGCAAAGGAACATAATTTATGTGCAATAAATTAAAATGCATAAGGTCGTTTTGTCAATAGCAAATGTGACACACAGAACACAGGTGAACACCTGAACATTCACTTGGTCAGGGGTCAGGATTTGTGAATTAATTTAGTACACAGAGCGGGAAATTGGAGTAAATTTAATGTTAAACATGTATATGAAAAATTGATTTGTGGAACAAAATCTGACCCCAGGTGCAGTAAAAAAAAATGGAACAGTGTGACTACATATAAGTGTTTTAGAATTTACCGTTGTGTAAAAAAAACCTTGAAACTCTTTGGTAAGAGTGTGTTGTAGGTCGATTTTTTTCCTTGATAAATCCTAATGGCATATTAGTGAAGGTGGTGAAACTTGCACAGGGCCTAACAGTCCCTTTGTTGTGTGAGGAAGAAGAGGACGTCTCGTATGGGAGTTCAGAAAGCCAGGAGGTGTGCTGGGCAAGCCTGGACCTTCCTCAGCTGGACTGTGGTGAGAAGACGGCCTGGGTGACCTTGGGGGGTCACTCTGGGGACCTTGTCCGACCCGCTGCCCAAGAGGCGTGAGGTTGGCCCAATAGGGCTCCCGTGAAAAGAGGAAATGAGGTAGTCACTTGCACAACTGACAAGTGGGCTCAGGAGGCAGAATAGCCCCCCAGGGACAGTGCTCGGCATGGTGACAGACCCGGACCTGACAAAGGACTGATCAGAGACAGAGGGACTAAACGATGAAGCCGTCATGTCGGAACCACAGTCAGCATGCAACAGGGGAGCTCGGTTTTGGAAAACAAAAACCCTTTTAGATGACTTATTTATTTTTTTGTAGTAGTAAAATATAATTTCATATGAATGTATCTCCGTTAAAAAAGTTTCTTTTATATTATTTATGCTTTTTTTGATGAGAAATACTTTTATTTTGTTTTTATCGTTTCACATAAAGTGTGGAATTTAGCCCTTGTGTAAAGTTTTGTAATAATATAAAGAGAAACTATGGAAGACAAAAGGCTTTCTATTTTTATTGCTTTTTTCCACCTGCGTATATGAAAATAACCAATAAAGTTTCTAACGTGATTGCCATAAAAAATTTGTATTTCGAGAATTTTGATTTTGTGTACTGAGGACACAAGCTTATGTTGGGTCAAGGATGCAGGGAATGTGATATTGTTCTGCCCTAGTTATTTCTACTGAGTACCTTTCTATGTGCTGTTACTAGGGGATTGTGAACGATTATGGTAAGTGCGATATCATGGGGCCATGACGCTGGACTCTCACGATTCGCTGCCAATCAGTTGTCGACAGTAGCTGCAACATGTACCCTTCTGATCGGTACTGTGAAAATGGCAGAATCTGAAAACAGACAAGAATGTTTTGTGAGATACGCGCCGTGAAAATTGATTAATAAAGCACATGTTTAATGCTGATGCGTGCAACTTAGCTACATGCGTGAGCAGATTTATACATTTAAATGAGTGTTTGAGTATGGCAGTTCAGGTCAAGTGCTTGTCAAACAAAAATGTGTCCCCTAGTTGCCACCTGTTCTTCATTGGGTGTGGTCTAAGTTTTGGGCAGAACCACAACAGTGGTACGTGTTTGTCAGAATTCTGTAGGACATTTCAGGTTCCTGCTGTCGCCCATTACAAGGAAGACTGCGTGTCATACTGTATGGTGACACGGAGCTGGAAACCCACTATCTTTCCATGTTTGAAAAGATCCATGTTACCATGTGTAGACATGATTACCTTCTCTGACGTGTTAAGAAGTGCAGAGCCTGCGCACTTTAGTTTACATATGACACAAGAAACCGTACATTAAGTATCTTTGATTACAGACTAATTTGTGCCGATTCTTTATTGTTCTTGTTATACTTTCATTGCATTGTTCTTCTGTGTTGCCTACTTCCGTGAGCCGTGTGCCTTTTAATGTAATTGGGGCTGTAATGTACCCGTTTTGTGGGTCTGAAGAAACCGCTGCTGCGTTTCTCTCTATAAGCTTGATCGGTCGGTGATCTGAGAGGAGCCGAAAGCCTTGCTTGAGACTAGATCGGTATTTGCTTTTCATCCGCGAGGTTGTTTGAAGAGTCTATGAACACACACGATTTTCCATTATATGACAGAAGAAATGAACACGACTTGGAGACGGTACAACCGATGCGGCAATCTGTAATTTCAGCGAAGGAATTTATTTTACAGCTAACGAATGACTCATCATAATAAACATATTACTGACATTGTTTGTCCCGGAGTGAAACGTGATATAATCGTAGGCTTGGTGAGCGTGTCTTCTGCTGTGGAACATTCCCTGAGTGTTAAGAGGAAAGATGCGGTTAGTTTAGTCTTCTGGTCAGTGGTGGAACAATGGTACTGCAAACCTATATAATCTTAACACATGGAGCAGGCTGCCCTGCAACTGTGGTGCTGTAATGCGTACCAGATTTGCTTTAAAAAATGTATCGTACACTTAGAATATTTAATTTTTAGTCTTTTATGTTGTAAATCATCAGGGCTAACCAAAACCCAAAAAAGAACTGTGGATTTCCACAACAATTATGTATTGGAAATTTTTATAACTGGATATGTCAAATAACGTGAAGTGACTATCGTAAGCCAATGAGGGAAACAGTACTGGAGCAAACGAGTGAGGAAACCTATAGTAACATGGAGAAGTTAAAGGGCAGACATCAACCACTTTTACTTGCGGAAGTGGTAATTTGTTACAGTTTATTCATTAAACCAGATCTTTTTTTCTTGGTGCCTCACTTGAATGAATGAAGACACTATATGCTCAATTCTGTACAAAAACAAAACTAAATACAGAAGAAACACTAATATCAAAGGACAACTTAAGACTAATATTTTCATCTTATCAAAAAACAACAGACTGTCACAGTTCAAAAACAATGTGTTTTCTACAACCAGACGTTCGAAAAGCTTTAAGCTATGCCAGTCCTTGGCTTTCCTGTCACTGTTGCGGATTCCACGTGTAACATAGTTGGTGATGATCAACATTATCCTTCAAGCAAGCTCATATTTAATCTTCCAGGGTGATAAGGAAGCACTGAGCTTCAGTTTTCTCCGTGGCTTAGCTGTGTAAGGTTTGCATCTGAAAGCTCCTCTTCCTTCAGGACTTCCAGTTGGGTGAAGTAAAAGGTAACCTTGGCCCCATTGTCTGTGTGGTAGAGGGCCTGGCAAGTGTAAAGACCCTCTGCATCTTGAGGCAGCTTCTCAATGGTTAGCGAGGAGGTGTTTGGGCCAACACTCAAGTTCCCCAGGTCCTCAGCCAATGGCTGCAGTTTGGGGCCCTTGCCGTAGTTGTAGACCACAGCGTGGTTGCTCTCAGACCCTGGCATAGTGTAACCCCAGATGTAGATGTCAGGGAGAGTGGTGCCACATTCCAACACCACCGCGCGACCCACCACGCCTTTGGTGTTTTTCCAGATGTATTTCACCTCCTCGGGGTTTGGTATCTTCAAGCCTTGAGGTGGTCATGGAAGGGAGCAGTATTAGCCAATAAACACTGTATTAATTCTGAAGAGATTTTTTTATGAATGTTAAACTGAGGTATGGTAGAGTAAAACTAAACCAGCCTTTCTAAAAACACAGTGAACCACTCAAGAAGTTTTTCTTTTTTTCCCTCAATCACATTTCAGATGCAAGAAATTACCGGTATTTTATGTTCTTACCCAGCAGGAGGACAGGAAGCAGGCTGAAAGCAAGGCAGAAACAGGCTCGCCTTTCAACATCAATCCCCATGGCACCGTAAGATGCAGGAAAACTCTTTAGGGGGGAGGAAAAAAAAACCCCCAACAAGAAAAATTTGGACACAACAGGCAGTTGGAAAGTATGGGACTGGCAAAGCACTGGCTTTGGTTTGCACTGTACCTCCTCGTAGCAGCCACACACGGAGCGGCCGGTAAGGCTACACTGGGCAGACTTTGAATGTTTTATAAAAGCACGCACTCTCTGCCTTCCCAGCAATCTACTTGTGTCTCTGTAATTGGTGAGGACGGGTGTCAAATGTCAGTGTAAGATGTCAGTCTTTCATTTATTATTGACCTTACGGTGGTACATGGAATCACCTACAGCCTTTATATTGCATTCCACCTATGAAAAGAGACTCCATGGAACACAAACCCTCAAGTCAGGGCTGGATTATCCATTATGATAAGTAGGCTGAAGTCTGGGAGCCTGGAGCCCATGGGGACCATGCAAAAATGCTTTTTTTTATTTAAGAATATATCATTTATTGAGTCATAATGCTAGCCTGCAAGCTCTCTGAATTTTGTGTCTGCCACAAACAATGAAAAGATGGCTTGTAAGCAGAGGCGGAGGTGCTGCGATAGGAGAGGCAAGGCAGGCAATTGCCTGGGGCCCCAAGCTGGGAGGGGACCTTTGAGCTCAGTTGGTTGCATAGTACATATTGCAATGGCAAATCTGCAGAAATTCCCTTGATTCATTTTGCCTAGGGCCTCCAGTGTCTAGAATCACCCCTACTTGTAAGACAACCCACCACTACAAAAATAGCAACAGTGCATGAGTTGAGTTAATTGTTCTTCCATAACTTTGTTGCATCTGCGCGCTGACTGAACCCTAGGAGCCTAGAGATGGCTTAATCTAGCTCTGCTAGTAGTTCTTGCATCCTTTTTGGTAGAAGAGTTTCCAATATTTTGGAAATTAAGCAAGATGAACAGGTACGCAGTGCATCATTTGAGCCAGGAGGCAGGCTGTATCTGGAAACTGTATTTATTATTTAGGTTCTAACACTTGATAAACCCTGCCTTGGACTACTGATCACAAAGTTATCTTCAGGCAGGTCCTTCTAGTCTTCACTGAGGTCCAGGACACAGAGGGCTGTAGACCCAAGCTTCAGCGGGGGTGTTCCTGGCAAAAGGCCCTGGTTAGTATGCATTTGGTCTTCAGCTTCTCTGGAATGGTGCTATTTACAGAGGAGCTCTGGAGAACTGACAGGCGCAATAAAGATCACAAATTTAAACAACATGGTTTGTGAAGGATGTATAAGGGTGGGACTGGGGTTAAAAATGATGCCAAGAAATTCTGAGCGAGGAGGGAAAAACTTCCCTTTTTTGTTTCACAAATGTGTTTACTTTAGGTATTTGTCTGCTTGTTTATAAAGGAGATGCAGAATACTTTTTGAGGCGTCTACACTGTAGAAAGCCTAATTTAAAATCTGCTTTGCAACCACTGACAACAGTCTTTGCGGCTTGCTAAATCCTACCATAATTATAGTTTTTCTTCGGCTGTTAAGAATAATTGAAATTTAAATGTGCCATAATTTACGGTCTTAGTTTTAGGAAAACAGCAACAACAACAACAATGAGAACAACAACAACAACAGCAATAATAATAATAATAATAATAATAATAATAATAATAATAACATCTATTCATTGTTTTATAAAAAATTTAAAAACAGCATCATAACAAGAGTTAATCCTTTGATGGAGTGCTCATCCATTTGGTAGAGGAATTTTACAATGAAAACACTGCATTTTCAATGTATAAAACTGATAATAGAAATGTATTAATATGGAAAAGTAATTTTTCATGTAATTTTTCGGGGTGTGCTCTTCAAGGGGTAACAGAGAGGTCAATTTCTTCACAGGGTTCAACTATGGGCTGTTTTTTTGTGTCTACAAATTGATGGTGTGGCAGGGATTGATGTAAAAAGAGAAGGGGGGGATGAAACTTAGTGTAATTAGGAGGCTTGGGAGGACTTGTGGAGCCAGGACAGCCAAGCGCACTGCATTCCGTCGCAGTGAAACACACACAGCCCTTATTCACACTGCCTGACATGCGGGGACTCCGCTCACACAGAGCACTTGCAACCGCGCCGTTCGAAAGCTAGACCCGGGGTGTAAGGCGGCCATGCAGGATGCAGGGCCACAAATTCTTAAGCTCAGAAAATGAGCGCTTATTTTTTCAGATGCAATGGATTCTGGTGGATAGGGTTTACGAGTGGCTGGGGCCAGCATCGGAGGCTAGTTTAGAGAGATCTGAGTCTTATCTGCCCGGTCTCTGCCCTGTGAAAGCTTTCAGGTGCAAGGCACTTTTACATGGGTCCACAGGGCCATAGACTTAACCACTTGAAGCTGGCAGAACATCAGACCTTTCAGGCCCAGATCATTCAACCAGCACCCACCTCCACTTCAACCCCCATCCCAGGAACCTGTAGAAGAACAAGCCCCTTTCACTTGCTAAGGGGCGTAGCCTTAAAGTAACCTTGTCAAGGATGGATGTGCTTTCAGCTTTGACCCATGGCTGTGGTTAGTTTAGCGTAAGTAGCACGCGAGCCGGCCTACTGTTTAAGGTGTACCTCTGTGCTGATTCCAGCAAGCTACGGGTATTCCGCTGGGCCCCCTGGCTAAGCCTGTGGGTGCGGCTCCCTGCATTGCTCGGGCCTTGCACCGGCTGCAGCTGCAAGTTCCCGAAGTTCTTCCATACCGCTTCAGTCAATGGTTCTGTCACAGACCACACAGCAAGGTTTGGAAAGGTGGGGAGGGGGGAGGTGCAGATTGGTTGAGTTGGGGTGGGTGTAGGAGTAGCCAACAGCATTGCAGAGCTGCTCTGAACCCCCACCACCAGATATTTTTTTCTGCTGTGTCATTATTCATGTGCTAGACCTAGCAAAGCTCTGCTTAGCTTTTTCATTACCCCTCCCTTCCATGACCTCTGTACCCCCTCCCCCTCCCTTCACCCTCCATCTCGTTGCTTCCATGTTGTCCTCCCCACTCAGGCCTGCTCCTCACCCCGGTGGCCGGCGGCTGCTTCCGAGCAGGGAGAGCAAGTTGGCCGGCAGACAACGGCACTGTTTGTCCGTAAGATGGGCGTGGGAGGTAGGCAGCTCCTTCGGGCTGCCAGGGACCAGAGGCGGGCAGGAGCAAACTTCTCGACGTAAACCAGAGTAAACAGTGGGTCGGTTACGCCAAGAAAAAAAAAAAAGACACACGGTCGCGTACATGCACAGGCCGCGATGTCACCAGAGCCGGCTGCGCCTGAATAATTAAAGACTGCTCTCGTGGTGGCTTCTGGGTTGGTCGCGTTTCTGTCCCCACAAATGTGCTCTGGCCAAGGGAAGGGAAGAAATTGGGACCATATATTAATCATGAGTCTCTCCAATTACCCTCAGTGCACGCCCACTCCCTACCCTGCGCACACAAGTACACAGTAAACACAAACAGAGAAATCCATTCCATGCACCATGCCTCTGAAGCCGCTCCTCAAGGCCCTTGCTGTGGTGTAAGACCGAACTACAAATGGTACAAAACAAGCCAACTTATGACTAAGTGTGGCAGCTGAGAATCATATAAATATCATGTTATATGCTCTATGGTGGATTGAAGTCTAAATGAGATGGTGTTTATCTAAAATGTGTGTGTTCACTTGTGTCCAACCCTACTGTTCCTTTCTGTGGTATGGTGACCGCATGGGTTGTGTCGCGACTCTGTAACGGTCTGCCAGTCTGAAAAGTTCTGGAAGGTGATACAGCCTTTCATGCTGTGTAGAGAGAGCAGTTTTCCAAGGTTAGCTCTGGGCATGTGGAACCCACAAACTTGGCTCAGAGATGGATCATAGGCAAGGAAGATCATGAGGCACGGAAGGACTTTCTGTAGCAGATCTGAGATTCTTCACCCTCTTGCTTTGTGTGTGGTAACACCATTTCCTCATTAGGAGGCTGGAAGCTGTGACTGTCTTTCTTTTTGAAGTCTCTGTACAATCCCCTAGATTTAACTACACAACATGTACAAGCAGACCTGGGTGGTTCTCTTGGTGTATTTTTATTCTTATTGTCTAATATCTTTTGGATCCAAAAACATGGAGTCAATATAAACACTACTTATGCCAGAGGATCTGGCTTAGCTCTTTCTGACGTCCAACAACAATTTGTCAAAGGCTCACGAGATCCATGAGTAGGAAAGTAATTTGGTCCCGCTAAACTAAAAATTATTTTTTTTGTGTACACTTCACTCTTTTTTTTTGTAAAATGCCCTCGACTCTGGGGTGGTGACAAAAAAAATCAAGACCCTAACTAAACCTTGTAGCCAGAAGGCTTGAGTGAGAGCTTTAACCATGGGATGAGAGCTTACTCTGGGTTCATACACTACAAAATCATTTCAAAATTCCTTGCAAGGAAAGAGAAGACAAGAACTGACCTAAACTGACGCTTCTTACCAAAAAGCAGTGATGTGTCTTTGATAAGATATGAAGGGGTCTCTGGACATATGGCTCAGCTGAGATAGAAGTCTTGACTGCCAGTAATCTGCTGTGTGTTTTGCTTCTTATTTCTCCCTATCTGATCCTCACATTCAGCCACACACTCAGACATCAGTGATGTTCTGGCCAATTGTACAATTTTATGCAATTATTCCTGAAATTTAGCTTCGGTCCCACTGATTCCCTGGATAAACACCCCTGGGAGGGTGGGAGAATAGTTATTCTTCTGTTTGAAATCTACAAGGAATCAGGGGGCTTTTCAAAGAGAGCAGTAGCCTATTGCAAATCTACCGTGTCTGTTTGGCCATTCATGGCCAGTACTTCCTGGAGATTGCAAGTCCAAGTTCTGTATGTGAGAAAGTGTATTTTGTATTTTGGTGTATGGGAGCAGCCTAATCCTTATTCATCCAATTGCAAGGCTTGAGAAGATTACAACTTTTAATACAGAGCTGATAACAGCCAGAAACAAGTCTTGACATAACAGGATTGTGGGCAGCAGTGTACCATAAAAAACTCAAACAAATGGACCATCAGATGTTTCTCCATTTTGGATAACTTTTCAGTGTAGTAGTAGATACCGTATGTCAATGTGTATTCTTGTGAGTTGATGAATGTGGCTATCTATCAAAAGTTTTGAAGTACATTGTTCTGCACAACAAACCTCAAATCAGTAAATACATTACATTTACATTTTACATTTTATTCATTTAGCAGACGCCTTTGTCCAAAGTGACTTACAATGAATAATAGTACACGTGCATGTCACAAACGAGGTCAAACGGTATCAGAGAATCTAACTAACAGTAAGAAGTAACAGTAAATACATGAACCAAATATTGTATTTAAAACAATGTCTCTGATTGGATGCAATTCTGGAATTATGACTTAAACACAGCAGTTACCGACTATTGTATATTTTTAAAATTGATTAAATCAAAAAGTTGGACAGGGGTCCACTGCAAAACAAAACAGTGAAAACCACATAACTAAGACTGAAGTTCTGAGAGAGCATGCTGTTATGCTTCTGAAGAAGATTCTGCAGAGAATATTAAACAGCTTAATCAAAACTACAGTACATGATAACATATGTAAGGGTATTTATTAATAGACGCAGCACTATAAATTGTTCCTGAACATGACTGTGGATAGTCACACAAACATAATGCTAAGAAAGTTGCACCTGTTCTTGCAGACCTTGTGACTTTCCCATAAGTGCATGTAGGTTTCACTTCTAGAGTTCCTACGCTGAGGGAGACACGTCTCTTGCATGTCAGTTTTGATGCAGCTGGAGGTCTTTTGATGGAGAGGACTTCATAGTGTTACATTTTTGGAAAAACAAACTTCAACCCTGAAGTGCTTCTTCCATCTGGAAGTGGTATAGGACTTGTCTGAAAGATAAAAATGATATGAATCGCTCCTGGCAACTGAAAGATCCAGTCTGGAATCCATTACAGAAATGGCATTCTTGAAGGAGAGTTTGGGGATAGGGTTTGGGGGGGGGCAGTAAGGAGTTCTTTGGGGGGGTGAATTCTGTGTGCCTCATTTTAGTGCAGAGATGGCTCTGTAAACATTTACAAACATAAGCACAAACATACATAATGCCACCCATGAAAACACTTAATTCAGTAAACTGCTGTTGGTAAACTTGTGCAACATCTCGCTAGACCAATGACAAAAGCACAAGCATTCTCAATTCGCCAGTTTAAACTGCCTGCTGCTGGGATGACCAGACAAAATCTAGCTCAGGTGGGCTGCTTGGTCTTATTGATACAGCAAGGAACTCTCTACAGGTGTTGGAAACAAAAACCTGGTCTGAAACAAATGTTACACAAGCACTCTCATTCTCAAATGCACACACACACACACACACACACACACACACACACACACACACACACACTGATGCACAGATGTAAAAACTCATGAGAAACATAGAGAAACTAAGAACTTTTAAGTAACTTATAACTTATATCTCAGCATCTCAGACATCCACTGATCCAGGCCAACATTTCAGTTTACACACAATCTACACATATGGCTTCATGCACTCACGTGTCCAAGTGCCAGAACATCTGTCGACCAGCTTGGAGGGGGGTGGGACATTAAATTAATATGAATAGCTAAAAAAACAAAAACAGAATGTATTCAGAAAAAAGAATATGAAGGAACAAAAAGACAAAGGAGCTAACTTCCCAGCAGGCTGTACTAGTTACTTTTTATTCCAAAGGGGATATTCAGCCACAAGTGAATTCTTGGGCATTTATTCTTCTTGCTAAAGCTTCATGTAAGTAGTTAGTGGCTGCACTGGAAAGGGTGCTACATAATTAATTGACTTGAAATAGACTTCAACTGTGAAAGAATCTGGCCATATAGCCACACACCGTTTTCCTGTGGTAAATGCTTTTTCTAAGAGAGTTTTCCAAAGCAAACGTTGAGATGCTGGAGTGACAGTTCTTTAGACCTTTAGCCTACAGTAAATATGAACAAACTTGATGGAGCAAAAACAAAGAACAGGTGAGGAGGCCCCTCCCTCCAAACCAAAGCTTCCCCCAAACCAAAGCAGGTCTCACTTTCGGGTACAGAGACTGTTTGCCTTCAAGCTCGTTCCAAAGTTTACGTCACCTGATTAATGGCTTCAGTTTGCAATTTTAAGCACAATTTTTGTCCCAGTGCCATACAGTTACACCACTTCCTCTGCCATTTAAAGCACACAAGGTTACATTTGAGATTCCAAATCCCACTGAAAGCCTCTTGTTGTTACCCGAGTTCAGCCCATGCTACATTGCCAAGCGTTCAGTTTCACATATTTTCATAAATTACTGCTAAATGTATATTGATTTTTTTGTCTGTTGTTAATAGCCATATTTGCTTACATTTCCTTAAATAATGATCTGTACTTTATACAAAAATACTGTTGCAGTGGTTGGTGTTTTAACATTGATTCATTAAAGTTTAATTTTGTTATAATATACTTCATTTCAGACTTTGTAAAACTATGTGGTTTATGCAATATAAATAGACATTAGCACACAGTAAGATTTACTACAGCTCAAACTGAAATTATGGAATAATCTTAGCTACAAAAACGTTACGAACACAAGGCAATTAAAATGAATAAATAAATAAATAAATAAATAAATAAATAAATAAATAAATAACGTGATCAGTGAAGCAATTGTGCTGCCACCTAGTGTACACTCAGTGGATTCACACTTGTTAGTAAGCCCTCGTTTAAAGTAATAGCTGAAAAGGAGATTTTTTTTTTTTTAAAGACACGGCACGGAATGCTCTTATAAAAGGTGCATTGCTGCTTAATAGCAGCCACAGAACGTTCAGAAAAAGCGAATTTGAAACCCCCAACTTTTAAAGATTTTTATTCGACTCCTTATTTTTACACGCCAGCGTTTCAAACGCTTCAGAAGAAACGCGCAATCTGCCGAGTGAAGTCGCAGCGGTAACTGAGTTCAACAAAGAGAGCCGATATGAGGACAGTGTGCCGTGTAAACACGAGTCAAACAGTGCTAAAACTAGAGGCTCCACAAAGGCAACAGAAAAAAATAGTATTTTAAAAATTATGACGACAAAGACTGAATCTTTCAAAAACAGCGAGGATTTCCATTTACGGTCCCCAAGGAGTGTGATTACGTAATTCCTTTAGACGATTGAATTGAGTTACACGTTTTTTCATTTATTAGCTCAGGTTTCATGAAATGATAATAAACCTATTGGCATGTATTGTCTTTTAAAATAGGTGTTACATTATTACAAAATTACATTATTATTATTATTATTATTATTATTATTATTATTAGTCGGGGTTCTTGACCTGTTTTGCTCTATGTACCCCTTCGGCGTTCTGGTGACACCATGGCGCGCTTTTCACAGTAATGTATTTAAATATGTAACACAATTAGAAAGGATAGTAAATCAAGCCAATTATATTGAAATACAGTTATCAGAATATAATAAAAAACAAACTAATGACATTGTTATATGTGTGTTTCTTTATTAACGCATTACAAAACAAGACAATACATTTAAAATATAGATCTATTAATTACTGTAAATTCAAGGTGATGTGGGTAAACAGTATTTCAAGATATAACAGCTGTAATGACATATGTAAATATCAGTCTTCTATTAGAGACATAGTCGCAGATATTACTAATGCAACTGTAGTTTCTTGTCTAAATTGTAAAATTCACTTAGGAGGTTCATAAAAACAAAGATGCAATTTTTCCCATGCAAATTCAAAGACCCCCTAAAATCGATTCAGAAACCCCACAGGTGGGCGAGGTCTGTGGGCCCCAGTTAAAAAACCCCTGTTCTATACGTCAGTCTTACTGTAACTTTCAGCTCCAGGTCTTGCTGTAAGAAACCTTTAATGATCAAATTTCTTATTGCTTTGTAGATTGAATTGTGCACATTTCTGTTACCCCATTTCATTTTCATGCATGCAGGTGGTACTCTATTTATCTTTAAATGTTAGCTATCATGTTTAGGAATACAAAGAGGGGCATGAAAAGTTATGACATTTATTGCATACAATGATTTATTTTTCAAGAACCTCTTATCCAGTCCAGGGATGCAGTGAACCTACAATTTTTCCTAAATAACAAACTGCACAAAGCTGTCCACACCCAGGATCCATTTCAGAGCACACAGAGATTATTCAAAATTTCAGTCTGTCATGTCCTTCATTGAGTAACCCCTCTTCCTGCACATGCGTTTGCGCCCATGGTTTAGACACATACTCTATTATTATTTGCTTTATTTAGAGTTCCCGTCTGCTGCTAAACGCTCATTGTCCTCACCGTCATTACGATCATGTGAAAAAACAGATTGGACTTGTTTTTCAATACAGTGGAAAACACGCCTGTTCACAGAAATCTGTTTGTGTCCTGGTAGGCAGGGCTACGTGCGTTTGCCCTACACTACTGTGCCAGTGTAAATATATATGGGACAATCCATGCCAATGTGTCTGTACTTCAGCGGGTGGTGCTATTATGTGAGTGCTTGTGTCTGTGTAAGGCATGCATAAGACAAGCTGGTGGACTGATATTGGACTGTCTTCTTAGTTACTGAACCAATGGTTGGATATTGCTGTCACTATGGAAACCATTAGTTTCCAGGCAACAGGCCCATCATCTGCAGCAGTCTATGAGTCGCATCTAATTATGGGATTCCGACATCTCACAGTGTTACAGTATAACAGTCTAGAGAGAGACTTGTTAGCAGGAATGGAGAGGGGAGAGAGGTGGATGGGGGGTTGTAAAAAACATTATAACAGAGCATCATGACGTGGGGTAGCATATTGGAAAACTGAGAGGGACATGTCAGAAAGAGGGGAAACTAAATGATTAAATAAGAATATTGTATATTTTAGTCATTACCATCACTCAGCCACGCCTGGGCAGTATGGTTATAGCAATGTGCCAGCTATTTGTGTTTCTTATAAGCATCTCATCCCAAAGACTTTTAACCGAGTGACATCATTCTGCTCATTTTTATAAACCTCATATGTAAAGCACACAGGTGGAACATTTACCTGCCCTTATGTTCTTACAATGGATATCATTTAGTAAACCATGAGTAAGTAAGCTTATGTAGAAGCAACTCAGTATACGTTATAAGTAATTCAACTGCCGTCGCCTGTATCCCTTCATGTAAAAGCACACAGACAGCAAATATTACTGGAAATAAAGTGTTATTAACCATAAAATGTACATACATATATACACATCCTTGTTATGCAACAAATTATATGGTACATTTTCCATTTATTTGAACTTTAACGTCCAGCATATATGATTTCAGAACATATACTGTATTCAGAGAATTTCAGCGCACTGCAGTGATATTACATCTTATTGTTTGTGTTCCATCAGCAAACAAAAACAAGGAACACAAAAGCCGCAGTAACACAACAGGCGCCGAGGTTAAAAGCCAGCGTAAAAGGAAATGAGCAAAGAGACAGGGAAAGCAGCGTCCGCCTATTTAACAACAGGTTGTGGAAATGAGAAACATCGCAGTACAAGGGATACAGTATGCATGGATGTGGTGACCACACATACGTGACCAGCATGTGAAGGGCTCCGTGCCTTCCCCAGCAGCGTTCACACGGCTCGTAAACAGGCTGCGTCGCGGGGCTGATGTAATGATTTTGTGGCGCTAGGAGAGGTTTAATTGTCGGCACTCGCCTGACAGGCGCTGCAGTGCCTGCTGCATGGCGGATCACAGGGGGAAAAAAAAGTTTCTCAGCCTTCACGGGATGCTCTGCGTACTAACACATCGTGGCGCAGGTAACACACACCTGCTGAACTTTTTTGCTTTATATTTAGTGTCGGGATGAGGATAAGTTTTCGATTTTCCTTTTAGCTTAACGTATGACCTTATGTCTTGGCTTTAAACTTTGAATCTCTAAAACACATAACATGACGTGCAGTATATGTTACCGGCAAAATGTGAACAGCAGGTGTTGTACAGGATGCGTAGGAAATCGATAGAATTTCTAACGTTTTTAGACACGTCATTGTATAGATTTTCTAGGCATTCTATACAATGCCTGCTTTTCACACATTGGCCGTGACATATATAAAAGCAGGAGAATGCTACGCAGGACTAGTAGACAGCTACTTGTTTCTTGGATGCTGAGAGAAGATGTTACCTTGTTTTCCACAATCCATGCGTAGGTCGCAAGCACCGTGTCCCAGAGAGACGACGGCCCCAGCAGGTTAGAAAGGCTCATGTAATGGAGGCACTCATGAACGTCCCAGTGCACAATTCTGTGAACTTTACAACAATTCCCACAAGATTAGAAAATATTTAAATAAATACATGTAGGATGGTAGTTTATAGCACCTTTAGGCAACCTGTTAATTGCTATGCTATAGTTTTGTTCCTTTCCCTATCTTTTAGTCATTGCATACCCATTCCTGTTTGTCATGTGATGCAGTTCTCACCACATACAGACTTAATCAAACTTGTGAGAGACAAACATACACCCAGACCCCCCCCCCACAAATCACCCAACTGTCCACTGCAATCCCAGTGCATCTCTGTAGCCCTCACGGTCATCCTCCTGTACTAATTGAACCCTGTTAATTACTCAACAGTGGAAGCAAATGCTTCTGCTTGGCTATTTGTTGCTCTTTCTTTTGGGTGTCTCAGACATGCATCAGGAATGATTTGGTTATGTGTTTATAATTGTGTTTATTTAACATTGGTGAATTTTTGTCCAAAGCCCTAAGTGTTTTAGAGAAATTGATTAATTTTAATATTTAGCTTTTACATACTTTTAACCATCTCCTTACCAGGTTCCTCCATATGTATAGTTATCAAATTCCGTCACACTATCTCTGAGGGTAAACCAATTTACATTCTTGTTTTGGCCTTCAAACCCTTTTCAGTTGCCATGACAACACTGCTTTCTCCATCTCTCCTTCCCTTTCTCCCTCAATGTGTCTTTTATTCAGTTCTGTCTTTACTGCTCCTCTCCTATTGACCTCCCTCCTCTACCACGTTTTCCATTCTTTGAGTCATTTTTTTCGACGCGCGCCTTCTGCTCTCTCGTTTTCCTGACTGATTGATCTCACCGCTGCATTTTAAAAACAAAACAGAAGGTAAAGGGAATTTAAGAAACGATTACACAGAGGGACAACAGAAGCTCACATTATCCAGTGCATCTCAGTGCCGCCTTTGGCAAACGCTAGCTTGCTTTGTTCATCTACCCATTCGAGGAGCATTATTAAACGATGAATAACGACACTGGGAATATGTTTTCAGTCAATGTCAAGTCATTTTTTAAATTCACCCCCCCCAACTATTTTTTTAAAGTGTCCTTCTGGAAACGGCTGCCCAAATGAGATTTGATTTAACGTGCTTCAACAAGAATACACACTGACTTAAAATGATTAATATGAGCTGTAACATCACACAAGGCTTGATCTTGTGAACCTTTTCACAAATCTATACAGACTCGGCCATGAATAACCAAAGGTCTTGCTGAAATACCTACATATTTCCCCTGCCCTCCTCCACACTATTATCTTGTCTCCGTTATTCTCCTTGCAACCAAGACTGGTATTTACCAATTCTCTCTCATTTTCAAAACATCCCACATCTGTCATGATAATAAGAGTCTCTCGTCTTTCCCAGCTCTGGTCTCTTTTCACTTTGCCCACTTAAAGTCAAAGCCCCCATTTCCTCAGGGCATTTCAAATGAGCTTTGAATACAGTGTGAAAGAATATGTCCGCTGTGGAAGAAAGACTACAAGGTTTTTTTTTTCATAAAAGGATATTGAATTCACATTACAGTCAAACATTAAGTAAAAGGTGTTTGTTTTTTAGAAGCTGGAAAAAAAAAAACTACAGCTAAGACTTTACGCAGTCTATGCCAGATGAACTTGCATCGTGCTTACAGTTACATATTTTAATGTGCCTTTCAGTTAAAAAATGGATGAATGCAAAAAGTAGAGACTCATTACCTCTTTCTCATGGCTTAACTAATTCTATTTATTCATTACGGGTTTCACTGCGTTACATCATACTCTTCGGAGTGTAATGAACGGCTCAGAAATGTTAAATACGGACATACAGTGTTCGCTGAATCACTTTATTAACATGATGGTATATGTACTTATAGGAAACCAAACCAGTCCACAAAGTAACTCCCAGAACTGCTTCAAGTTTATATATTCTGTAACCAGGTATCTTATAATGTCCATGTTCCCTATACCTGCAGTTGCTTTTACCTTGCATGTGTAAGACTGCTTTAGCCCTGCCAGAGAGAGACAGGTAGTAAAAGTTGGACAGCTGTTTGCCCTACACCAGCAGGGGGGGTCCTTCCCCTAGAAATCATGTAGCATCTATGATGGACGACCCGAACCCAGAACTGAGCCTAGACTACACCCACTACAGTGTGAAGTACTCAAATGGACTTTGTAATCGTGGGAGATACTGTACTGACTGGCGGCATGAGGGCTGGTGTTCAGCAGGAGTGATGCTTACCGTGCCAAACCTAACAGATTCATTGAGTGTCAAGGGATGGAGCTGAAACAGTATGATGACTATGGGCCTTTTCTGATTCCAGGGAGAATGTAAGATACATGCACTAGGATAACATGGAGCTGTGTCCACAACAGGCTGTTCTAAACTAAGGTTAAGCTGGGGTTGACAATGTTCATAGTTTATCTAGATTTCACTTACATTTAAACCAAACTCTATCAGTCATAATTTTGGAGTAACAACACACGCATGCATGCACACGCACACACAAAATAAGACTTCAAAGTAAATGCTATTGCAGTCACAAATAAAAAAACAAGAAACTGAGTTTGGTTAATAACACACCAGTAAAGTTTAATAAGGTCAGGGAAAAAAACGTAAGTCCACTACAAATAACATGAGATGAGTTTGAAATTGTCATACGTTATCATTGTCATGTATAACAACAAAATTTAAATTTTACGTAATTGAAGTTCCATTGTTAAAATAACCCATAACAGGTCTCAGATAAAATAGCAATCCATTTGTCCTGTGTGAAAGCCATTTCAGGACTATCACATCTTAACTTCAGTCCTTCCCCCAGTCCATTGGTCCGTTACTGAGACTGTAATATTCCCAGTACGTAATACCTCAAACAAACAGTATTGGTTGTACGACTGGGTCCACTCCCCTCTGTTTCTTTATGCAATATAGTAATTTGGGCAGCTGGCAGAACGATTCATGCTGTAAATTGTCATCTGGACCACACGTGTAGCGCTGCATTCACGGTGTTCACCTTCTCTGTGCAGGAGTTTTTTTTTCCTGCAGAATACACGGTTTTGTTGTATTATACGTTATGCATTCATAAATTATCGCTAACTGCAATTGGCAAACTATGAATGTGCTACAGGCCGCAGTCTGACAAAACACCGATTTTCTGATTGTACTAATTCTGTAAGGAGATGAATGTCATAAAATCTAAATAATTTAATCTCCATCCATTTTATTGTTCGCCTATGTCAAAGAGATCTCGCAAACACGGTCAAGTGACATGAAGATTGGGTTTTGTCGAACATATTTCGCTGAACTTAAACTGTGTCCAATAAAATCCAGGGAAGCTGTTGTCTTATATAAATACCTATAGATAATGTTAAAAATAAAAACAGAAATTCAGTGTCTTGATATTTCTTTGCGACAGTAAGCAATTTTGCGCTGCATATTCGCCTATACAATAGCTCTCGCTGATAGGTATTGTTTCTTGAAGTAATACTAAATACATACCCCATAAAGTAATATTTGTCAGTATCGATATTTCTAATAAAAATGCTGACATAATAATCACGCTGGCAGTGACAACAAATTGGATAACTGTCTATGCCACTCTTCTGACGGTCGTAATAAATTGACATCTTCAGATAAACTACCAAGAGCAGCACTGTGCGTAAGGTATTAATTGCATTATTTATTTAGCGGCTACTTTCCACATTATCACCTAGTGATCGGATGAGCATAGTAGTAGGAGCGGGTTTCCCCCCCACACGAAATGATCAGGAAAATATTGATGGCTATCTTATGACTTGGGTGAGGTGTGCGCACACTGGTGCTGCCAGCTGCAGCTGGCTGCGTGCGGCGGTACCTGCGGACTCTCCCTAATAAGCAGACCTCGCGTCCTGCCCTTCCTCGTCTCCGACAGAGGAGTCATGAGCCGCTCTCTTCTCAGGGACTCGTCTTCCGTTCACGATCGCGGACACGAATCTACAAGCGCCGTCTCCCTCGTCGCGACCCACAGCGGTCCAGCCCCGACGCGTTAGCGCTCGGAACCGGAACCCGGAGCAGTTTTTTTTTTTTTTTTCTCTCGCCAGAAAATCCGGAGGATCGCGGCTGGCAGCGGCCGATTCGGGAGATGTCGGCTGGCCGTCACTTTTGACATCGGCCTCACTCAGACGCAGCGGAATGGGGTAGGAAGACGACTTAACCAGTTCCTCTTACACATCTGCAGCGAACAGAACACGAACACGCCGCTTTGTGATGTTGTTTTAAATGAAGCCGCGGAGATCGCGAGTACATTATTAAGCAGAAATCGACGAACGAGACAGCGATATGGCACGATATTGCGTGCAGTGTACATGGCTACAACGGGGGCGTTATTAGGTTATCATTGCACTGATGCTATACCAGGGCCTTTCTCCATGTGAGCGCAGCGATTCTTTTGATTTTTTGCTTTCGTCGCTGAGCTTGGGCGCCGTGACACGTTACCAGTAGTTAGCACAGGGACCGCTCTTGCTAGTCGGACCGCAGAGCGTTGCCAGCTAACGCCGTGTGAGTGTTTTAAACGTGCGAGCTCGAGCCGCGACGCGCTCGCTACGCGTGCTAGCTCGTGCGCCGAATCCCCCGGCTAGGCTAGCGCGCGCCTGTGCTCGCGCTAAAGCTGCCAGGCGGCTAAGCGGAGCGGGCTGCACGCGCGTCGACCCGCGCGGCTCGCGCGGCTCGCGCTGCAGAAAAGCAGCCCGATGGTTTCGCTGTCACTCGGTGTCAAGCGGTTGGCCGCAGCTAAAGAAAAGTGAAATGCCGGAGAGCTTCGGGAAATGCTGAAGCTTGTTTGCTAGCGGGCTGCAAATTACGGACAAGTTTGCAGCACGGATACCACTGAATCGGACATAGTTTATAGGCTGCATCAGAGCAATTATCCCCAGCATAAACGAGGAGTTGTGTGGCAAGATGTTGTGTGGTAGGTCAATCAATTCATGCAATATGTACGTAGCGACACTGGTTAGCATCCAGATTTTATTAGCTAACATCAACCACAGTTGTAAGTGTTCGAAGGAAATCTAACGAGTTAGCCAGCAAATTTAAAATGTTAGCTCGATAGCAATTTCCTATTCTAAACCGAGGGACACTTGGGTACAATAGGTCACACGTTATTATTGTTCCGAAACATGTTGATCGTCATTTGGCTGTGCGGGGATGACAGCGAAGGGCAGTGTGTGACACATCATTGGTAAAGGCGGTCTCACACCATCACGACAAGAGTCTACAGTCCTTGTGGACAATATGGTCATGTCACGGTGACAGCATTTTCTCCAGTCCGCAGATGAAGGTCCATGTTGGAAAAAAATAAAATGACAACGCCAGCAGCCAATGGAAAGATGATTGCATCCTGTTGAAAAGGTTCAGTGATAGTAGTTGGTCGTTGTGTGGGATCGGATGTGGAATTGCTCCCCCGATTCAGCAGCAATTTGTTTTAAAACGTACAAAAAGTTTAGTGTCTGGTTACAGCGTGTAGCAGAAAATCAGTGACAGTTAATTGGTCACAAACCAAACAGAATAAAAATTTGATAATATTTCGGAACTTATTAAACGGGGGTTAACTATAGATTTTAAGGATTTTAAGGAAATAACTGATTTTAATCAATCAGACAGTTTTCCCTGAGGTTCAGTATAGTGGTCGTAACGGTGACTTATTTCTGGAGTTAAACTTCATCAGTTAATGTATGATAGAAACTTTAGCTTTTGCATACCATGTAAAAGTTCTGAATATATTCTGGAATACTGAGTTCTTTAAAAGAATGGGTGGAATGAATGTCATTGTATATGAATCTGATGGTGAATGTTACCATAGTGGTGTATTTTGTATTGCTTCTCTATGTATGCTGCGTTAGAATCACAGTGTAACTGGTGTTGTGCCAGAACTCTTAACACCTGATGGTCGCTCTTTTGTTGACTTCACTATGCGTTGCCTTTCCAGCCCACAGTGGGTTGTGTGTCTGTAATATTAATTCATTCTCACTTCTTAGTTTGACAGTTGAATGCTAAGTGTTGGTAATTTTGGAAGTGATGGTCAGGATATTTCAGACTATTTTTGAAAATATCACAAAAAACTGTTTGTGTGATTACACAGACAAGAGTGTGTAGAAATCTGTTCATTAGGTCCATTCATATCCTTTCAAGATCTTTGATGAAATTCTAGGATAATGAAATTAATGGATTGTAAAAAAAAAAAAAAAAAAAGGTTTGGTTAAATGTAAGGGGGCATAGAACAGTGGTTAAGCGTGCTGCATGAAAATGTTCAGAATGTGTTGTTTTCAATTTATTATTTGGGAAGAAGTTCACAAGTCATTGTGTGATTTTAGTTATAGAATAATGCTGTATTACCAGATGGAACCTGGTATCAGTATCTCCTGGATTATTATTATTAATATTATTATTAGTAGTAGTATAGGTGCATAATTATAATTTCATCATGAAAAGACTTCACTGAGGTAATAAGTGCTTATATTGTAGTGTATATAGTTTTGAAAGTTTGCTTTGCATAGGATGCTGACAAAAACCAGTTTGGTCTGAACACTAAGGATGTCATGAGGCCAAACATGAATATGGCTCAGAGTGACAGAACGGGCCTTTCACTGAGCAGAGTATCCAAGAGGGAGACGGGTGAACAATGGCTTTGGAAGCTCATTCCTTGGTGTCTGTTTCACCCTCTGATGCCCCACTATGGATGGAAGGGTTGACTTGTGACGTACAACTGGCACCACCCCCCCTTCCTCCCTAAAACTGCCTCCATCTTGGTGGCACTTTGGCCTGGGCCTCTGAGTGAGCCTGAGCGTGGCGTCTTGCGTGTCTATTTATAGCACAGCGCCGGGCCTGCAATTTGATCCGGCCCCAGAGGCTCCTGATCGTCCCGGATGGCTGTGACCTGCATGCCTGCCTCTCGCCAGTTCGGCTCACTCAAGCGCCGATGGGGAATCTCGCTGCTGCTGCGTCTCTGCGCCTTCCGTCGCACCACCTGTATGAATGTACTGTGTGCGCTAACGTGAAGCGTGCCTTTTGGTAACTGTGCATGATGGGAAAAGTTTAGAATAATAAAAAAGATGAAACTGCAGCTCTACCTGCCATTTAAAATCCGGCCTTAATACATAAAATGTACTCTGTCCTGTATGTTTAAGTGTGGTGACTCTAGGGTCTATACACAAATGAGATCAAGTCCAATTATAATTTCACTTTTGTTTTTGATAGTGTTTACAGAAATAGGTTCAAGTCCCATTACAATTTCACTTCATTTTTTGACATTGTTTGATGTTTTTTTTTTTTTTTTTTTCCCTCTTTGTTGCAACATATTGATGAAACCTGCAGGTGACTCTGACTCACTTTCGTTGTACATTGGGACCCTCCCGTTGCTTTGGGGATCAGAAAGTGGCATACAGTGTGAAAGTGGGTGGATTTAATGGTGTCTCTCGTTATCTGGTTAAGTGATCTGAGAGCTCCGGGGCGCCTCGCCGAGGTGGCCTATTAAAGAATAATGTGATACGGAGAAGCTTTTTCTGCGAGGTGGGCGGAGCTGAGACGCCCAGGTGCGCCGCGAGAGTGTGGGGGTTAAAGCCAGAGATGTGAGTGCGCTATGAGCTGACGACACTACAGATTGGAATGTCTTTCTTTTGTAGAAAATTGGAACTCATGTAAACACCATGCCATGCCCTGTTTCTCTTGTTCTCCTTGCACGCTGTCTCTCTCTCTCTCTCTCTCTCTCTGTCTCTCTCTCTCTCTCTCTCTCTCTCTCTCCCTCCATTTTTTTGTGTATTTTTTTTTGATCGAATACAGTACATCGCTTAATCACAAAATGCCTCCTACCCCCTCGCCTCTCTGTGTCAAACTGTCTCCTGACTGTCTGTACTCTGGTTGCAATTTTGTCATTTTTTTTTTTTGTCTTTTTTTTTTTTTCCTCCCCCCTCTCACCATTTGGCTTTTTTCCCAGAATGTGTTGGGTGAGGTACAACACTCTGACCCCCCAGCTCAGAGCAGAGCGAGCTCAGTGTTCTCCTGTGTGTGCGCATGGAGGGAAAACCTGGGACGTGGAGGGGGAGGGCACTTGTTACACTGAACTCGCCTGGCCCGTCTTTTTTGTCTCACAGTAGTTCCTGTAGTCGCGCTCTCTCTCTCTCTCTCTCTCTCTCTCTCTCTCTCTCTCTGTCTCTCTCTCTCTCTCTCTCTGAATCTCTGCTCT
>JABJVR010000032.1:2219660-2236807 GCA_025773905.1 Chitala chitala
CCATAAATATATCCTAATTAATGTTTTTTTAAAAAGCCATCCCGTTCACCTTGGAAGTTATTTTTAATTGTTTTTACCCCCCCCATTAAAAAAAAATTTTTTTTTTTTTTTTTTTTTTTTTTTTTTTTCCTGTGCGTCTGTTTTGTGCTCCTGTTTTTCCGTAATGTGTCCAGCAGAGGGCGCAATGCGCAGCAAGCGCCGGTGCGTCCTGGTGAAGAAGCAGCCGTACAGCGGGGATGAGTGGTGCTCGGGGCCTGACACTGAGGACGATGAGGACAAGCCGCCCGCTGGTGCTCAACGTGAGTAGCACGCGGGGGACACGGGTCTGCAGAGCGCTAAGGAGGACGTTATGGCAAAGGGACCAAAAAAAACGAGGCGGGCCTGACTTGTGAGGGTCACTTTGCAGAGCAAGTGACATATGTAACTGTCCTTTATTTTTGACTGCTCAACACACCTGAAGAACATATGGAATTTCTTGGTCCAGAAATGTGCTGTAACACTACTTAACAATACTTAGTTTTTTCCTCTGGGTTTTCCTGTGGTTTTTACCATAGCTAAACTGTGTGAAACCTAAACACAAAAACTGAAAAACTGTTCGTTTTTTATTTTCTGTGCTTAAAGACAGATCACTGTTGTCAGGAACAATCAAAGTTGGTGGAAAGGTAACGCATTCCGCAGATTGCTCTGTTTTGTGTAAATGAAACAGACTTTAATTCCAAGATCTCTTGGTCTATACCACATTGGATTATAGGAAACTTCAGTTACCTACTGGCTCAAAATGGCACAAGAACAGAAACTGCAAAGGAATTGCGATGAGAAAATGAAATCGTGGAGTTTTATAATGGGTGTATTGGTAGCTTTGCTTTCTTGTAATGAATTTGAATTATCAGAAACCCCCTTTCTATTCTAAAAGTACATGAAAGTAAACATGAAATTTTGAGTGTCACTCCACCTAAAGCTGTTTCAAAAATATTTTATTAAAGAATAGCAGAGCATGCATATACAAAGGAAATAATACATTTGAAAAGGTGGTAAAGTGTACAACACTACATCTAGTGGCAATTACGTGTATTGGCAGTCTATGATTCAAATAAAAAATGCATCATTTTAACTGATAAAATGCTGTTTTAGGAAAATGCAAATTAACTGTCCAGATTAGAATTTAGACAGATTACATTTTTAATAAATAATCCAACAGACACCTGTGCAGTAACCCTTGGTTTTGAGGCATTTTTAAATGTGTCAATTTTAGAAATACTATATTATTTGTATTATTATAAAAAAATTTCCTGTTTGTTAAAATGTGACATAATTTCTGTTTATAAACACATGCCTGATCAGAGGATGAGGAACATTCTGAACTGAACTGAAGTGAACTGTGTGTGTGTTTCAGGAGAGCTTTCTGTGACAGGCCCTGCCCAATCCCTTACGGGACCCTCCCCAATGGGCTCCATTAGCGAATCAGGCTGCTCTGGTTTGGGGCGAGGCTTGGGCACAGGACTGCCCACAGAGCTGACACGGCCTGCCCAGCAGGTGGTGTATGTTTTCACAACCAGCCTGGCTAACAGGTAAGTGTGCATCCATCTTTATTCTGGGTGGGGGGCAACAATAACTTCTACTGTTAGATTTTCCTTATTTTTTTGTGCTGAAAGACCAGCTTCACATTTGGGACCAACTATATGGCTTGTGTACGCACACAGTAAATATCTGATTAGCTGCTGACATTTGTGGCTTTGCAATGTGCCCGTGGGTTGTTTGCCTTCCTGGATGACAAATCTCTGTACCCAGTTTGAGAGGCTTATATCCTGAGTGTGAGCAGTCAGTGTGGAGCTGCAGTCGCTTTCTGAAAGACTCACCTAGTGTACCTGTGGCAATGGCACTGTTAGCTGATGGTGGAATGTGCTGAAAGTAGGTGAACTGTTTTGAGACCGCATGGTACTCTCTTGTGCGAATTGTCACTGAACCAGAAGCATATGGTGTGTGTGTGTGTGTGTGTGTGTGTGTGTGTCCTCTGTTTCCCTCAGTGCGGCGGAGGCGGTTATCCATGGCCACGTGGACTCCATCCTCATGTTTCATCAGCAGAACTTTCCTCGCACGAAAACGGACAAGGTCGGCGCTTGTTCCTCTGCGCTCCCACTGCCCAGCACAAACGGCCAGGCTTTGGATTTTCTCTTAGAGGTGGCTTTGCATGGTTAGAGTAAGCGTTGAACTGCTGTTGTTTTTTCTTCTATAGTGTCCGCCAGCTATGAAGCATCCCAGCCTATCGGAGCAGCTGAACTCATGCAGCACTCCTCCTACCGGCACGCCCAAGTCTCAGAGCGGGACACCCAGGCCTGCGTCTGTAGGAGGGACGGCTGGGGGGGGTACCCTCCATTCTGCCAGCACCCCAACCTCCACGGGCAACTGTGAAGAGGAGCCCCCCCCGGGCAGGCCCGGTGGGACATCCAATAGCTACGGTGGCACAACACCGCACCAGACGGGGGTTTCGAGCTCAGCCAACCCTCTCACTGGTACCCCCAGGGCTAGTGAAGCTGACGGGCCGGGCCTGCTTCCCCATGCAGGCTCCGGCGTGTCCCCTTCGGCCAGCCCAGCAGCAGCAGCAGCAGCGGCCTCTCTGCTGCAGAGAGAGCCGGGCCAGGGAGTGGCATCGGGGATGGGTGACAGGCTCTCCAAGGAGCAACTGGAGCACCGAGAACGGTCGCTGCAGACGCTGCGGGACATCGAGAGGCTTCTGCTGCGCAGTGGGGGTGGGGCCGCTCCGGGAGACCCCGCGGGGCCCAACGGAAACCTTGGTGGCATTAACGCCAGCAACAACAGCGTCAGCACAAGTGGTAACGAAGGCGGGGGTGGACCTAACGGTGGCACCGGCCTCGAGAGCAGTGACAACGGTAGCAATCCCGCTAATTGCAGCACCAATAATGGAGGTGTGCCCTCGGCAGCTCTGCCTCCCCTGGGCGCTCTCAGGAAGCATGAGGAACCCTTGCAGTCCATCGTCTCCCAAACCCAGAGCCTGGAGGGTGCGGGACTGGAGGACCCCCCAATGGGGTCGCACCATGGTCTACCGTCCCTGCACAACCCCGCCCACCCGCTGCATCACCACATGCCCTCTCCCTCTGCCCTGGACATGGGCCCTCTGCTCGGCTCCGATGGGCTCACCCCCGAGCAGGTTGCCTGGAGGAAGCTGCAAGAGGAGTACTACCAGGAGAAGAGGCGTCAGCAGGAGATGCACCCGCACTCGCACCATTACAGAATGATGCCTGAGGCAGGCATGGGCGGCCCCATGATCCGAGGTCCTCCGCCGCCTTATCACAGCAAGGCTGGGGATCAGCAGTGGGCCCCTGGTGCCATGATGGGAGGTGGCATGGGTGCAGGAGGACATGGACGCATGATGGACATGCACCAGGAAGGCCCACGGGGCCAGCGGTTCCTTGGGCAAATGCACAGAGTGCCACCTGGTGGCGGTGGAGGGGTATACCCTGGTAATCCAGGAGGAATTTTGCCTATGGAAGCAATGGGTCACCAGAGGCCCCCCAGGCCCGGTATGGGCTGGCTGGAGGACATGCCCCCTAACGCAGGAGGTGGGAGCCCGTTTCAAGGATGCTACCCTCCTGGAGGCCCTGGTGGGCCCCCTCCACACCTTCAGGGGAACTCGGAACGATTCCTGACCCGAGAGGAGATGTTCCGCATGCTGGAGAAACGGCAGTTGCAGGGCCTTCACAGGCTGGAACTGGACAGGCTAGCCAAGCAGCAACAGGGAGGCCTGGGGGGGCCAAGGGTAATTGACAGCATGGGTGGTGGGGGTTTCCCTGGCTCCAGCATGGGTGGTGGCCCTGCCTCGCGAGGTGATCCCATGGACTTCCCAAATTCAAGAGCAATGATGGGTTCTCCACTGGGGGGCGCAGGAAGTGCTGGTGGAGGGGGCCCTCCTCTAAGAGACTTGGTGGACTCACCGATGGGGAGTATGAACGTGAACATAAACCCCCAGATGCAGATGATATTGGCCCAGAAGCTACGCGGTGGACCAGGTGGCCCAGGTTCTTTAGGAGATATGCTCACCTCAGAGGAGATGTCTCGAATCAGGGCAGCGCAAAACGGGCGGGGGCCAGGAGTACAGAGTAATAAAAGTATGGCCCCAGTAAGAGGAGGTCCCTTACAGTTTCCTAGTCAGGGCCCATTTCCAGGTGGACCGCCAGGTGGGGGATACCTTCAGCAGGAACCTGGTCCGGACATGTTTGGGCCTGACAACCAAGGTCCAGCTCAAATGGGTGGGACCTCCCGGCTCAGCCATATGCCTATGAACTCGGGTCCCAGGAGTGCTGAGCTTAGCCAGCGGCACCCTTCAGAACTGTCCATCAACGTCAACCCCATGGGTTCCCCAACCATGCCTCTGCCTCACCAGCTGAAATCTCCTTCCCTCAGCCAGGAAGCATCTCCTCTCATGCCTTCCCCCTCTGCACCGAGCCTGAAGTCTTCCCCCCCTCAGATGCCATCCGCAGGGGCCCCTCCTCCACCTTTACCAGCCGCTAGTGGTGCGGGGACCCCGTCCTCCTCCATGAAGTCTCCACAGGTGTTAGGCTCCTCCACCTTGGGAATGCGCTCCCCCTCCGGCTCTCCTGGACGACTGAAATCTCCAGCTATGCCTGTTGCCTCTCCTGCCTGGGCTCCTTCTCCTAAAACAGCCATGCCAAGCCCAGGAGGGCCGCCCAGTGGCAAGGGTGTTGGTAATGGAGGAAGCAGCTCCACAGAGACAGGTATGACCTCAGGAGGAACAAAAGTCCCTTGTGGAAATTATTATTAGTCAATAAGACATACTTGGGAAACCATGGTACTGAGAGGCAAAATGTGGTGGGGGGGTTGGTATTGACATTAGCTGTCAGTAACTGCCCGATTTAACAAAATTGGAATCAATGAAGTAGCTGATGGGAAGCGCTTTAAACCAGCTTTATACTGTAAACCGTGGGGTTCAAAGCTTAATTTCTCCCACCAGTACTATTGAGTGCTTTTACTGGGGCAGTTTTTCCAGTCAGGAGAATGTACTGCATTTATATCACTACAGGAGATGGAAGATAATGGTACAGATTCAGTTTTTCATGTTGATTGTAATTTATTTTTGTGTGTTAAATATCACAGGTCCTTCACTTCCTCCGAGAAGCACGAACTCCACCCCCATTAGCCAGCCCGGCTCCATGAATCCCAGCATGCCGTTCACCTCTTCTCCAGACGCTCCTCCTTCCCAGAACCCGCTGTCTCTGATTATGTCTCAGATGTCCAAGTATGCCATGCCCAGCTCCACTCCACTTTACCACGATGCTATTAAGACGATTGCCACCTCTGATGATGAGATGCTACCTGATCGCCCCCTGCTGCCCAGTGTCAACATGACAGGTGCGCTTATTACACATTACCCCATGCAACCATATTTTGTTGCTGAAGAGCCCTGTAGAATATATAATAATCTCTACAAATGTTTTAACAAATCTAATAGACAAATTCATTATTTTTAGCAGTGTCTTCTGCATTTGCTGGATTGACATTATAATAAAAAGCACCTGTTATATTGAGTTATATTGAGTGCCAAGACTGTCAGACTCGGTGTGGCTTATGTGTTACTAACTCTGCTGACCTGTATTTATGTATAACACTCAGCAGTGATTAAAAAATGTTCTTTCTTTGTGAACTGGTCCAAAAAGATTTGGAATGTAGTAGTGGAATATGTGAATATGGGTTGGCATGAAAGCAGATCCATTATGCTGTATAAGGAAATACAGTATAGCTGTCCTGATGTTCGACAGCAGCTGGCTGTTTGGGTTTGTCATCAAATTCATTTTTGCTGATTCGTTGTACGTAGGTTTTTTCGTCACTTATAGCAAATGTGAGGATGTTTATTATTTGTATTCTCAAGCGTCCATGGAACCAGACCTTAACGATCATTGATGTGCGGCGGTATTGCCTAAAGTGCTGATTTACCCTGTCACTTTATGTAATGGTAGCAGTGCGTAAAGTTGCAGAGGTCAGAGGTACAGACTCCTGTTTTTTTTGTAATCTCCTAGGAAACATGGGGAACCACCAAAGCTCTCAAATGCTCCTGACATCCCAGAGTTCCATGGGTCCGCACAGTGGGCCGCAAAGCCCCATGGGAATGGTTCTGCAGGGGCAGTCCTCGATGCCCCATGAGCATTCTGGGCCCATGATGCACTCCCCCACCTCCATGGGCATGCCAGGCATGAATGCGGGAATGATGGGGGGGCCTCCGGATGGCATGGATCCCTGCAGTGTCTCACCCATGCTGCCCCAGAATCTGATGGGGGGGTTTCCCCGGATGCAGCCAACCCCTCACGGCCCAATGCATTCCCCCAGCCCTGGCATGGCGCAGCAGTACCCGCAGCCACCAGAGGACATGCTGCCCCATCACCAGCTCCACCTTCTCAGCAAGGGCCTGCCCCACCAGCGCCCCCCCCATCCTCCTGACTCGTTCCACCCCATGCAGGCGGGGGACAGCCCAGACCTGAGCGATGTGATCCGGCCCACGCCCACGGGCATCCCCGAGTTCGACCTGTCACGCATCATCCCAGCCGACAAGCCCAGTAGCACGCTGCAGTACTTCCCCAAGAGCGAGGCACTATCACACCTGCAGCAGAACCCCCACCCAGGCCCGGGCTCGGGGCCCCCGCCGCAGCACCTCAAGCAGCATGCCCCTCCAGGCCCGTCGCTTGCCGGCGCGCCTTCGTCAAACCCGCACATTGCCAGCTTGCAGAACATGATGGCGGAGCAGCAGCTGCCCCCTGCGCACCCCAGCATGCGTGGGGCACTAGGGCCCCGAGGCCTGCCGTCGGCAGGAGGCATGGGCCCCGCCTGCCACCCGGGGCACGGCGTTGGCAGGACAGGCATGATGGCCCACCAGCAGCAGCAGCAGCAGCAGCTCCACCCACAGCACCACCACCATCAGCAGCAGGCCATGATGGGCAACAGCCTCCTACACCACCCTTCCCACCCACACTCTGCCATGATGTCCCCTCAGCAGCATCAGCAGAACATCATGATGATGCAGGCCAAACAGCGAGGCTTGTCCGTGCCGGGTGATCCTTATGGCCCACAGGGACTTCTCATGTCGCCCCAGGGCCCTATGATGGGTCCTCCGCATCCACAGCCAGGCATGATGGGCCCCCAGTCCCTCAGGCAGCGGGGGATGTCCCTGGACAGTCCCCTAGGTTATGGCCATGGCAACATGGCCAACATGCCCTTCTGAGTCAGCTTCCTGAGGCTGTAAAAACCTTGGTTTCTCTGGGCTCCTTTCCATTATGTTGTTATGGTATTATCAATGTTATTATGGCAATTTGTGTCATTAATATCGCTGTTGTTAACTGCTACTTTAATTTGTATAATACAAAAAGAAATAGTTCAATAATTAGGGTCATCTTAAAAAAGAACAAAAAAAAGATTTGTAATATTTAATATCACCTTTGAGATGGTACAGCAACAATAAATCAGATCATCGTGAAGCCATTTTTTTATACCTGTAAAATATGTACATTTCACAGTAAATTTGGCTGGGGAGTTGGTTAGGAGAGGGCTGCAGAGTGTAATTTTTATCTATTTTTCACTTTATTTGGATTTTTCTCTGGCTACCAAACTGTTGTGAATATATATAGGTGCTGTAAATATGTTGCAATTTGTGATTGTTTGCAACTGTTCTGTATAACTGTGTTTTAATAGAAACCTAAAAAGTGGCGGGAGAAAAGTGTAATGGGTTTTAGTGTCTGTGTTTTATTGAGTGTGTGTGTGTGTGTGTGTGTGTGGAGGTTGGGGAATGTTTGGATGGAATGTTCCTCTGATTGTGCATCACAAGTGACAAGAAGATGGTAGGTCAGCTGTTTTCAGATGCACGTAAACATGTACGTAGGAGTGAAAGTGGGCATAGTGAGAAAGAATAAAACGGGCATGGTACACCTTTGTGCAATTAAACAAGCAGGAAAAAACATGGCCAGGTAGGATTAGTTTGTTAAACATACCTTAACAAACTAAGGGGGGGGGGGGGATTCATTTCACATATTTCAATGGCTTTGGTTAATGTCCCTATCAGTATCTTGGCTAAACAGCTTTTGAATGTCACATTGTCCACTGCAGTAGAATTTAAGAAATAAATTGAAGAATTATTCTGCCCAAGTGTCAGTAATGAGATGACAAGACATCTTTGACCTTACTCCATACTGCAGCTGGGTGATAACATACATAGATAACCTTGACCACAATATATTACGTACAACGTGTTTTCAGCACAGATATCTAATCAAAATTTACACAAATGCTAAATTTATAAAAAATGTTCATCAGTAGATTTACAGTTTAGAGGGAAGGGAATGTGAACTTAAAAATATCAGTGAAAATGGTTGAAAGTAGTTGTAACAAAACGTTTGCTTTCAGTTTACTCGGATATAAACCGAAGGAACCGAGTAAAATATACTTAAAACCTGTTTACTCTCGGTGTGTCCAAATAAAGGAACAGCAGTTTTGATAGAAACCATTAAATTTGCGCGAGCCATTAGCAAGACATATTAGTAATTAAAAATACGGCCGGAAAACGCTTAAAAATGTATTGAGTGACAAAGAGGTTATGTCAATTCCATAACCATCAATTTATAGCATTTAAAGAGTATGAATGATATTCTATCATTGGTAGTGAATTTTGCTCACTAAGTTAACGAATAATGAAACTCCCCAGCAAGCAGGGGACGTTCCGAGGACGTTTGCTGGGTTGAAGGAAATCCATTTCACACAAGCACTCAATATCTACAGATAATAGGTTTTAAATTTAACAGATATTTTTTATAGCGTACAATATGCATCTTAAGGAGGCTAAAAGCAACGCAAAATAGACTGAACAGCTATGATAAAAGATAGATATGACCTTTAAGTTGGTCTTAAATTGCCTACATTCTAACAATCGGTGTTAGAACTTCAATTTCAGGTTAGTTGTCAAAAGCTGACACATCAGTACAAATAACGCACCGAACTGAGCCTTAGTGCTGCGACACGAACATGACTCGTTGTTATTACGCACACACGTTTTAGTCAGTATAATTATATTACTGGGGGAAATCATGACAATAAAATTGTTCTCAAATATTTAGTACTACTACACAATTTATAACTGGCGTGTCCAAAAAGAAGCGAACGAGAGGCGTTTCCTTTCAGCACTGAACGCAGGACACTGTTTCGGCCTTCATGGTGCAACTGCGCGGTCGACGGATTATTTTTGCGCAGGCTAGCAGCGCACTTTTGGCGAAGGCGTGGCCGACGGCAAGGTGACGTGTTTATGGGCGTGACCACTGGCAAGGCGACGTGTTTGTGGGCGTGGCTAACAGCTCAGCTAAAAACGTCGCTCAATTGAACATTTCCTCGATTTCGAATAAATCCAAATAGCAAGACCGAATTGTAGCATTCCTTGGTACGCACAGTCCTGATTTGGGAGAAAAAGGGGGAAAAAAAAAAACTGAATAAGGAAGCGGTGAGGTTGTGTGTGTTAATTATTGGACTTTGTCAGCTGACGAAATGGGCAGGGTTTAAACCGAAAGGAAGCCATCTTAGAGTTTCTATTTAAACAAAATAAAGCTTGCTAGCTAGCTGTAACAGACCAAATAAGAGAAATAACCAAAAGCATCGATTTTATCTAACGCATTTCGGGTAAATATGTAATGACTTTACTACTTAACTTGTTTTTTTTCCCCCCCGTTCTATATTAACAAGCATTATGTCCCAATTACTTCTGGTAATGTGTATTAATTTTATTGTGCTTGTGACGTTTTAGCGGCTAACAGTTTTTGTGGTATTTTAGCAGCTGTTTGACGGTTTTGACGGTTTAAGTTTCTCTGATGTATCTGAAGTAAAGCCAAGAATTTCATACTTGACAACACGAGTTTGACGCGCTCGTTAGCGACGGCCTAGCTAGTTAGCTGGTTAGCTTGCGGGGCTGCGATGTGAGCGCCTTCTCCGGCACTTCGTTATAAAGTCTGCGTTTTATCTACAGATCCCTCTCGCCTATTACAGCTTTCAGCTCCTCATTTTCTGTGCTTCAATGTGCGACGTCCGTTGATAAATGGCGTACGTTTCAGGTAGCTCTGGTTTGGCTTGCCTAAGCGTTTAGCTAGTTGGCGCCCGCAGCCGGTTCGTTGGTATTTGTACAAAAATAAATTGTGAGCAGGTGCTCAGATGAGTTTTGTGTGAACTGGTCAGTAAACTGGCTCCCCGCGGATGTCAGTTTGGCTGCTTTCAGATGAAGGTTAGCTCCGCTGGAGACGGGGCCCCGGCTGCGGATAGGTGCTGCGCAGCACACTGGTGTGCGGCTGTTGGGAAGTTCGCTTGCCGGTCCGGACCGTTTACTTTAATGCTTTTGCACGTTGTTCACCTCCGTAAACTCTGTAAGGGCGTATGCCTTGCCTGACATGTTCATTAAAAGTAACGATTAAGTGCTGTCTTACCTAGCCTCGCCGGTAACAAGTGTAGCTTGCTTACGGAGGCTTTGTTTTGGTCCAGGCCTTTAGCGGACGAGTTTGTTAAAGACTGATAGAAGGCCATGTGCGAGTGGTTTAGTTAATATCATTATATTTGGGTTGGTTAAATGTAACTGTTTAATTTGACTAGGGATAACTGATACTGAAGTAAATAAACTACACACTTTTATTATTATTTTATTTTTTTATTAGTGCTGGTTGGTTTACAGCCGGGCTGTTTGCGTTATTGCTTTTTGGCTGAATTTAACTTTGCAAACCGCATCCTTTCTCAGCAGCTCTTATTTCAGGTGGTATAAGTGAAAGAGAAGTAGTTTAACTTTTTTCACTTGCTGAAATTGAATCCATAAATAATTAGAATTAAAGCCATGTTTAGACACTGTGACGGGCACATCACTGTGCGTCTAACGTTTTTGTGTGCTATTTCTTTTGTTGTGCCGCAGGAAGTAATGAACGAAGAAATGAACATTTGGAAGATCAAGTAGAGCCAAAATAATGGATTAAAAAAGTAAATAAAAATGACAAACGCTGGCCTGTTGACCTTTGGATTGTTTTAGGGTGAGACCAATCTACACGAAGTGGAAGGTGTTAAAACTTTGTGCCAGTTTAATTTCCTGCTTTGCAATATTGACTCATTTACTGAGCAAGACTTGGATGACAATATTAATCTAAGGATCTATATTGAACAAGACACTGACTTGAGAGGGTGGAAAAAAACAAATTTCTTATTACAGACTGAGGTGAAAACTTGTGGTATTCTTGGAAAACATTTGGGAAACACAGTTCTCGCTCTTTGGACTTGGATTCATTGAACTTTTTGGTATAACTGAGTAGCCATGAGCACCGCTAGAACGGAGAACCCAGTGATTCTGGGACTGTCCAATCAGAATGGCCAGCTACGTGGATCGGTGAAGCCTGTTGGTGGTCCTGGTGGGGGTGGGCCCCAAATGCAGCCAGCCAGTCAGATAAAGGCATCCAGTACAATCAACAATGGCAGCTCCCAGCCCATGTCAACAGCCAATACCGTCATCAAGTAAGTTTCTTAACAGCATTTGTCAGCTCCCACAGTATCATGACTTCAAATGTAAATGTACCTCTCCTGCCAATTGGCAAAATTAGTTACCAAAAACAAACCATGTTTTCCATACCTTCTATGATATTTCTTTCATGTCAGTTGTGGGGGGAAAAACCTAACCTGCAAGGGGAACTGTAGTTTTTTTGAATGTGTTGTGGAAGTGTACTGCTTGAGCAGGAAACCTTTGTGTTTACTACAAGTGTGTAATTACAATTTTATTATTATTTTTTTTAATCCTTCCAGGCCTGGAGATGACTGGAAAAAAAATTTGAAGATCCCTCCAAAAGACATGAGAATGAAAACTACAGTAAGCTGACAGGATGTTAAATAAAACCAGTTTGTACAGACAGTAAAGGCAGTGTATTTTTATCTATTCATCTTAATTGTTTGAATTCTTTCTGTTCAGTAAACAAAGTGTCAGGTTGTGCATAGTAGAGTGTTTCTGTTCTTGTTTATATTTGCATTTGAATATGTAAACTAGTATTACTAGGATTTCACTAGAATATTCACATCTTGGACTTCTTGCTCTAGATCACTGGGGTATTTCCAAATCTTGGGGTGGTTTTGATTTTATTTTTGGCCAGAGAGCAGTGTGTGTACATGCTAGCCAATCAGATTTCTTGTTTGAGGGATTTAATGTTGATTAAACTTGCAGGATGTGACGGCCACAAAAGGCAATGAATTTGAAGATTACTGCCTGAAGCGGGAGCTACTGATGGGAATCTTTGAGATGGGCTGGGAGAAGCCCTCACCCATTCAGGTGAGCAGTCGTACTGGCTGTTGTGGTCATTGACGCATCTCCTTAGGCCCCGTCTGCTTTGCCGTGCTGACCCCCCCCTTGCTTTTGGTTGACATAGGAGGAGAGCATTCCCATTGCATTGTCTGGGAGGGACATCCTGGCCAGGGCCAAGAACGGCACTGGCAAGAGTGGCGCCTACCTCATTCCCTTACTTGAACGTATTGACCTGAAGAAGGACTGCATACAAGGTACACTGACTCCGGGTCTTTCTTTATTGCATGGGGGGTTTAAATTTATTTTCCTCCTCCTACGCAGAAGTAGTTATACGAATGTTTCCATTGTTCCAGGAACAGGATGGTGTAGTTGTATGATTATTTTAATTAATTTATTTTTTTGACCTGCCTTTATCTCCGTTTGCTTTCCCCTCCCAGCTCTGGTCATGGTGCCCACCAGAGAACTGGCTCTGCAAGTGAGTCAGATCTGCATCCAGGTCAGCAAACACATGGGTGGGGTCAAGGTCATGGCCACCACAGGGGGCACCAACCTTCGTGATGACATCATGAGGCTCGACGAGACGGGTAAAATGTCTGCAAGCGCCCATGAATTCAGGCCATCTCTGAATGGGACTTGAGTTTCTCGAGCTGTGAACTGAAAGTGACACTAGTCTGTGTTTGTCTGCAGTGCATGTTGTTATCGCCACCCCTGGGAGAATCTTGGATCTCATCAAAAAGGGAGTGGCCAAAGTAGATCAGGTGCAGATGATCGTGCTGGATGAGGTGAGTCATCGCTGAACTGGATCCGAGGGACTGATCAAGGCCTTCCTCATCGGTGACTGTTGGCATTGCTGCGCAAATCCAGAAATGTGAGCTCAATTTGGTGTGTGCGCAGGCAGACAAGCTCCTGTCCCAGGACTTTGTGCAGATGATGGAGGAGATCCTGAGCTTTATGCCCAAGCAGCGGCAGATTCTGCTGTATTCAGCCACCTTCCCGCTCAGCGTGCAGAAGTTCATGGTGAGTGTGTGCCTTTTTTGTAACTCCATTTTGTGGTGAAGGTCATTTGGTGAGTTGGCATGCTGCAAATGTGTGGGTAACTCATCCATTTAAGAGGTCAGTGTTTCAATAAATGGTACTGGACAAGGTGAAGAGGCACGGTTTTAGGTTTAATTTTTATGCGTCTCTCCAAGTGGTAATTGGAATTGTTTATAGACTGGACAGCTGTGTGTGTGTGTGTGTGTGTGTGGTTTTTTTTTTTTTTTTTTTTTTCTCCCCCATTTGCTTATTTAGGTTATATTTTGACTGCAGCCATACCAAAGGGTTGCTGACTCAGAGGATGTGCAGTAGTGTTTAGCTGGGACCTGTCACAAATAACCTTATGCTTTGCTGCTGACCTGTGAGGGAGGGGGTGACAGTTTAAAAAGACCCGTAGCTTTTTGTGCAGCGTGCAGTTCAATTGTGCTAATAAACACGTGGAGAGAAGACCAGTGCAGCGAGTTGCAGTCTCGCTCTGTGTCCTAGCGGTTCCCTCGGCTCCTCCAAAAGCTGCTGGCTGTGTTGTCCAGGCACTAAGTTGCTGTGGTGTTGTTCCCTTCCTGCAGAGCTCCCATCTGCAGAAGCCCTATGAGATTAACCTTATGGAGGAGCTGACTCTGAAGGGGGTGACCCAGTATTACGCCTACGTGACAGAAAGACAGAAAGTCCACTGCCTTAACACGCTCTTCTCCAGGGTAAGTGCTACCCTGCCCTGATGTGAGCCCTTGTAGATGTCCAGACTGGAGAGGTGGGGGTTGGGCTGTGTGTTGGAAATCGGTATCCTGACTCTGACCAGTTGCAGAGCATGGTGCTATAAGACGGGGACCTTCTCTTTCCGTATTGTATACCCATGAATTTCGTACTCATTCTATTCCGCTTTTCTTTCTGCAGCTCCAGATTAATCAGTCTATAATCTTCTGCAATTCATCCCAACGTGTGGAGCTGCTGGCCAAGAAGATTTCCCAGCTGGGCTACTCCTGCTTCTACATTCATGCCAAGATGAGACAGGTGTGGCCTGAGGCATAGGGGCAGCAGTGGTGTCTGTCAGGCTTTGGGTTCAGGTGTGCTGACCTAAACTCCCTGCATGCCCTGTCTTTCAGGAGCACCGCAACCGTGTGTTCCACGACTTCAGAAACGGCCTTTGTCGGAATCTCGTCTGCACTGGTAGGTCTTATGCAGTCCAACGCGATTCGCTGCTTTCTTGGCCGAATTATTTGGGACCTCCACACCTGGTACTTTGTGGGATTAACAGAGTGTCGGGTGCAGGATGTACAAAATGTGCATAGCTGGTCGTCTTTTGGAATTGGTAAAGCACAGCCTGTTTTTGTTTTAGACCTCTTCACCAGAGGAATTGACATCCAAGCTGTGAATGTGGTGATCAACTTTGATTTCCCCAAGCTGGGAGAAACGTACCTCCATCGCATCGGTCGATCTGGTAGGCCCCCCTCCTCCCTCCAGTGCTGCCATTTGAGCCTAGAGCTTTTCCCAATATTGAGCTGCCATTATAAGTTTGTGTTGGTGTCCACATTCTTGCACCTAAACGCGATTGTGATTATCAGGACGTTTTGGACACTTGGGTCTGGCCATCAACCTGATCACATACGACGACCGCTTTAACCTGAAGGGCATTGAGGAGCAGTTGGGGACCGAGATCAAGCCCATACCAAGTAGCATCGACAAGAGCCTGTATGTGGCCGAGTACCACAGCGAGAGCGGGGAGGAGCTCAAGCTGTGAGCGGGGAGGTGAGGAGGCCCCCACTACTGTGTGTTTGTGTGTGCACGCGTGTGTGCACGCGCAGTGCTAAAATTATACTGTGAGTTGCTTTGGTTTTAGTTTTGTGCTTCCTAATTTTAACCATGGACTTTCTACCCCCCCCCCCCAGGTTTTTCCTTCTGCTTTCTAACCTTCCCCATTTCCCCTGCCCTTCCAAGAAGGTTAGTTTAAAAAGGCATAAACCTTCCATCTTCCAAACTTTATTTTTTATTTTTACTTTTATTTTTATTTTTATTTTTTTTTTTTTTTGAGCCATCAAAAGAATTTTAGTTGCAAACTTGGGAAGAACTGGCTGCCTTTTTCCACCAATAAGAGGACTTTTAAAGTGCACTACCACTTCCTGAAGACTCAGAGGCGCTCGGGGAAAGCAGAGGGGACCAAGGAAGTGACGTTAGAAGCAGACACACCTGACGCTGGCCTCTTCCCTGCTCTGTGACTACCGATCTGCAGCCAGCACTTGTCACCATTTTATTTATTCCACCCCCTACTCCTCTGCTGACCACCATCTCTCCACCTCTCTTCTCCTGTTTTGGTTTTAAGGTTTTTAGCAATTTTGTATCAAGTGCCTTAAGCATCTGAACTTTTTCAAAAGTAATAACCTCCTTTAGACTTTCAGATTTGTGTTGAATCCCACCAACCCACTTTTTCTCTTTGAAGCGCAGAACATGTTTGGTTAAAGCTCTACCTTTTAGGCAGAGAGGGAGTCAGGAGGTGTTGGAAATGGCAGTAGATGAATGCTGGCTTCGTTGCTTCTGAGTGTCATGCGTGTGACGCATGGATTCCCCATCAAGGGGAGACCAGGACTCAAGCTTTAGGTTCTGAGAAGAAGTGGGTCGTTCCTTCTGTCACAAACGCTTTCGGAGACCCAAACTCTGCTCCCTGGTCTTCAGTGTTGAAATGCCAAGACTGCGTCTGGAACACGAGCAGCCGGCTCCCTTGGCAACAAGGATTTCTCCTTTTGGCTTTTTTTTTTTTTTTTTTTTTTTTTTTTTTTCTTCGGGAGGGGGTTGCTTTTGTTTTCCACACTTTGTTTTAGAATGTCACCCTTCAAGATGTGCTCTTGAAACACAGTTGGCATGATGTAACTTTGTAAATACTTCATTTAGTTTTAAGGATTGTTTTAAACAAGTTCAAAAGGCTGAGTATTGTACCGTCTGAACAAAGCACCTTTTTGAGGTTTAGGATCATGTCAACACGAGTGCATAAACCAGGTGAGCCAGCTTTGGTTTGGAAACAACTGAGGACAACTTTAAAAAGTTCCTTCTATTTATTTTTATGGCTGAGGCAATGAATACATTTGGGCGTTTAACCACTAAAACAAGATGCTCATTTTCTGGTGCTGAATGAAGGGGAGAACCAGGATTCACTCCTATAAACTCCCTTATCACCAGTGTTGGCTTGTTCCTACCTTACTGGTAGCTTATCAGTACGCATAACTGTATATGAGACGATGTGGATTTTCTTTAAAAAAAAAAAAAAAATTCCAGCCTTTACTTGTAATAATACTGACTTACGAGGCACTTGTCAGGATCTCTAGTCAAGAAGTTGAGTTTATTCATGAAGGTGAATGACATTTTGCATCACGTAGGACTCTGCTGCAGTGCAGCCAAATTGGCAGTCAGAACCGCTAGTGAACATTGTGCTGTTTCTGTCAGGTTTGTATGAACTCTGCTGTGCTGTGGGCACTGGCTTTGTTTCACAGGCCAGATTTTTTTTTTTTTTTTTTGGTTCCTCTCCCCCCTCATCTCCCCAAGAAGTGAATACCTTGCGCAGGGCAATGTCTTTTGAAAGTACACTGATGTAAAATGTAGTTGAGGGAGGCGGGATTTAAATCTAGTGCATCGTAAGCCAGCTGGCTTTTAAAGACCAGTTTACAGAAGATTCTGCACAGGACAGAAATATACTTTTTTTTTTTTTTTTCTCTTCCTTTTCTTTCTTTTGAGCTGCACTTCAGAGCAGCCTTGAGTAATGGGGTCAGGGAATGACACTGCACTGCTGTCTTCACACTTGAACCAGCCGTTGGGG
>JABJVR010000032.1:2241384-2269547 GCA_025773905.1 Chitala chitala
TGTGCACAATAGCACTTTCCTTTTTTCTTAACACTCACCCCCCCCCCCCCCCCGCCACACCACGAGAGACAGATTAGCATATATGTGTTAAATCAGTAATGGGAGGTGGAGCTCAGCTGGGACCTGTCCTGCCGTGCTCTGGCAGGTGTAGGTGTGTGACAGGGGACGTCTGAATGGCAGTGAGCCCGGGACCGATGCCAGGCTGTTCTTGTGATTGCCTGTCTACTTCTGTTTACTCCCGAGGGTGTACTGAAAGCCGAGGTCCGCGACTCTGACCTGGGACGAACGTGGACCACATCGCAATGGGGCTGGGCAGGGGGAGGTGGAATGTGGATTTAGGAATTTAGAGGAAAGGGTGATGGACACAAATGCAATTCTGGTTGCGGCCTGTGAACATGGAAGCAAGTGGCGAGAGAAGTACTCTTGCCACTGACTGCACCCCCTCACTTGCAAACCCGAGTACGCAGGCCCCAGTGCTGCATCTAAAGTGCCGCACAACACAGCTGCCCTTCACCAACCAGAGACGTGTGTGACTGATCCCAGATCAAAAAGAAAAAGCAAATTGTCAGACAGGAGCTTGGAAGGTCCAGTCCATGCAGTCCCTTATAAAAAGTACATGGGCCAGTAGTTTCGCTCTGCAATAACTGCACCTTAATCTCAGGCAATTATTTGTTGTTAATGGGAACTGGGACCCCACTAGGCATGTTCGTATAAAATTTGTTTTAGCTGCAATCGATTACAAACAGGCAAGGTAGTTTTGCTTTCTGTATTTTCAAATCACAAAATTAACCTGAAATATAAGAACGTTTAACTGTATTTGACCAAATTGGTCACTGGTTATTATACTTTAAATGTTAAATGTGTAATTCGGGGAAAAAAAATTCCATCGCTGCTACATCTGTAGTTCGAGTGATAAAATGAAACTGCTTATTTTCAGATATCCGTGCGTTGGCCATCGGCTGTCGTGCAGCCGAGGCAGGCTTTGAGCTTAAGCGCTGTTCCTTTCAGATTCTGTCTACGTGATAACACTGTAACGTAACGATTCAATTAGCCTCTTCATTTCACTTGTGTAATGGTTCTTATCTGTAAGCCGTGATGCCCTCTCCAACAGATTTCCGGTTTCTGAAAATTAAAAGCAGAATTTGTCATACTATTATAATGGGTGAATTTAACTTGGATAGTTAATTTAGCATATTATTACCCATTTACATCCTATTTGCTTATGCCTGGAAAAATATAGGGTAAAGATAAATGTGCTAATTGAATTCCACGCAGATAGAATTTCACTTGATTTCATACGTCGGTGCAACATATACCAGTAAATACAAATTAATAGATAGCTTGAGCTAATTTAAAGTCTAACTGTAATTAATAAAGAAGCTCGTACTAGACAAGAAATATCAGTGAGTTTTTGATGTAGTAGCAGTTTGTCTTTATATATCAACAACAGTACAATTTATGTTGTGCAAATGTCTTAATACTGGTAAGTTAGTGCAGAAAGCCACCTTGACTGTAATTGAAAGTTTCATGTAATATTTGCTTCTGTGCCTTTGTGTTTCCCTTCTCATTGTATTCGAACAACACCATTACACATCTAAAATGTCAGCAGTCACTGTTCTTTTCTTGCGTGAAAATCAGCGGTGCATTCCAGTTGCGTGCAGTGAATCCTGCCATCCACTAGGTGGCAGCGGTGCTCTTTGTGAAAGGTTCCCTCCTCAATGCCTGCAATGTCACCCTAGTCAGGTGACTGTGTGAGCAATGTCACAAGTCAAATCAGTTCTCACCCGCACTGTAAACATCCCTGTCTCCTTTGACCCTTGGCTAAGGCAGTATATGGTAATTTTCCCTAAGTAAAAGCAAAATACATAATGTAAGTTTATATTGGAAGGACTGTTAAGCTTTGATAAAACCTACTGCATGTGCATTTATGAATCCATTTGCAGTCCACAGGGTGTGTTGTAATCAATATACTGATGTATGTCATTCATATTTACTGAGTAGTTTCACACCTTCAGAACAGCCGCAGGCCTATTAAAAAAATCCAGAGTCTTTAACCCCACAGATCTGCAGCTGTGTTTTTCAATGCAGTGAGTTTACGGCCGAGCCGCAGGTAAGGCTCACCTGCTTGCAGGCATCACTGGTCACGCACGCACACAGAAAGACAAAGGAGCCAAGGTGCGTGCGGTAGTTTGGAGAGAAAAAGCAGGGGAGGACTGTCCTCAGCACAGATGTTCAGGCAGCACTGCAGATGAGACAGAAGGGACACCAGGCCAAGGGGGGGGGGGGGCAGCGGGAAGGCAGGGAAAGGAACGTCGGCACAGAGGCGCGTGCGAGGCAGCGCACATAAGGTAGAACATGTTGGAGCGCTCCCAGGAAAGCTGCTTTAATATTAATTGTTCTGGAGCCAGCTGGAAAGACGCGTACGGATCCATCGCAGAGGACGCTGGTCCTGGAGCTTGTTCTGAAATATTAATCATCTTCCAGAGAGTTTCTTTCTCATAGAGAAGTTGGGGGCGGATGGAAAAGAACATACGGAACAAGGCCCTGAGGGAGGGAACCGGGAGGTTGCCCCCCCACCCCCCACCACTTACAGATGTCCTAGAGTACAGGAGGAAGTGGGACTGGATGAAGAGAGAGACAGTCAAAGATGGCCGTCTTCTGAACTGAAAGTGCTATATCCTCTTTCAGCACACCAGCACATACGTACGTCACAAGGATCGGTGTTGCGTTTGGAAATTAGATTTCAAATCCCTTTGATTTTTATCATCCAGGGCCAATTGGACATAGGTGTAACATTATCGTATTGGCTAATTATGTCCAGTGTGGCGTCATAAGGATTTTTCTTTTAGTTCTATTTGGCCTTATTTGCAGGCTGCCCCAAATGTCACCGTTTTTTTGACCTCTGCTGTAGCAATATACTGTGGTTGTAGTTTGTCTTTAGCTGATAAAACGCCATTAGCAGCCGATTGCTCTGAGGCTGCATATTTTTAATTAAAAATTTTCTCTAGCTGATCAGCATTCTGTTAGGAGTTATTTAGCCAATCAGACATTCAGGGCATCAGCCAAGCTGTATGCTGACGTTTAAAGGAACAAGTCGAGGAAAGCGGCACAAAATGAAAATGTCGCGAGTTCACATTTGAGGGGTGCTGTTCCATTAGGTGCTCGGTTGTTTTTGGTGTAAATCCAGTCATAAAAGAGAAGGAACGAATGCCGGTGAAGGTCACAAAGACATGGCCTGCGATTGGCCCAGTAAGTAATGAATGCAGATTATAATGGCGACTGTTTTATTTAGAACAACATGATTGCTCCGCTTCCCTAAAATGTACATTAATGACTGAAACAGCATGGAATGTATTACAAGATTAAAACTCCTGTCATGTGTCCTACTTAATACCTGTGGAGCAGCTCTTTGACTACAAAGGAGACCGAGCTTCTTCATCTGAACTTTTAGAGAGCTGCAGCCTTTGGTGTTTAATAGAAATCTCATTAGCATACTCAGAATAATAACATTCAGTATCTCCTGCTTTTAAGAGTTTCTCAGTCTCACCTACCGCTTCTGAGTCCCATTAAGCAGAAGTCTGGACTCTAATGTGGGATGAGAGGGAGAATGGCACCTCTATTATGGCGTCATTTCGGAGTGGAGCTCAGTCATGCCCACCGTGTACAGACTATTCGCTGCCAGCGTTTACACAGGCTCTGTAAGTCAATTACAGCCTTTTGAAGGACCACGCCAGGGGCTAGTGTTCAGGCTGAATGTAGCTTGTACGGCACTCGGTTTCCTTTCTTGGCCTACATGTCTGTGTGCCTTTTTGCTAAAAGGATTGCTTGTACGTTAGACGAGCGTGCCTGAAATCAAAGCCCCCCCACGTTCACTCCTGCCTCGCTCGCTCTGACTTGTGTTGTTCGGGGCCTGTTGCGTAGCGTTGCTGTGTTCGAGAAATAAAAACAGGGGGGCGCCTGCCCTGAGGTGCGTCGGGGGAAGAGTGAGGAATTGCAAGGGGGGGGGGGGAGGAGGGTTGTTAACCATTTGCAGACTGAAACATACTTTTGTGATGCTTTTTTTCTCTATAGGTTTTTTCCATGCATATTCTGCATCAATTCTATGTCTTCAGAGCAGCTATTTGTCCTGATGTGGACTGTTGTCCTGGCACAAGCAGGTGGACTTTTCTCAGCTTGAAAGGTTTGGGTTCTGGGTTTCAAAGATGGTTGTCTGGTCAGAATCCACAGATTACTGCAGAACAAGCAACGTACAGCATGTGAATAGGCCAAACCATGCTCTGTGCAAGTCTGCAACATTAATTTGGCTGGGTAGCCAACACAAACCTATTCTGCATAACACTAACATTGCCAACCAATACAATCCTTTGAAAGATGGTGTAGTAAACTTACTTTCACAGGAAATGTTAAGGAGAAGCTTTTAGCAAAATCAGCATAATAAAGATTAATATTTGGAGCTATAAAGATGCAGGATTTTACTGGACTCTGAGCGGCTGACTGCCGAAGTAGCAGTCTGGGCCATGCTGTGACTTCAAGACACTGAATTTTAGCCCTTTTCTACAGCTGCGTACTTGCAGAACTGGTTTAACATACAAAAGCCAGCTCCTACGTGGCTCTTCTAACATGCCTGTGTCTGTGATCACAGCACTCTTCCTGTCACATGGCGGGTGTGTGTTGCTGCACCCCCCTTTCTCTGTTCTCTGGCTAAGTGCTCAGTTCCTTCATATATGGCTGCAGAGTTATCATTGTTAATGAGGGTGGTGAGGGCCTGTCACACTCTATTACACATACACTGTCAGATAAACTGTGTTGCTGGAGTCTTCCAAGAGAAGCAGGGGTGTGTATGGCTGCCTGCTGCCCCCCCCAGCATTGTGAAAGCATGGTATAAATAAACGGTTTCCACACTGGAATACAGAGAGTGGCTGTCTCTACTATGAAATGTAGGCCTTCCTGGGTGGGTTGGAAATGCGCCCAGGTCAAGCTCAGCTCCAGTCTGGGTTCAACCTTCCTTGTATGACTTACCAGGTTTGTATCAGAACTGGTTTATTTATTGTACTTTATTAATCCCATCCCCTGGGAGGAGCAGTGGGCTGCTAGCCACATGCAGTGTCCAGGGAGCCAGCACTGAGTGTCTTCCTCAAAGACATACCTGGCTGTGCTGGGATTTAAACCTGGTGATTTCCACAAACCAGCCTGATGTTCTACCCATTGAGCCACCAGGCTGCTAAAACTTTGGGAAAGACCTGCCACAAGAATTGGAGCCTGTTGTTGCCTGTTTAATTAGTAATTAACAAAAGAATGTTTTGGGGGGAAAACTGGATGAGGGTGCATGACCAAACGGAGATGGCAAAGACCGGGCAAATTGGAGGGACGCAGGTCTGGGTGCCACCACTGGCAGTAAAGCCCCATTAAGTGCAAACACATCAGGTCAGGTAACGTATCGTATATTCGTCGTCCCACCAGCACCCCTGCGTCCCTGTCTGCTCCCAACGACACCTCATATATCTTAGACGCGTTCCAAAAGGTACGATAACTCAACTGATGGCTTACTCCACGCTGCTAGTCATGATGGCGTCCCGCTTTTACGGGTTTATATTTCCTTGAGTTCTTCTCTGACTTTATTAAAGGTGCTTTACTCTGATGGTTTGCAGCTCATTCAAAAAGCACTAAAACGTTTGCAGTGCGGCCTGCGTGAAACTGTCTGCGGCACAGTAGACGAGGCAGGGATCATGCCGAAACTGTGTGCTTCAGCACCCTCCACCGTGCTTCGAAGCGATTAATTTTGTTGGTGTGTATCAAATTGGATTCCGTTTTCAATTGGAATTGCGCTGAGGGAAGTTTTATTTTTTTATTATTCTTTAGCACATTTAAAATGGACGTCTTAACATGTTTCACTTCTTACAGCCATAGCTGCTCTTTCAGTATGTGACCTTTATTTTACTTTGTGTTGAGTGCATAACAGTATTTTATCCATGCATCCATCCATTCCCTATACCGCTTTTCCAAGGCAGAGTCGCGGGAAGCCTGGAGCCCATCCCAGGAGACACAGGGCACAGGGCAAGGGACACCCAGGGAAGGGCCCCACCCCACCACAGACAGTGTTTTGTAACTGGGATTTTTGTTCTTTATTCGGTCATTTTATCCATTGATACTTTGTCATTTCCTGCAATTAGTGGTGGTGGTTTTGTGTTAGACCTGCCTTTGTTTCAGAATTGGTGTAAGAGTCTGAGCCCCTGAAGGAACTGCTGAATGGCTGAGGAGTTCACCTCATACACATCTGGAGTGGGAATGGAGATACTAAGACAGTGTGGTGATGCCCCCAGCCCTTCCACCAATCCCGAGGGAGATTCTGCTACATACTAGGCATCCATGGGGAGATTCTGTCACATCTTAGACATGGTACTCCATTCAAAACCTGCAAAGAACAAAAGTGCTTTATTGCTTCCTCACGTTCTGCCAACTCTTGGAGAAGAGCATCTCAAGCCGCTCAGCTGATGTCTTTTTTTTTCTCCTCCCTCCGTTTAATTTTTGTAGCTCATATCAGTAGTTTGCATGGATGTTGAGTTGTCTGTAGCCTATCTATAAGGAGGTGTTAAGGGCTCTCTAGCTAACCTACCTGATTCTGATTAGGAGGAAGGAAAATGTGCAGCATCCACTCAACAGACTCCCTCTCATTACATCTCCTGCGGGGGCCTGTGAGGGGTGGGGAGATGGTGAGGAGGGATGAAAACATGCAAAATATTAATGGCACAACATTTCTGACATTCAGCATATTCAAACTGCTGAATATTTTCATAAGCGACATATGCACACATAAAGTCTTAAAATATTCAAAGTTATACATTTCAGTTAATCTTGACGTAGGTCGGTTATTAAAAAGGAGCAAATGAATAAATTGATGCTCTGGCCTACAGATTCCACAGCAGAAGCCATTTGACGTGGCTTGTCTTTGAATTCATCAAAGCCAGGTGGGTTCTTATGACAGCACGGCGCTCAGCTTTAATATGCCATGTTAATGCACAAAGAGATGCTGAATTAGATCACCTTGTTTCTGGATGAGTCAGCCGGTGTCGAGTGCTTCGCCGGTGCACTGCGGCACCGAGGGAGTAGTGCCACAAATTGGGCCTCTGCTTTCACGAGCTGCCGTTCATTACTCCTCTCCCGCCTTTAAATTTGAGCACTTCCCATCCAAAGCGAGACATGAGCGGAATGCGGGATTTCCCAGCGAGTCAGTGGAACCGCGGTGCCGTAGGCATGCCGCAGATTCATCAATCATCTTCGTCGTCGTGCGTTCGCGCTACACTTGCGCCTGCCTCTGTCTTTGTATCGCCCCATTTTTGGTGGTCTTGTCTTTATGCCCCAGCAGCTGCTGCCCCCCCCCCCCGTCTCCCGTCTCCAGCATCACGGTACGGCCTCTCACCAAGCCCCACTGGCACTCAAACATTCTACTTCAACAAGGACGCCAGCTGATGAGGTAAACAATCTGTTGAATTTCCTGTGTTTGTGACAAGTTTTTCTTTTGAAATTCTTTCAAAGGCTTTTGGGACAAATTAGGAACAATAAAACAAACATCTGTTTGTAAGGAAGGCTTATTTATCTCAAAATTTGCAATTTGCAGGTGCTTACTGTTCCAAACACTGGGTCTGTGTCTGACAAGAGAAGAACTGTGTTGTGAGCAGGCATGGCTTTATACGATTCGAAATCGGTCAAACCCCTTTAACTTGTGATGAATTTTGTAGAACAAAGAAAGAGAGTCAAGTATTCAAAACCCATTGTAAATGATGTACATTTATTTCACCAATGTGAAAGTGAAAATTAGATGTCTAATGACACGTCTGAGAGAAACTTTAACCTTCACCATGTTGTGAACTGCCACAGAGAAAATGCAACTTTCTCTCCTTCTAGAACAATATGTATGTGTCAGAAAAAAACCTGTGTCCCTCTTTAATTTCAGTATTTATACAATATAAATATCAAATTAGACTTCATTTTCATTATCACGGTTGTCACAGTGCACTGCAGTGAGCAGGTCTACCCTTCCAGGTCAGCAATATAAGGCTGAACGTTGTGGGAAGGCATAAAAAGATTTCAGAATGGGGACCTCTATACCTCTGGTACTAAGTGACACAGCAGGAGAAAGACAATTACATGAGATGCTGAAATTGAATCCGAATGGCATTATTCTTTTGAGAAAAACAAACTAATTATAATTCCATGCCCATTATAGAAAGAATGGATTTATACAAACGCTAATACATGTGAACAAAACACAGATTAGACTCTAATTAAACGAAGGGAAATTGCTTCTCAGTCCACATCAGCATTAGCCAACATTAGCCCACCTTAGTGTTGTCTTCTCATTAGCCCACAGTCTTGCCTATGGTCATTTTTAGAAAGTGTGACATGGAGAAGAAGACGACGGCGTTGCTTATAGCGAAAGGCGGTACTTATTCTGGAGATAATGAAGCTAACAGCTTAGCAGGACACTCAGACCTTAATAGAAGATTCCAGGTTGTGAGTAGTGCTGTCAATTGCCTTTTGATCTTGATTGACCTTGGAGACATTCAGCAGCTGCAGTGCAGTTGTGTAACCAACCAATGGATGCCTAAACAAGGAGACGATGAGCGTGTTGCTGATGTGACAATGTAACATGGTCCACGTTGGTTGAGTGAGTTATAGGTTCTAAGTCAACTTGAGCTTTCTTCACTCTTTCCGTTCACGATCTCTAACCTCTAACCCCTTATAGTCCACACTCCTCCTGTCCCCTCCCCTCCCCTCCGCTTCAAGATCAGTTATATCACACAGTGGAAACATGGCGGAGACATTTGATTGCCGATTTCAAAGCCGCGCTACCTCTAGCTATGTGAGCTGATGAGAAGAATCTCTGCCTCACGTTAGCTGTGCAGGAACCTCATGGAAAATTGGCCTTTTGCCTGTTGGGATGATTCCACTTGCTTAGTTTTTGATAAAATATCAATATATATGCAAATGTTTTGTAGGAAACACATTAATGGGAAAAAAAGTATGTAAAAAGGACATCATCTGTCTTCCCTGACACGCCGGCACCTTTGCTTATTTAAGGTTTAGGAGTTTTGGTGTGCAAGTTAGTCACATCTTATTTCAGCAGACCAAAGTTATTACAAGTGTTAAATCTCGTAAAACATGCCGATATTGAATCTGAGACCCCCCAAACTGTGACTACATGGAGGTGCCTGAAGTTAGTGCTCTAAAAAGCTGCTCCAAACGTGCCAGCAGTCTTTCCACTTTACCTAAAATCCCGCGCAGCTCGAACAACGCTAGAGTAACTATAATTCACTATTAAGTTATTTTAATTCATTGTAATACACACTTTTTTAAAAGTGCTGAGACTAGCCATTGGCATGTGGAACACATTCTCAGTGGACTCATTGATGATATTGTCCTTACATTTAAAAGTAAATAGAGGTCAGGCTATGCTTTGTGAAGCTGAGTATTCATAGACTGCAATTAATTTGCAGTCTCTTCAGAGGAATGCAAATGTTCCCTATTTGTTCCTTGATTACACCGCAGCACATAGTTTAAGGTTAAGGACATCTTATCACCACAAGGTTGCTAGTTTGAGTTCCCGAAGGGGTTCTTTTGTAGTGCTCTTGAGCCAGGTACTTAAACTGGATTGATCCATTAAAATGCACAGTTCTGGCTCTGTATATTGGTAAAGAGCTGGAAGTCATTTGCTAAAGAGCATCAATTGGATATATTTAAGCACACACAATTCTTCTGATTTCCTACAGTTTTTTTCTTGGTCCTTATTTACAAGTTTTTTTTGTTGTTATACAAACCGATATGAAAACTGTGTAATTACTTAGGAGATGCATATTGCTTTAATTCTCACAGCAATGCACGGGATCTTCATTCCTTTTGGACGACTGCTTATTCATGTAGGCTTGGCTCTTATACGGCAAGCTATAAGTAACACACAGTGCCAGAACGTGGCAGACATCCATACGCACACACATTCTCAGGTACAGCCTGAGACTCTACAGTGTGCCAGATGTCTGTGTCAAGTTGTGTAACAATTACATAATTACACATATTTTCGGCTGTGTCGATTCATTGATAGGTGAACAAAAACGAAGTCTAAACGCCATCAAAAGGTGCAGACTGTGCCTGTACAGTCAGAAAAGTTTACTTCTGGGCTAAACAACATGTAGAGACAGTATACTATATAACTGTAGAGCTGGTCTCATTACAAAGTCATGCTAAACAATCTCCGTGCCCAGTAATTTCACAAATTCTCCATCATAAATAATTTATATCATCATCATCAGGCTGTATGTGAAATTAAATGAATGTCAAAATGTAAAAGTTCTAGTACACAATATCTGAATGTACAAATAGAAACTGTTTTTTTTTAGTAGCCCAGACTGTATTAAAGCTGAACATGGGATAATAAGAAAGCCAGAAAGTTGATGACATGCTGTTTTCCCATGACTTACAGCCAAAAAAAGTATTTTTATCATTTGAGTTAGAAAGACAATACTGGTATGTAATAATGTATTATTTAGTATAATAAATATATATTATTTACTTTGACTGGGAAAAACAGATTTAAATAATCGTTTAGAGATTAGAACAGAGGTTGGACAAAAATAACAGTTTGCCCAAATTTCAAACGCATTATGTTACGCACAGGATCCAGTGTAATCAAATTATTATTTGGCTTTCTGGGGAAAAGTATTCTTTGAAATTTAAAGTCTAAAATAAAATAATAACAGCCTCCTAGGATTTTTTGAAACCAGAATCATTCATGGATAAATTTTGCATATCGATGACCAAGTAGACACGCCTTTAAGAAAACATAACTATTTATGGGAATAATATAAAAACGGTTTGAAGGAATAGCTGATACCCATATTTCATTTAAAACGTTTCTCTATTTACTTTACAGGCCTATTCGTTTAGTCTTGACGTTAACAGCCTTCCCCACTGAGTATTCTATATTGTGCTCAACGCTTCTGAGTTTTAAACAAATTTAAGCTCTGCCATTTTAAATAAGATGAATGGTGTCTGCTAATACTCCCTTTTGGCCGTGATTTAAATATGACAGATACTGTAAAGCTCCAAAGCCGCAGTCTAGAAATGTACAGAGGGAGACAATACTGGGATTTCCATTATTTCCTCTGAATAGGCTCAAGACATCCATACGAGCCTGAATAATAGAGACTGACAGGTTTCAGTAGTCAAACTTTCATATACGCAGCATTGTGCTCCACTCAATCTCGCTCTGGAAATTGACGGTTTGATTCCTTAATTTAGTGCTCATGGAAGCACAGCCTCCCCGCATTATGCCAGACCTTAAAAACAGCACACAAAGAGGTCAGGGCTGGGCTCGAGGCCGCAGGACTGAGGCCTCGCCAACGGCGTGATCCACAGGCGCACTTAATTAAGCGGTTGCTTCATCGGCAAGCCGTCGTCCAACACGGCGGCCGTCCAGCTGTCCGGGAGCGTGTTTTTGTAGGTGCCTGTGACATCACTGTCTAACCTGTAACTAGAGTAAGTGTGCTCAGTGCTGCGTTAGCCCTTGGACAATGGGGTTTAAGAAGAAGCAGGAATGTGGAAAATGTATGGCGACAATTCTTTGTTCTGCCAAGGAGACAGACGAGAGATACAGACAGCGGTCTGCTCTCCATGAATACTGCTTAGTGTCATCTGGTGAAAGGCCTTGTTTTAATACTTATTGAGCTTTATTTCTAAAAGCAGAAACCGGAGCACTACAGACGTAGCCTGCACACTGAAATCCAGCCTGGGCAAATGACTTAAGGACAAACTGCTAAGTGTGCCTAACAGCTATTGGTCACATGACGAAGATGCACTCAGAAATGTGGCCTATTAAGTTTTTTCCCCCTTTCCTCCAGGGAGTTCTAAATTACAAACATGCCTGCAAACTCACCACCCTGACCTCCATTTTGAACCATTATTTTAGCATAATAAACACATTAGAATTTCCCTCCCACCAACTCCTCCTCAAGAGATGAATCTTTTCCTACAATATAAAAATAATTTACCAACATTATCTGTGCTGATGAATAATTCAGGATGGGTTCATGGAGAGGGCTGCTCTCGTCAGGGCTGTGAATTGAAAGATATAGCGTGTGTGTGTGATTTTTGTATGTATGCATGAGCCCCAGGTTTTTTGGCTAAAGCACAGGTGTGTGCAGGTACATGGATCTGTGGGAACATTCCCGAGTGTGTACGTGTCTCAACAAACTGATCCTCGGTTATTTTTGCAGTTCTTTCCCTTTTGAGCAACTCCGACCCGGTGTTCATAAAAGGAAGGAAGACCTTAACCACCATTCTTGCATATCACTCACACACACACACAAAAATATATATACACAACTGTGCTAAAAAGTAGAGTTTTTAACAGTTAACATACAACAATAAGCTATAAGACATTTCAAGAAGAAGCCTGAGCCATGTTTTTGGGTTTTCAAATGAATTTATTTTAAATCAAATTTTTTCTGTTATGCCCAATACATTTTCCCATGAGAGCACAGATCTGCTTCGTTATGCAAGATGAAGGATTGTTGTAATTCAGCTGAACTAATTCTCACCCTGTTATTTTTCCTCATCTACGTCTGTCATTAATTGGCAGGTGGAACGGCCTCTTCTAGCCGTACTTACTGCTGCTTTCTTAAGGTGGCGATGTTTCATCCGCAAAGGTAAGTGGAACATTTCTGTTTGAGAACGTGTCTGACAGGTGTTGGGTGTTTTTGTGGGGTGCATTCTTTAGTGCTGCACAGGTTTTAGATCCCTCTCCATTTTATAACTATTTAAAATGATTTTAGCCATTTGGGGTATTGAAGGGTCACTTTTAATTATTTATTATGATCATGGATAGCCACTTAGTCTTTTAACAAGTTAAAAGTCAAGAGAGCCTGTTGTGCAGGATTTTTAGAGGGATAGTTAAAAAAAATCAATTGTTTTGCATTGTTTTGCAATCAATTGTGTTGCATTATCTGTGTGTGTTTTAAAATTTTACGACTGTATTTTAGTTATTATTGTAATTAAATTAATTTGTGTGTTAAAAATTTTACTGGGATGATGAGTGATTGATGCTCAGTTGTGAATTCAGTGTGGAGAGATCTTTTTTGGCTGGTAAAAGAATAAAACATCTGTCATTAAAAGAAAATGTAGGCAGCAGGAACATGTGGTCAGTCCTGGGGACCGGTGTAATCGTGTTCCCTCAGTCTGTGCCGGCAGACATAAGATTGTGTGAGGAAAAGTGCAGTTTGCTCGAAGCTTAGCCGTGTAACAAACTGGAGTCTTCATTAATTAAAGATAATTTATAGGAACCTTTTTCATGCGACAGTCCAGTTAAAAATAAATTCTCACACACACACACACACACACACACACACACACACACACACACACACACATTACTAACAGTTGCTGATTTAAGTGGGTTGAGTGATTCACGGTGAAGTCTGTCTAAAAACACAATGCAAGAAATCACAGAAAATGGTTGCGGGCGAAGAAAGACTGCCCAGATAAATTGTCAGTTTATCGTCACGGTTAATTAGCTGTGTATAACAAAGGAAGTATAACAAACTGGGTAATGGTGCAGTGAGAAGACTTCAGAAGTAGACAATAGACGAGAATTACTAAAATTTCTTATTTAAAGTGAGGAACAAATAAAAAGTAATGTCAGATTACTTGGAAATGAAATGGAATGAACAAGGATCGCAAGAACAACAGAAAATGGAAGATGAATGTAAGCAAGACCGAGAAAAATCGATGGAGAAGTTGATAATGCCATGACAAGAAAAAAACATTAACAGAGTCTCACAAAGGTCCTTCTCATTAAGTAACCACTAAGGAATGAAAGATATACTGTGTGGCAGGTGTGAGATGAGTTTTACCTGTTTGCATTTTTATGACTTATAGTGCAAAGTGTTTCCAGTGAAACGGTGGAGGCTGAGAGCCTACTGCAAGATCACAAGATGAAATCTCCTGCAATTCTCACTTGCAGCTTCCTGGTGACTGGCCTTGTGGATGAACGCATTGTATTGCCTGCGCGTGTCCTCGAACGTGTGACTGGAACCCCTGAGACTTTGGGCACGCTTGGAGGGTTACCATGGAGAACGGGGAAACAGGGTCAGGTTTTGGTAGATGAAAGGAGAGTGACGATCTAAAGGTGGTAGGAATGAAAATTAGCTATAAACGTGGTGTGCTGCTGTAGTCAGTGTGTGTGAAGAGTGTCGGGAAGCACCCTGGCCTCTACTGTTTCTGCAAATGAAAGTGAAGAAGGACAGGCGCTGTACTGATTTTACTTTAGATGAGTGAGCTACGAAGATAGAACTGTTCTGGGACCAGTTCAGCAAATCACTTTTGCCCTCATCTCTTCTTTATTCCACACCCACTTGCTCTCTGTTTAGGTTAGAGGCAATTACATTATAGGTTGGAGCTTTGAATGTAATTCAATACCCATCGGGTTGCAGGCAGTGTTAAGGGTTAGGCGCTTGGTTATAACTCTGTAGATTCACAGTTTGTGGAAACAGAAGAAGGGCTAGGCTGTAACGTTCTACGTTTTGAATTAAAATGAGTTCATGTGACACCAGCTCAGTAATTACAGGAAAGTGAAGGCTGTGCCCCCACCTCGGCACTGATGAGGAACATGAATATCTGCTCAAAGTAACATTGGCAGTTCTGCAGGGAAGAGTTCTAGCAGCGTGGCTGTCTGGCAGTTACATTGTGACCCTGAGAGGAACAGTCAGAACTCTGGTTCATCAATAATCCCTCTCTGAGCTCATTCACCCTGTGACAAGATGGAACTAGTGGGTTTTATACTGTAGGAGCAGCAGATTCCATTTTAAAACAATGTGGCATTATTTAATATAAAAATGAATAATATAGGAATAATGAATACAATTTTGTTTTAACAAATTTTACAATTATCAGTAAATACAGTTAGCATGGTACATTATTTGTAGACATGTTAATTGTATTAACTGTCTCTATATATTTGAACCTCGCCTCCTTTGTTCTGCGTAATGTTTCATACCAACATTTTTATCCAACAGACTTGTTTCATTAGCATTATCACACAAGCCACTTTGAGGTAGGTATGTGTGAAAGCCACTGTATAGCAAGCCATTACTGTTTACTGTGTCTCACCAGGACCTCCTACACTGGTTCATCGGCTAGGGGAAAATTGTGCATTACGGTATTCTGTTTTGCACGTGATTTTATGATGCAGTGGGATTATTACACTGGAGCTTTTTTCTCTGGCTGGTACAACAACCCTGGCCACTGGGTGACTGCTGGGCATCTCAGCTGGGTCGCAAGTTTTAACAATGGATGTTTTATTTAGGGTGTCTAGCATTACATGGGATGAGTTATGGCATCTCAGGTGACACTGTTATTTCAGTGATTTTTCAGTGGAAATCTCTCCGCCATTCCGTCTCTTTATTCAAACGATACCTAAGCACGAAATAGAGGGACCGTAAGGGTTCACATTGTGGCAGAAAGGAGGCAGAGCATCAGATAAGGTGCACCTCCACGCTCCTACTTGAATCCAAAATTGTCCTGCAGTTAGACAGAACTGCTTTGACATTGGCACGGTGCTGCACAGCTCTCTTAGCCAAGCCGAGTGGATCACATTACTCTAATGAGGGAATTTAATCTTTTTCACATACAGAGTTTTTAGAAGAAGCAGAGTACTGGTAGGAAATATCAACGCCACCCCCTTTCCCAACTTATGCACACCTTGATGTGTTGCATTCTCAGAGAGCAAACCTATCACACTGAAAAACATGTTAATTAAAAATAAATCTGAAACACTTAGGGTGCATGTTTACCCCTGTGAGCATACACTTGGCAGAACTGCTTTGGGTAGAAATTGTGTCTGCTCATGTTATGGCGTTAGACTGCTGGCTCTGCACGTTTGGACAGTGGTGTATTTTTTATTATTTTTTTCATTTGGGAAAACTGTGTAAGGTCTGTGGAGATCGAGGCATGTGATGGGAGGGGATGTGAGCCAGTAGGATTTAGGGCAGCCTTTCATTTGCATTTCCATTCAGTGTTCGCCTAAGCTGTGTGCAACATTCAGCACGTTTTTAAGCAACTCCAGTATCTCCTTGTCCAGTTACTTTGGGTCATTGTCTTGCTTGAAGATTAATCTTGAATCTTGTAAAGACAAAGTTGTTTATCCAAGGATTTGCATGTACTGTATTTTGCTTCACCCAGTATGACCCTCAGTTTAGAAGTATTTTTAACCCCGATTATAATGTCACCAAATTTCCTTGCACTATTTGTGAAGTGTCTGCTTTGTGAGATATTTTGTTGTGAATGTTAAAACAAAAGACAACCAAACTAAGATTCATTATCAAGCTTAACACTAACATTTTTGTGTGTGTGTGTGTGTGTGTGTGTGAGAGAGAGAGAGAGAGAGAGAGAGAGAGAGAGTGTGAGTGAGTGAGTGAGAGAATTTCAATGATCTCTAATATGGGACTGATTGACTGGCTTAGTACACGTGTCTTGCACTTATAGTTACAAAACATGGTAATGAACCTTAGTTAGGCTGTAGTGTTTTATGTCTGTAATAATATGTAATTTCCCAAGTGGACATTTTACTAGTAGTCATGTCAGTTCAGCACATCTTCTTTTTGTTTTCCAACCCACACTTTAACATCACAAATTCTCTTGAACAGAAGTAAAATGAAACATAGCTTCAGGATGTGGAGGAGTGTTTGTTAACACACCCTGAAAAAGGTTTTGAACTTGACGCCCATCTAAACACAGCCCTGGAACAGTTGCCCACGAGCAGGTCCAAATGAACGGGAACTTGTGCCCCAGCCACACGATAATGATAATCTCCTCTGACCCTGCAGGGCCCTTGGAGCCACTGCTGACCTTTAGGTGCCTTCCTTGACCCCCTGGCCAGTGTGGGCAGGCAGCCTGCACTAAGTCAATTCTATGTAGTACAGAATTCTTTTCACTTCTTAATGAAGCGCTCTGCTCCAAGGGATGCTCTCTGTCTTTGAAATGTTTTTGCAATTCTCCCTAGATCTTAGCTTATTTCCCTGTTATATTTTAGTTTTCAGAATCTAGAGTTTGTTTTGAATATACTAATCCACCATGGAATGGTGCAACCCAAACCCACAGGAGCTCTTCATGAAAACGTGAAGAGTGACTGAAAGGAAGCGAATTCACCGTTTTCAGGTGTGACATATGGTAATACTCATAATTAAAGTTTTTAGAGTTTCCATTTCTTTTTATATTTGGATTGTGTCTTCTGACTTTTCTCCTCACATTTGGGTTATGATTTTAAATGTAAGACTGTAAGACGAAGTTAACTACCAGATGGATAAAAAAAATACAAAAGCCAATCACAGATGGATTGTGCATTGTTATCATGTGACATTATGTTGACATCTTGCCAACTTGTTCGAACAAGTACGCAAAGTAAACACTACTGATTAAGCCATAACCACAAAAACGGGACTACTATTCCCAGTGTTCCATGCTGACGTATGATCCACCATGATGCATTGTGGACATACCGAAAATATGATGGAAAGATATCAATACATTTAAAAACCTTTGATGCAGCCATACATATATGCGATCGACCTTTGGCTTGAGGTGACAGCAACCATGTCCCTTTAGCAGTAGATTTACTACTATTCTTGCTAACTTGACAACTCTTGGTAGCTCTAATAGAGTATATCAGGAATGTGTACGGTGTACATCTACCGATAGCCTAAAGCAAACTTCACAGTTGCCATTTTGATACAATTTCTGGTGGCAGAAGACCTTGATTTCTTCCTCTTAAAAAACCTTAGCGCTCATAAGGTTGTGAGAGTCCCACTTTAGGTATGCTCTTCACATACACCTTACTGGTGGACACGGGATTCCTGCTTTAACTAAACAAAAATACGGTGATCAGTGGAGCGGCTGCTGGGGTGCAACAGACCTGCAATCCTCCATGTCCCCGACACGAACCCGGTGATGTGCGGCAGCGTCCGCTGAGGCTCCGTTGACGTGCTGAAATGAGTTTGTGCTTCCTCTTGCCACCGTCCGCTCTCTGTCACCCCCCTCCCTTTTTTCCCCCTGATCTGCCTGAATCATTAGGACGTCGCGGCCTCTTGTTGAGCTGTCGGAGCCTCGAATTACGTGACAGGCAATCTGCAAGTTGTTTACGGAGTCTGCAAAATTGCTTCTCGTTGCCCGCTCTTGCGGCTCTGTCATCTTAACAAACAGATGCATGATTGCAATAACTGACGAGCCGAACGCAGACAAAACACAGCTGGAAACCAATTCGTTATGAGGGCTTGTCTTTTATAGCACAGACAAATTAATACAGAAATAAATAAATAATGAGCCCAATCGATGCCGGCGTATTGGAGATATTGGAGGCATGCGGCCTGCACCGTGAGGATCTGCAGTTAGCGCGTCGCTATCCTGTGAGATTTTTTTCCCCTGATGTACAGGAGAAAAGCAGGTGAGGAAACAGTTTAAACAACAGATATCCACACGGAATTCCATCCTGTGGCTCGGTGATAACCACTCCACGGAAACGGTGGCTTTTAATAAGCGACGCTGTGCTTCTGAGCCAGTCCCGTGTGATCAGCCCATCACGCAGGCGATGCGGCCGGCTTTTACGCCTAAGCCGCGTTACGCGGTTTGCCGGTCGCTGTGGCAACCGACGACAAGCGCTGGTTAGTGCATGAGTCAAACCTCTGAGCTGTGAGAATATAAAACTAACAAACGGCCGTAATATCCCTGCTTTGTCCCAGTGTTTGTGGTGCTGCCTTTGTTTATCGCCCTGAGCCGCAAGTCTAATTAACAGGCCATTTGCAAGGGGGCCAAAAGTGCGACCACTATACAGGTCGGCATTAATATTGTTATTCCCCTTAGGTTGGTCTGTTTCACCCAGGACAATTAATACTAATGTAATTAGAAAAGAGGAATATGTGAGGAGTGAGATATATCAAAAATCACAGGCCTGCTTTTGCTTTAGGTTTTCCCCTCCCTGTTATTCTAAATACAAAGAACCCCAAGGTCTTACATCACCGGGGGCTGGAGGATACATGCTCCACTCAATAATGTCAATAACAGTAAAGTGGATTAGACCTTCGTAGATAGCTGTGTTAGGTGCTACAGGGGCAAGGCCTCAAGCTATTAGAATGACTGAGCAACTGGAAATGCTAAGGCGAACAGAAGGCGGGCAAACAGAATGAATGTCAAGATTCAGCTGAATGTTTGTTTGCTCAGATCCAATGAGGCTATGGCAATATATGGAACATGACAGCTATCAGGACATTGGTATTTTTCTTTACTGACTTTAGAAGGTCAGGGATTGTAATGTTTCATGAACAACTAGCCAACATGTTTTTTTACGTAAAATTAAAAGAACGCTGTAATGTTCGAGACGGTAGTGGTTTATGTCTTTGCGCAAGTCCCGCTGGTTTTGTTTCACTGTCTGATTGACAGGTGGATAGATGACAGGTGGGGTCTTGCAAGGGTCCTGATCCTGGAGGCGAATTGCCATGGTGACATGTGTACCGCTCCTCCTCAAGCAGAAGCCTGGGGGCCTGGAGCAGGGGATACACATGGTGCTTTGCTTCTGACACAATTCAGAGCAGTGTGTGTCATGCTGCGCTCGGCCAACCTGTTCCACCTCTCACCCCCACCCCTCCCCCCCACGCACGCACCTGCTGGGCTCCGTTGTGCGCCGGCTGATACAGGCATTCTGTTCCTCGGTGCAGCTTATGAGCACTCACCTCGGGTGCCAAAGGGCACGGGGTGGCACCGGCATCTGTTGCTGGGGCCATTCTCACCCACAGGTGGCTGTCTGCTTAGCGCCCCCGTCGTCCCCTCCCGTCACCCTGCCGTGAGCCATTCCTCACTCCCAGCTGGACTTCGTCACCTCCGTAACAACAGATCCAGGCCCGAACGCCCTCCTGGCGCTCCTGGCACTCCCGTTCCCGGCTCACCTGTCAAGGGTTGGCCCGAGCCCTCCCCTGCTACGGGGCTTTGGGAGTCTAGAGACCCCTCACTCATTTATCATGCTGTTTGGATAACGCTCACCCCCATCCTTGCCTGTGATTTCCAATTAAACCTCCTAACTGTGAGGTTAAGAGCCAATTTCATGCACCTTAGTCCTGATAAATAGACGAAGGCCCTTACGCTGTCTGTTCTCGCCAGGAGAGTCCAGTTTACACACGACATTACTTGATCGCCTTGACCACAGGCTTACTAGAGCTCTGACCTCTGTAGTCATTTATTTCTTTATTTCCTTATTTATTTTTCCTTCAGAACAACAGAAGGAAAGGCAATAACTAAAGCAAATGAAAACTGAAACCAAAACCAATTATGGTTGTTTTTTTGCATTCAGAGTCATGCAGGCAATGTTTGCTGCACAATTTTTACTGTTAATTGCGATGTGCTTTAGGAATAAATGAAGGCGTTTATATTTCAGATGGTAAAATACTGAAATGCATTACTTATATTTAAGTATATGAGGCCTTCTCTGTCCACAAAGCACAAATTACTGTGTAATGTCAGTCTCATTTTCATGAAGACACTTGCGGCGTACTTATGAGGTTACAAAGTCTGCTGTCTTCTGTGTTTGGTCTTAGCCATCTTACTGCAGTGTTTTTGGGACTAACGTATGTGGCACAGCATCATTTTATACCGGTTAGCCTGATGCTGTTTGTGTCAGCTTTCTAGTTTCTTTACTCTATGGCTACAGCAACCTTATAAACCTCAAATGGGAAACCTGCAAGGCTTAGTACGAAAGACAAATTAGCAGGAAGCTATGTTTTCAAAAGAAAGCACATTTCCTGCTTTGAAAACCAGTTAAAAAATTGTTCAAACCTGCTTTGCATTCATTATTAAGTCCTATTTTTCTTCATACATTATTGCCCTAAACAGGTATTCTTTTCCCTGTTTCAGCACTAGCTTTTTTCTGGTTATTGTATAGACTAATATGTTTGCTAAATCTCTGACATTAGGAGAACCACACACATAATAGTTCTCTTTGTCTCACACGGGTAGCCAATGCATGTAAGCTCGTTTGCACCAATTATTAATTACTACCTTCAGTGCTCAGAAAAGAACTGTTCATTAAGGCTCATTGCAGAACACAGGACTCATAATTAATCTGAGTGGCCCCTGATTAATTCAGAGAGACCTGTTGATGAGCGAGTTGTAAAAGGGGTTTAACTGTGTTCTGACACCAGGCGGATATGAAAGAGTTTGCTGGTATTTAATTGTTGGAAGCCATGCCCTGTCGCTGACTGGTCAGCATGAACCATGGAAAGGCCAGGGACTCCTCCTGGAATTTATTAGTTGAAGTCAGTAACTCATTTGGAGGAGAGGGTGGTGTTGGAAAGGTCGTGTGGATGGCTCCTTCCTGGCCAAGGTCAGGTCTAATAAATGACCTCCCCTGGATTTTGGGTTCCTCTTTCTCAACAATAACCTGTCCCCTGTTGACTCTGCGTCAGCAGAATGTGACATTTAGCTTAAGCATGCAGTCAGCCGGTGCAATAAACAGCATGTTATGTCTGGGGGAACGGGAGTGAGGATTTAAGTACATCAAAAATGATTTCCTATTTTCCATGCAACAGTCATTTTGGAGGTAGAGCAGGACTTGTGTTGTGCCAGACCTACGGCGCTAAGAACTGAAATAAATAGGTGAGCTGAATCGATGCATGTTTTTATCTGGCAGACTCTTGATTATTGCTTGGACTACAGTTGTAGGAACTGGATATCATGTGCAATATTTGTAGCATCGTTTTTGTACATATTGAGGTCTATAGGATTTCTGGATGAATAAATTAAAAGAGCAGACCTGAGAAATCGGATACACTGGCATCCTGATTGCTCTCTGTGTTTGCTTGCATCCAACCTAAGGTAACGTAATTTCTGTCACATTAACTACACAAGGACATTAACGCCGTCAGTCGGGGGGGTTGTGAAAATGAGTAACGCCTGGACTTCTACATAAACATATCTGTTGCTGAGAAACATAAAGGGCAAATCCCCCACTGTCGCGCAGGGCCTCTGGAGAAATTAATTTCCATATTCCACACAGGTGTCTTGGCCTGGGAGAGGGGGGGAAACACTGTGCCCCCTTTGGTGTTGTGAAACTCAGTGAGAATGCGGGAAAGGACCAGGGGGCCTTTTCAACGTCACGCTTCATCAAGCACCAGGAGGTGGACTCTGCAAGCCAGGGAAGGAGAAGAATTTACTCAAGCGTTTGTTTTCCTGTAACGTGTGCTCACCATGTGAACCCTGCAAAACTCTGGACATTTTACAACAAACATTAATACGCTTACACTTGCACATCTAGCCTTTGCACTGCAGCATTCACATTTGTGAATAAATGCTGGTAACAGCAGACTTTGGTATATTTTGGGACAGTGTTCACAGTGTCTGAGGATTACACGTGTATTGCTTTGTGTGTGTGTGTGTGTGTGTGTGTGATGGTGATGGCTGTCAGATCCTGCATCATGTCACGCAGTTAGCGTGTAGGAACAGTGCGGCATGCAGGGATCGATGCTGTCCCGTCTCGGCTTTGCACAAAACAAGCTAAACTCGGTGCTGCTGGGAAAAACTTGTTTGCACCATAAGCGCTACAGAAGGTTCAGAGGACAGCTATCAGCGGACCGCGTGGCAATCGCACGGTTAAACTCGTAGGCACCTCTGCCATATGGCTGACGCCAGCAACTTTGCAAATCCAATTTAATTTTATCTCCGTGCCCAGATATTTGCAGATCATTACACCGAAAGTGCAAGCCCTAGATTGCCACTTGAGCCGCTTCAGCCTTGTGCCGGTTTGTTTGCGCGTTTATTTATTTATGTTTTTCTAATCCCAACAACCGGGTCCCCTTCGTTTAGCATGCAAGCGGCCAGATCTGTGGCTGTTGCAGAAGGATAGTGGAAGGTAACAATACTGTTCTGCACCACCTCGCGCCGTTTACCCCGCGCCATGCTACGGTCAAGTGAGCCCTTGGAACGGGAGTGCTGAAACAGGGCTGTGTGCTTGGCAGAACGTGCTGCTCTCTGAGCCCGCACTGCTGGGGTACACAGAGACGGACCTTCGCTCTGCCTGTACATAATTATATCTGTGATGTATTTTGCTCATTATATTCCAGACATTGTATTTTATTTTGTGATTTTTGCCCTGATTTCACTCAGGTTTCATAGCCTCGAGCTGTTTTCAGTCTCTCTGCTGCCATTTTCCCCCCCTGCTGACGAGTGCTTAGAGGTGAAGACACTCAGAGTGGGTAGAATTACTGTAAACTCCTGTCCAAAAAAACCATGACCCATGATAATGTGAGCTTTTAGTTCATCAGGTTCACAGCTGTGTAGCGTAATCCCATAAAATTTGGGTTTTAAAGCCTTGTTTGACTACGCCGTATGGGATACAGCCTGTCAATCCGACCGCTTTCTTTACACACTACAGGTCACAGAGCTTACTGCGGATGAAGCAGTATGTCACTGTTCCCAGCTGGGAGATGGAAGCTGGACACCTTGTGGTGCACTTCTGAGACCAAGAGTCGAGACGGCCTAGCCCGTTACAGCAGAACAGTACCAATTATGCTCAGACACCACCGATTCCCTCAACTCAAGTCCCAGAGGGTATAGCTCATGCTTAAATTGTGGTCTCATTTGTAGGCATACATTTACACTAGCCAAGACACTTGTGACACCTTGTTATTTTAGAGTTCAAGTTAGATACAGCATCTATAGTCACAGTGATGTTGTCTTCAAATACAGTTTTGCTGTCATGCTCTTCCATTGTGTCTGGCTGACAGTAATTCATAACAAAATGCTGGGGATTTAGTAGACTCGAATTTTATATTGGTTTGCAGTACTTCCCCTTTCACTGATTCATACTGGCTTTGCAGTGTGACTTGGGATGGGATGTGCGGATGATGCAGTGTGCCAACAAACCACCTGAGGGCACTGTTATGCCACCGTCAACATCGCCACAAAACCTTGTGTCAGTGGTAGCAGTAGCAACAGGCGCCTCTCGATCAAGTCAGCATCCGAGTCTAATTATTATAACAGATTTTCTTTCTTGTCCTGGCCGTGAGCACAAGAAGAAGTCGAAAGAACGAGTCACGGAGTAACGGCTCTTTTGCTGCTGTCACTCACTCACATTGAGCAGTTGTGTCTATCACTACGCAATTTACATGTCTCAAACCAAAGCAATTTCACATAACACTGGAGGTCATAAAATATATCAAGACTTTTTCTTTTCCTCTCTCTGATCCCCTGCACTCGTTTCAAATACTGTTGGATTTTTATTTTCCAAACTCACACGCAGGATTGTAAACCCACATTCCTAAGGGAAACCATACTATAATAACGACACATGGCACAGCAGAAGTATTCCCGCGTAGTTGGAGCAATAAGCAAAAGGCATCTGGTGAGCGAGCTATTTCTGTGAAAGCTAAGAGTTTTAATGTCATGTCAGTCTCGGATGCCTCCCATTAACGACAAAAAGTGTAATTAAATCCACATTTTTACTGTGTGATTTGCGTGTTTTGGAACCTGCCCTGGCCGGCGTTTCAGTCATGGTCATTTTTCTTGTGAATAGCGCAACGGTATCGGATGCCAGTGAGCGCTTGGCGTTAGAAAGGAAAACAGCAGAAAAGCGGCGAAAGCCCAAGCACTTTCTCCTCCCATCGGCACTTGTGTGGTAATTGGCACTCGGCGTAGTGAGACGCTGCTCAGTTTGTGACACGATGTGACCGGGGCGAGAGTTAAACGCACGGCTTCAGCGCTCGCGTAACGGGTCAACGAGCTCTATGCCAGGTGATGCTGATGGAGAGGGGAGGCGGCCGGTGCTAAAACATCCCGGCCCTCCTAACGCCGGTGCCGGACCTGATTGCTGCAGCTAAGGAAATCATACCCTGTCAGATGTGCACAGAAATATGGCATTATGAAACCGCAACAGAACAAAGCACAAATACAATGTGATATGGAAATGAGATGGCTGTAAGGTGTCCTTAAATAGCACAGCCCTACATTACACAAATTTCATACTTAAAACGGAACATTAACCTTTTTTCTTTTTTTTGGATTATTGCTTTTTGTAATAAACAGAGAAATGGAAGAAATCAGCCATATAAAAAACAGTATGAAGTACAGACGTGTCCCTTATTAAGCTTTTAGCATTACTTCGTTTTTGCATAAAATTGTTGCAATATAAAATGTGCAACTTTTGTCTGCCTTTGTTAAAAAAACTTCTGTTGATAGCATGACGGGCAATAGCTTTCCATGTGTGTAATGTAGGTTTATGTCAACGTTGCCATGAAGGACACAGTGCTAAACTACTCATATATCAATGCTTTTATCAGACTTAGCTGGTCTGGAATGTTAGTCATTCGTATTTATGGTACGTACATAACATAAAGTGCTGCAACTCAAAAAGGGTGAAATATCATAATGGACAAAGGTTTTGAGTCCCAGTTACCAGACAAAAGGATTACCCTGATGAATTAAGATCCAACTCCTACACTGAGTGAACTAATCGAACTCTTGTCTCAATGCTGTGGGTGATGTCGCCATCCCTGTAGCCAACCTGCTGCCACTCTTAGTGATCGCTACAGTATTGTAGAAGGTCAAACTCCACTTTAGGTTGCTCCCCATCAGGGGGTCGCCACAGCAGATTGCCTGGCATCCACTTAATGATCCACACAGGTTTTTATGCTGGATGCCCTTCCTGACGCAACCCTCTCATTTTATCCAGGCTTGGGACGGGCACCGGGCATGCACCAGCTTGTGCAGCCACAGCAGTTGGGATTTAGAGCCCTGACCTCTGTGGTACGAGGTAACAGCTCTAACCACCGAACCACCACACCTCCTTCCAATTAACTTTGTATATACCTTTAAAAAAGTGAGAATCTGTGCTGTGGTTGGGAGGTTGTGTGTTGCACCCAGATACCTCAGTGCTCACACATGCAGTGCACAGGACTGACCTGCATTAGCACTTCATTAGCAGAACACAGCTAGCGACAGTGCTACGTGCACCTTGGTACCAAGCAGATGTGTCCCTGAAGATTTTTTGGGTGTAGATGAACACCAGGCTATATGGCGGATTTGTTCGCGGGTGGGCAGAGGGGCTTCCTCTGCTGACACATTTTAGTATGCACCAGATGGGAGATGGGGCAGGGGGAGATGACCTTGTGTCTCTTTAGGCCTGCCTATCCTGATCTCTTTCAGTAAATGCCCTGATTAGGCTTGCCACGCTTGTGGCTCTGTAATTACAAGAGCAACAGAGCAAGACCCTAGGTCTGCCCCCCCCCCCAGCCTGCTCCACATCCCTCTCCTAGTCTCTCATCAGGAACCAGCACAGAAGTTTACTTCCTCAACCCTGTGGAATTCTGGGTAGGGAGCATCCCAGTAAAATCGCTGTGTTAAAAATCTAGTGTTACATGCTACGCATTTGTTTGGCAAGCAATTATATTTTATTTTGCCAACATACATAGTATGATTATGTAACATTTGGGTCATACCACAACATTGAATCTGGTCAATACATTGACCTCTGATTGCTGAAGTTTGATGACACAATAGCCATGCCTCCTCTAAACAGTTGGAAGCATGGTGTAGATTTTGGCAGTATTTAGTATACCATTAGGTGGTCTTCACATACTAATTCATGTACACAATGGATGCAGACAAACCGTTTTTACCAGACACACTTTTTTGGCATACTATTTACGGTGGAAGCGTACTTATTTGAACAAAGGGAATCCATCCATCCATCCATCCATTACCAAAATGCTTATTCTGTGTCCTCAAAGAAAAATGGCTGCAATATGAATCCTGCTGTTACTGGCTTCAGAAAAACCATGCAAAGTTAGCTCATGTGTAAGGTTATGTCTCCAGCGAGAGTTGGCAGGTAATTTTTTTTTGGAATGTTATATAGTATAATTAATGCAATAAATATAAAACAGTGAGGAATGTTTTAATGCTTATTTTTTAGCCCTACGGCAAAAGAACCTAGATATGGATAAGACTACTTATGCTTGTAACATGCACGAATGCTTTATGTATACTTACATGACCTTTACCCATTCTTTTAAGGTATTTTAACTAATACTTATTTACAGAGCATTGTAGAAAAACTGATTTTAGTAGCATTGTGTAGTAATTCACAGTAACTTCAGTTTGTTTTGTTTCATTACTAGTTCCTCATGTTGGGATCCAATGGTTAAACGTCCCTCTACATACACAGAAGACCAAGCATCTCTCTGATTACATCAATGGGCACAACAGAGTCTGATTAAACCACGTGTCGCTAGTGGTGGAATACCTCCTCAAGATGATCAAACATAAAGATGGATGTAATGGTGCTTAGGTGGGGAAATTACTGTACATTATTCAGTACAACAATTTGCCCCTCAAAGGATTCCTGTATTGCAGGTTGAATTTTTATGTTTTTTGTATCTACATTGTTTTCTGCCTCTAGCACCTATCCTGATGAGGTTATCTGCCTGAATTCAGTACGGTCCAGGTAACTGTAGTCGGGTTTACAGTAACATATAAAAATAGACTCGATACAAATAAGGCCATAGGTAAACAACAAAAAAGAAATTTCCAGCTGGTCAATTATGTAATAACACTTTGACATCGGTGCTGGTTTCCGTTTGTAGGGGCCAGTGAAAAGGCCAGCCACCTACATCTGTGGAGGAGACTATAAACAACTGCATTTATATATCCTGACAGAGGCTATTTTAAGATCAGAGACAAGAGGTAGTCAGACACACACACACAGGGCTGGGGAGGGAGCGAAAATAAAACAGCAGCAGTAGCAAGAGTGACTAGAATGGAAAAAAACATGAAAGACTGCTCATTGTTCTGCAGTCTCAGTGAAATGAAATGAAAACATGCATGGCAGAAATGGCTACTACAACACTGTGCAGATGGTAGCTGGGCTAATGTTGCAGCCAGGCCAGTGTTTGAATGAGGCTAATATTGCAACTTGGCCAGAGTTTGAGTGAAGCTAATATTGTGTGTGGACTAATGTAGTGTGGGCAGTGTTACAATGTGACTAATGTAGTGTGGAGAGTGTTACAGCACGGCTAATGTAGTGTGGGCAGTGTTACAGCGTGGCTAATGTAGTGTGGGCAGTGTTACAGTGTGGCTAATGTAGTGTG
>JABJVR010000032.1:2275869-2293596 GCA_025773905.1 Chitala chitala
ATATATATAAAATCACATAAATATTAAATTCAGTTTATTTCTATATAGCGCCTTTCACAACCAGGTGCCTGAAAGCACAGTATGAAAATATAAGTATATTATTTATCTTGCCTGACACTATAGCTTTATGAAAGATATTCTAAGAAGACGTAACTTTTGCTGATGTTTTATCATTGTGTTTCATGCCCCTGAATATACAAAACGTGTGATACTGTTAATCCTGAAGCTGGTGTGGTACCAAATTGCAAACTCTGCTTCTTCCACACATTAATTTTTTGTTGAATCATTATATTGTAAGGCTTGTGCTTTGACCCAAAAAGATTTAGGTGCTTTCTTCATGTTAGCATCCGCCATGTTTTTACAGTGTACCATCGCCAGCATTTTTCATATTTTAGCTGACTGTGGCTAAACCCATTTGTAACACTCCCAGAGTGTTTCCACGATGACGAGTATTTATTCCCAGAGATGGTGAGAGTAAAGGTCCAAACCTAAGTTGAAACCTTGGAGCGGTATTTTTATTTGTTCTTTTAAGTCCTCAACAGATGTGTTTTTGAATAATAGTATAGAAAATTTGAGGAATATTTTGCATAAAACATGACACGCTACCGGTGGAAAAAACTCTTAAGACTTTTATTAAAAAGTTCAGTTTTTAGATGTAATATAACATACAGATGGCAGTCAAGGGCACGTTCCTCAAAGAACCTTAACTTTTTTGGCTATTTAGCGTACAAGTGCACTCAAGAACAGCGTGATGAGTTACAGTTCAGAAACTTAGTTCACTTGTGAGTGGTTCATCGCTTACGTTTAAGATACAGACTGTTCCCGAAATTGGAAATGTCACATTGATCATATACCCCTGAAAAGAGTGGAAGTCATTCTCAGCTTTTGCAGTTTTCATGAGATTCCTGAAAAAAGGGAGAGGCAAAATTAATGTTTTAAAACCGTTAAATTTGTCAAGACCACCAGCGAGGGCCTAATTTCACACTCTGAAATGGTCGCACTGAGCCCAGAGTCTAATTTAAAATTACATTTGAATTTGTATTTATGAGTGTGTCTTCTGCTTTCATCGTGACCTGTGTTTCATATCACATGCCACCACTGTGACATTTTTCAGGTCTACCTCTCAATAGTTCTGGTGCAACTATCACACTTTCATTAAGTCCTCACCATCATACTAAGAAAAAGACAAAAATTTGCTGTTTTAATTTAACTCATGATGGTTGGTAACAATTACGTTCAAACTAAAGAGAAAATGGTAATTTATCATTGTTTCAACAGCCGACACAAACAGCACGAAAAATGATAGATGTGTTTTCTTGTGAAGTGCAATGTGTAGGTCTTATCCCCACGTGAGTCCTTTTCTCATTTTGGTGCAAGTGAAGTCAGAGCTGAGCGACCCGTCAGCACGCTAACACCCGACTTCCTGGACAGGATCACAGCGTGTTCTCGTGAGCCGGTTAAGTGTGCATCTGCAAGCCCGCAAGCCGCAAATTGGCCGTGAGACACAATACGACCAGCGAAAAACGGCCGGAAGTCAACAGTTAAGGGGTCTGGGAGAGAGCCCCAGTGGGTACAAAAAAAAACAAAAACACAGAAAAGAAGTAGTTCTCTGGAAAGCCAATGACATTTTTATTACTGACAGTTTTATCGTGGCTATGATGGTAGATGTGGAGACTGGTGCCGAATTGCTATTCACCCATATCTTATACTCTTACGCACTTAAAATGTCATACTGCAGCCATTTACATACTTCAAATATAATTATTTTTTATAAAGCAGGGATTGTGTTTGTTGGAGAGCCACTAATTTTGAGAAGAACCCTGGAAGAGTGAAATGTACTCTCACTTCAAACTGTTTTTCTTTTAAAAGATGAATGTGATGTTAGGAAGCCGCATAAGCGGCATCTGTCCGTTATTATAATGCTCTGATTCCCTCATCCATTTTGCAAACATGCATTCCTGGAACTATTTCACATTCTTCAAATAAATGAAGTTGCAAAGCATTTAAGGAGACGTCTTCTGTATGTAACATTTAATTTTCACTGGTTCAAAAAGGTTTGCGGGTTTCTCTTTGTTAAAGTACCGTGCCTCTGAGAGACTAGTCATTTAACTGAGTTTCATGAAAGAGTGTAATTAAATATTTCAGAATACGGATGTTGACTGTTGAACTCCCAATGGGACAAGGAGTGCTTATTGTTAAGGAGGGAGGAAGTTGGGGGGGCCTTGAACATCTCTTTATTGCAATTACAGTATACTGGTATGACTATATTTGATCAACTGTGCATACCTAGTATGAAAATCCCACTCTGCCAATCATTATACACTTTAACTTGGAATCAAAGGACACACAAATAAACCACTGAAGAAATATGGAAATAATTTGAATATAGTACAAGGTAATGTGGTCCTCTATCTTTTTAATGCCTTCATTGTCTACACGAGTCATGTTGTCACAATGTTGCAATTATCATGACAGGTTCAACAGTGCTGTGTGTTAGAAAGTCATGCAAAACACTGATGTAGACTCATGCTGGTATGTGTGCGATTTGACAGGTCTGTATAGATGCTGGAAGGCGCTTCGTGGTCTTCAACGTGTGTTTGAGATGTTGTAAGGTGAAAAACTGTCTAGTGTGAGTGTGGCATGAGATATCCATTGGCTTGGCTCCCCTTTCTGTGCCTGCAGTCATCAAGCACGCTCCTCTGTGAGCCAAGCTCCTCTCCATCAACGGCGGCACCCCATGACCTCCGCACGTGGGAGTAGGCGGCCTGGTTACGAGAGCTCCTGCAGGCCAGACAGCGCCCCGAAAGTCTCCACGCAGACGAGGACGCTTCTAGTAAGAACGCTCAGATAAACTGTAAATTGCATTAAGTGGAAAATGCAATTTAATGAGTGCGATTAACGAAGGTCAAAGGTTCGGCTCCGTACACCATCGTTATTCTCCAGTGAAAATGCAATTAGTATGGATTAGTGTGAATTATCGTTTAGGAATTTCTAGATTCATGTGTGGCAGGTACTCCAACCTCATGATCCGCACAAGAGGTCAAATAATCGTACTTAAAGAAATAAATAAGTGCATTTCACTCTTTAATGGTTTTTTAATGCTCTGCTGACATACCATGTGCAGGAGATGAGGCAGCGCGGTGCAGTTTTCTGGGGCGAGCGTCTGCATGTGTCTCGCTGGACGGCCTCTGTGTTTGTGCAGCATCCACAAAGCAAAGAACTACTGCAGTGTTTTGGGCTGGGATTTTTTATTTTTTTATTATCCCGTCCTTATTTTTCACAAACTTTTTGGTTACGCAACTGCCACTGAACAATTTCGCCTCTCCCAGTGGTACATACAATCACAAGCTTCTGGAGCTCTGCACACACACATGCGCCGCATCATAGCCACCCACACATATACATTTACAGCAAGGAAACAGATTCGAGGACATTAAATATAAAAAAGGTTTGTACAATGTGCTTCAATATCAACTGACACAATGACATCTTGCAGCGTGACAACATACATGCCAGTCTGTTTCAGTCCCAATCCCCCTGTGACACAGTCCCAGCTCCACCACTTTCACATTGCAACCAGCTTTTCATGTAGCACGACCAGAAAGACTGGCAGACGGTCCTCCACCCTAGTGAACATGATAAGCTTTGCTTTGATGCTAAGAGGTAGTGCAAGGGCTGTAACCCTGTTTTTAAAGCACAAAGGTGGGTTCCAACCAGACAGAACCAAACAGGTTCTATCCTCAGGTTGGCCTCTGTGTCATTGGAAAATGCTTCACCAGTACAGCTGCTGTGAAATATTTCACTTTATGAATGGGTACGGTTGTAAACTGGATAAGTGTGCTGGCAATAGATAAATGATACATCATGTCGGTGGAGGTGTTACGAAGATTATCAGGTTACTATAGTTCTATTCTGTAGATCCTGTCTCTCTTGCAGGGATGATTAATCTTTGCTAGAACAGGTCCAAGTTGGCATCGTTAATAATGTGGGACTGAAATGTACACTCACCGTTAGATTAAAACCTCCAGGTTTGTATGATAAACTCTAAGATGCAATTTACCTCAGGTACATTTGGGACACATATTACCTATCTTGGTTCTATAAACTTGATATGTGAGAGTTTTACCTGAACATGTAACATGCATGGTACTATATTTATCAGTACTTCAGAGTTTTAACTTTTGGACGGTTACTTTCATATGGGCTCTTGCTAGTGTGATGCTAGTGTGCTAGTGTGATCATGGATTAAATCTTAGGCTGGGAGTCTCAAAGGGATGCTGTTATGTGTCGTCAGGCTAATGGTGCCCCCCCCACTCCAGTACATCAAAAGCAATCATAAGATAAGATGAGGTTCTGGGGAGGAGGCGAGTGGAGTGGAATGCCAACTACAGCCAACCAGTTGAAATCCATGGGGTACGTTTGTTGTTTATGGCATAAATCTGGAGTGGCGCTTAAAATACCTTTCTCTGGAACGTCTGTTGTGTGCACAAGTTTCATTTCATTATTATGTTGGCAAAAGGTAGTTGTTTTCTTTCTCAGTTGTAGATACATACTTGTGGATATCCTCCTGTGAAGGACAGGCTCAGGAGAGTTCTTTTCCCGCCGTGGTAAAAAGGTATTATGCTATGTCATTTCATTTTAAGGCTGTGAGCAGAAGTGTGCAGCACCGCTGATGTTCGACGATATGCATTTTTAACCTTTCGCCGCTTTGAGAACCCAGAGAACCTGAACACGGTGCTTTGGTGTCTCGTTCTCCTGGAACTCCAGACACAGAAGAGAACCGCTCTGGTGGTGCCTGTTTCACTGACTGCACGCCAGGACGGAGTGAATCCAGCAAATGCTTGTTCCATTTTTAGCGGGACAAATGGGAGGGGCGGGGCTGTGAAGTGATGAATTGGTACTATGCAAAGCGGCTGACTGTGAGTGTACACGAGAGGCCCTGCTATGTGGGAGAGCAGGCTATTTAGGCGTCAGGGACGAAGGCCTTCTGTTTGCTTGTAACGCCACTGGCACCGTATTTATTGAGTTAGAGAAGAGGCTGTGGGTAGGCTTCTCTGGAGACTGGCGTCCTTCTCACCAGGCAGTGCTGCAGGGACTGAGCTCTGTGAGGATCTGCTCAGCTCTGGACACAGCGGCTGATTGACAGCACAACGTTCTTGCTCTTCTACAGTACATGATCCATGCTCTGAGGAAACTCTGTGAAGGCCTTTTACAGGAGGAATTACACATTTTTTTCCCCCAAACTTGAACAATGAACAAGCTTTAGTCTATACAGGCAGCTGTCTGGTTCTTCTGCCAGACCCTTCATTTCTGTCAGATCTTTTGTTGATTCTGTGAAATTTGGGCCTTACACAGTAGGGTGTAATCAATTAGCATTGCAACAGGATTGAAAAGGACTCCCACCCAGCATGACTTAACTCTGCTGGTTTTACTTTGCACTGTTTCAACGCTCTGGTCAAACTTACACCTGAAGGTCATCGTTATTACAATAAAAATTAAACGCTGCATTTCTCTATACGTGTGTCACGAACTGCACGGCGAGGCGAGGTCCAAGTGTAAAAGGGAGGTTTATTACAAGGCAAAGTCAAGGTACAATGGACACATATAGAACTTCTAAACACTACAATAATTGGCAGGGAACTGATACATGAGGCAAGCTTATAAAGACACCAAGGGAAAATGAGGAACAGCTGGAAACACTGATTATATTGAAGCCATGAACATGAGGGAACAGCAAGATGGAAATAATTACATCCAGTGGATGCAGGGGACATGACAGGCATAGGCATGACAATGTGTGACAGTGGCGTGTGTCCATGAAGAAATACAACACCAATCAGTAACAGTGCCCCCTGAATACCGTGTGGCTTATCACATCACTGTACTATTGTGATTTTGGTATGTCTGGTGTGTGAAGCCAAGGTTCTCAACTAAAAAGCAGCATCAGTGCGTAGGATTCTTTTTATTCCCTATTTAGTTATGCATATTTCACTACCAAAGACATTAACCAATGCCTATCTATGTGTGCATGGCCTGAATATGTTTCACATAGCGTAAGTGAGATTGTGTAAATCAACAATACGAGAGGCACCTCGAAAGCATCACTCTAAATAATGTTTGAAATGCATGTTAAGTAAGACAGTGTGATTAGTTCTGAATGCTAAATGCATTCTTGTAGTAATGTGGTTCAGACATTGTATTGTCACAAAAGTGTAAATCTTAAAATGCTCAAACTACTCCAAAACCTATAGCGAAAATGGATCATCATTTTGTTCCCATTATGTGCTGATGTTGTGTTAAAGTGAACCACCACACGAGCTTTTTTTTGTTAGGCGTTTGTTTTTACTAATGCAGTTTACAATCTGGAGATATGAAATAGGGTATAAGATGATGATGCATAAGTTCATCCATTGAGCTGTATGATTGATAATCACTGGGTACAATTTATATTTGTTATAAAACGCAATACTTATAGCCTGGACTCAGAGGTACACTTTATAAATAGTATAAACATCAGAGCCACATATACATTAACTTGTTTTTCAAATGTGCAGCTTGTAGCATAATTACAAATCTCACATTAAGTGCATAAACATCAACATCTTCATTGCTGTTTTCAGACTGTTCACACGTCAGTTTTACTGAAGGGTTTGATTAAATCTGTTAATTGACATTAGCTTTAACTGACTGACAACCGATGCTCCAGCAAACACAAAACGTACCTTGGAAAAAAAAGCCCAGTAAGTTGGATCCATCCACCTGAAAGCTCTCCACATGATAATTGGGCCCACTCATACCAGCTTGCAGCTGAGAAATGCTTTGTTGCCTGCCTGAATGCTGTAGGGACGAGCATGCTAAGGAGCACTCTTCATTTATGCTGCATTTGCTCATGTTGTGGTTCTGCTCCTCTTGGGAGAGCATCCTTTAGCTACCTGTAAACTTTTGCAGAACATAAAGCATGAAGTGGCAGCAAGCCACACTACACCTGGCAAGTGAAGGAACTGCATTTACTGTACATACAAAACATAAGAAGGGTGCCAGATATTTTGTCTATGGTCAGCAAAGCTGACTCGAAAACCAAAATTCTGGTGGGTTATTCTAGATGACCGATGATGCAGTGATACTGTCAAAAATGCTTAGCAGTTGAAAACTTCATTCAGCTTAAAGGGCAACAAAACTGATGAATTGACAGAACTAGGACTTCAAAACCACTTTCTAAGTGCAGTGATATGTTGACAGATTGAGCATGGTTTCAAGCTTTTTTTTGGAGGGGGACACAAATGGCTGAACACTAGTCTCCCTCGACATTCCTAGCAGACCTTACATTCATTATTTTTTTTTTGCAGATAGTTTGAAGAACCAGAAAAAATAATAGTTTAGTTATACATTAATATTCACTGCTGTCACACCCTTGTGTCTCCAGGACAACCACCAGCCAGGTAAACAATGTGCAGTGTGTAGATTTATATCTGTCATTTTTACTTCACTTGTTCCACCATTTTCACTATATTATTTCATTTTTTCATTGTCAAAAAAAAACTTTATGACAGCCAAGTGGGCAACAGTTAGAGAATGTTGTCAGTTTCCAGAAATCTCCATTCATGTTCACTGAAAAGTCTTGAACAGTTTTTGCTCCAGTTTGGTCTCCTAAGCAACTAAACCATAACGGCGCATTTACATGGCCGAAATAGAATCTTAAGAAAAAGTTTATGATAGATGGGGACTCAGCATCAAAGACGAAGTGAAACCCTCGGCTTCAACAGAGGATTTTTAGCTATCAAGATTAGTGTATGCTGTATGTTTTATTACAATGTTAATTTGGAAAAAAATAGAGTAGACGGTAATGGAAACATTAATCAAATTCAGAAAGCTGCACTTGACAGAAAAATGACACTTGCCAACTTTTTCATACATTGGGCCAAGAGGAATAATTAAAAGAACTGATTTCCGCTCAGGGAAATTATATTGATCTGTATAAGGAAAGAAAAAAAAATTTAATTTTGATAGAGGTGGAACAGTAATCTTCTGGTAAGTGGATTACCGTAGGGTGAAATAAAACAGCAATGCTGTTCTATTTATTTTTGAAACTTTTCTTATTATAGTATTATTTTATTATTCATTAATACTCTTTCTTGGAATACAAACCGGTTCTTTTGGTTTAGTAGCGTATGTTTGTAAATTACACCAAAATTATTGTTTTGACAATTCCTTTTTTTGATTTTCTTTCTAAAGAATCAATTTGAGTTTGAGTTCAATGCATTGCAATGCCACTTGTATCTGGCATAGATTCATTCTTGCCTTGTCGTCGGTTACCTTGTTCATTTTCTGTTTTGTCCTTCTCCCAGTATTTGTTACACTTTTCTGATCAGAGCTTTGTGTGAAAGATGTGTTTACCATGTATACATCAGAGAAACAAGCTTCTGATTATGCACTGCAAAGCCCTTATCTCAAACTGTCACCCCAAAGTCATTCTATGCAGTGTTGTTGGATGCTGACGTAGATGGAACAAGTGCAAAACCCAGCCGTGGAGTCCTACTGTCCATGGCAGAGCCGCCTTTCAAAGCTGAGGGTCATCGTTACCTCACTGACAGGCCTTGAGCCTTCTGGCACTTTACCCCAGGTGTGGGAGCATTTCTGCTACATCATCTCTCAGCTGCCCTGTCTTGAGGATGCTGCCCTCGCAGCAGCTGTTATGGGGGTCGGTCTCCAGGGATGCCCAAGGGCTGCCCATCCCTGGGGGACTCTGCAAACTTTTGCACATTAATGAGGTTTAGAGGAGTTGGTCTTGTTCGACAGCCAGGGCTTTGCACTGGATTGTTCTCCTCCCACAGCCCAGAGCAGCAGTGTTCATGGTTAGTATACCTTCGCTTCTGGTACTTAACCTGTGACAGTAACCAGATTCATGACATACCATATGTCACCAGGTACCTAAACCAATCATCTTCATCCCACAGGTATAGTCCTTTAAATGTAAGCCGGACTGTCATTCACTCAGCCCTTGGCCAATAACAATCAAGTATCCCAAAGAACAGAGGTGCACTGGGCAAATATCCATGTTCATATCTATGGTTTCTAAAGTTTCAATGTGATTCGCAGCTCTGTTGAAGATGGGGTAACTTCAGACCATGTTAAATGAGCAGTCTGAAAAGCTTTGCATAGCGATGATGGTCTACATCTTCAAAATAACTTGAAAATTTCCACTAAATTACTAACTGCTCCTCTTAGGTGTGAAACTCTTTTCATAGATTTCCTTTGATCCATCCATGAGCTGAGAGGGATGGTTTGTCAAAGCAACAAACAAATAATAAAAAAAAACTAAATTATAATGTCTAAGTGTTGGCACTGCCTTCCAGAAGGACAGGGTCGGCAGGACACCTTCCATGGCCTGCTTTATTCTCACACTTGAACAGTCACCATTGGAATGTCCTGTGGCCTAACAAAAGGGAAGTACTTGAGATGTCCAGTTCCCCCCTCCCCGCACTTCCTTTGATCTGCCAAGCAGGTCATCCAGTACCTTGCCGATATCCAAGCTCTGAAAATGCCAGTCCGGAGGTAATCCTACATGTGGCCAGGCTCTCTGAGTCAGACGTCTTGTTCTCACATTGATTTCACAGCAGAGGGCGAGCAATGTGGAGATTTAAAAGCTAATGACAAACAGCTGGTGTCATCTCTTCCTCATTGCCATTGTCTTCAAATTCATTCCCAAACATTTAACCCTGGCTGATTAATGGTTCATACTATTGATCTAGCTGTAAGTATGAGGTCAGGTGTCAGCTTTCTTTTTTTGTTTTTTATTTTGGGGGGGGGGGGGAGCAGTGTGAAAGCTTTGGGAACAGCAATCTCTCTGTCAATCAAAAGTGATCCAGTAGCAATTTTTATTAACCTGCTTCTCTTCCTGGACTATGAGGGGTAGTGATCTATCAGATTAAATGAAAATATCCACTTGTGCAAGAAAGACACAGTAATGGTTATAGATGCTTTGAACAGAGTCTTTGGCAACAAAATGCTACCCTGCCTGTGGGAATAAGGTTGAACTATATGTGCTGAGTCATACATGTGTGCTCGTGTGTTTGCTCAAAAATGTGTGCTTTTACTACCAGCTAAGTACCACAGATGCCCCTAGTGGTGTTTTCAAGAACAACATGGTACATTCAGGTTCCACAGTGTTCACATCTGCTTACGAACTTTCTGCTTCTGTACTCTCTCCTTCCCTCTCATCTAGTTTTTGTTTTCTTAAATATGACTCTTTCACCTGAACCAAGTCATTCCAGCTTATAAGAGGTCTTTTGCTGTAATTAACTTGTTCATTTTAAGAAGCCTTGCCTGTAAATACACTCTTATTCTCTAATTAGCCATTAAATTTATTAGCATATCCATAAATGAGTTACAGTTGTAAAGTACTGCAAAGGAAATGACACAAAACTTCGGTGGATTTGATCCACAGAGTGACCACAGAGTTACTTTTTAAAATATATTTTGAACCATAGCTCACGAATAAGATTTTTTTTCAGTACAACTAATAATTTAGTGTGTGTTTTTGTTGCAGACATGTGTTCTACGGAGATTCAGAGATGCCGATCAGGGACACAAAGGCTTCAAACGTTTTGCACACCGCTGCTGAACACTGCTGACAGACAGTCTGTGTCAGATGTTGACCTCCTCACAGTTTGCTTGAATATGCTGCAAAATTAGATTGCTGAAGTACTGCAACACTCATACGACACCTACACACTCCCTCACCGCTCCCTCTGATCTCAGACTGAGAGTGGAGTACACTCGGAAAAAAAACTGAGGTGAAAGAAATTTGGACTGTAAAATAGATTTTTGTGTTTAATTTTCTCTTTATTTACTCATAACAACACGCACAATGACAATCATTTTCCACAAACGCTATTGCCGATATTTGTATTTTATAAAAAATTGGAAGTAATAACATCACAGTTTGCATTATAGACTCATGTATAAGAAGGCAAACACATTGTGATATAAACTTTTAGCATTAGGCTTTATGCATACAGTTATAAAACAGCATGCTGGCTTACTTATGCTATATATTAACCTCTACTGTCACATTATAGTAATTTATAATTTAATAATTATAACAGCAGAGGCATGGTGGCGTGGTGGTTGGCACTGTCACCTCACACCTCCAGGCCTGAGCTACGATTCCCACCTTGGGTCTGTGTGCGTGGAGTTTGCATGTTCTCAATGTGCTTGGTGGATTTTCTTTGGGTTCTCCGGTTTCCTCCCACAGTCCAAAGACATGCAGGTTAGGGTGATTGGTGTATCCACATTGTGTGTGTGTGCCCTGTGGTGGGTTGGTGTCCCCTGCCCTGTGCCCTATGGGCTCCAGGCTACCCCGCGACCCTTAACAGGATGAAGTGGTATAGAAGATGACTGACTGATGATTAATTATAACAGCAGATACAAAGTGAGATGATGACAAAAACATCTAACGGTGAATTAGGACAAACTGGCACACACTTTTCAACAACTGCCGACACACTGCAAGCCACACAGTGGGCAAAGGTGGCGTTCAGCTGAAAAACGTGCTCCACAGCGCAAACACTACTGGAAGACTTCAATAAATCAATGGCACCGGTGCGGATGAGAAACGTGGACGGTTAAAACAGATTTTTGGATTGGACTTTGATAAAGAGACTGCCCGGGCCCCTCAGGGAAACCAAATAACCTCCTTGGCTCTCATTGATTTTCCTTCTGTTTAAGTGTGGTGGCGAGAGAAAGCTGAGATTTATTTACGCAAGGTTCTCCACCTTCTACTTAGTCGCAACACTTCACGTTCGTTTCTCTCTCTGCTGTTATCAGCTGAAACAGAATTGAAACGATCCCAGTAATAATTTTATTCAAATACATATTTTAAAATTTTCAAACCAAGTTATTCCGTTGTCAAAAACAGACAGCTGACATTCAGTTGATAAGACCAAACATTTTGCTGAGGAATGTTTATATTAATACATTAATTATTTATTTGCTGTTTTTAAAACCGGTTTAAACTTGTTTTGAGGACTTTGGCAGAGCAAAGTGTCACAAAATGAAAGTGACATATTTTTCCATTTTTTTCCCCCTGCCTGTCTCATTTGTAGGTCATTAGATTTCCGACCCGTCGGCAGACAAATTAGAATCCAGCATAGATTCGCTTTATTTGCGAGACAGAGAGCTTTAACAAACAACCCTTTCCTTTCAGCAAACCTCTCCACGCAAATCACAGTGACATTTTAGCTGTGGGAAAATCGGGCCGCACGGGGGTATCTCCTACCCAGAGGCTGCATTTTATTAATCACGTTTAATGGCACAAAGAATCAACAAATGAATATTTCATGAAGCAGGTTGTCAACAAAGGCTCCATGCCATCGCGTCTGAAAACAAAATGCGTCCCATTGAGATGAACTGTACTGACCCGCTTGGCGCTTAACTATTTAAACTGCCAGACTGCACTGTAGGATAATATGGAGCTGTAGGCCTGGTGGAAAGACAGCAGCTGTATAAAGCAGAAAGGGAGCTAGACAGGAGTCAATTAGGCTTGCCTTCCACCTGTGATGGGGCCAGTCTCATTTCAACTTAACTGAAGAGGAAATGAAAAGAGCACGAGGCCAATATTGTAGTGTAGCACAGCCAGATGGGGCTGATTCTAAAATAGCAACAAAGTAAAGGTGAAAGAAATTGTAAATCAATGTATGACACTATGGATTTTTTTTCTTTTTTCACAAAACGCAAAGACGCATCACAGATTTAGCATGATGGAGGCACTAATAAATTCTTATTGTGACAGTCAAGAACGGTGGGGACGGCAGGCAGTGCGACGGTGTCACACGAAAGGCGGTGGCAGGATTGACGGTAAACAGAAAGCAGTCGTGAAGGGACTGCTAGAGTGATTTTCCATAATTCAATCTGGACGGCGTGTTGTTTTCGCGGGAGACAAAGAAGGACGGCTACCTCGATCTGTCAAAACATGGGTGCCGTCAACTAGTAAGAAAGTGGACGTCTTCAGAGTGCTGCAAGTTCAGGTCTGAGGGGGCACTTGTGATCCTTGAAAATTATGTTACCTTAGTAAGTGTGAAAGTGGACTATACAGTAAGTCATTAACTGAGCTGGTCATGTTTGAAACATGTTTATCCACCAGAATTATATATTTATATTCATAGTAGAGATTAAAGTTGCAACAGACAAGCTTATATATAACAAGTCTGACTATTTAGGTTTATGGTGGCCAGGTGGCTCAATGAGTAGAACATCAGGCTGGGCTGCAAAAAGTCTCCTGGTTCAAAGCCCAACCCAGCCACCTGGTCTGTCCTTGAGCAAGACACTCAGTGCTAATTCATTGTAATACGCATATGAAATGTTGTAAGTCACTTTTCCATAAAAGCATCTGCTAAATGACTAATTATTTTATTTATATGCAAGTTCTGAAGCACTTTATTGGCTTGTTTTACAGTTACATTTGGTACCATGCCTTTGTTTCTGGCTGACTGAAACTTCAAAAATTTAAATTATTGATATATGGTTCATATATGTGGTGGAACTGGCCCTGACACAGCTCAAACTGGAGTTATTACAGTAAGCTGCCTTTTTTGTATTTAACAAAGTTTAAATATTCAGTTGAGATAATACATTGTGATCCAACATTGATCCAACATTCCTCATGTCAAGCAGAATTGTAGTGAAATAAGTTTTTTCTGATCCTTATTTCAGCTTTTCCTGTTTTTTATTCATTTATTTATTTTAATTAGTGTCAGATTGTGAGCATGGCAACATTTCATAGCTTTTGAGTAAAAATGGCAATATTTAATGTACAGTACTAAATTCTGTCCTGTACATGTTAACATTGTGTTAATTTTTATTATCAAAAAATGTTTAGCTCTCATTCATTTCCCTTTGTATTCTTGTTGCTATATATATTGAGTTAAAAAACGACGTGGGTGTGTGTGTATTTGTGTGTGCGTGTCTTGGGGGGGGGTTAACAACCTGTGGCACACATTACTTGATAACCTTTGTGTAATAATTTCACAAGCAGAACCCCAGTATAGTGGAAACTTCCTGACAGACACTGAGAGATAGTATAGTTTTTTAGTTTGGTCTTACTCAGCATTTCTACACAGGTGCAAAGTCACATTTAGAGGTGAAGGAGGCACACCAAGGGTGTTATACACACTGAATGATCAGTCACTTTATACACAGAGTATTCTTTTCATAAAAGTGTTATAGCCAGCCATTCAAAAACTAGGTGGAGACAGCAGGGGTGGAAGTAGAGTTTTTAGAATGGATCGGCAAAGTTAGACCCCGTCATTTTCTTTTGGGGTGGTGAATAGTTCCAATGTTACTCCGTAACAAGAAAAATAATAATGTAAATGGAGTAGCCAAGCTTCTGGCTAGGTATGCAGTGCTCACACCTTCACTCCGCCATTGGAACAGAGCTGGATTGTTAGGTGGCTGAACTACATTAACATGGGTGCGAAAAACTCAGCGGTGCATCTAATCTTCATCATGCGCTTTACTGAAGGTCAAGGAAGTCTTTGATAATACATTTTATACCTGTCACAGATTAGCGTTTCATTGTACAGACGAGACACCCGCAAGGTACATACTCTGCTACTTTCTGAGGTTCCAAATTTAAATTAGAAAGAGACTATTATAGACAACATTAATATTTTCAGCAGCAAGGCAGTGTCTGCCTTAAACCAGAACAATGACGGTGCTCCTCATTCTTCCACAAACTCACAGTGTATGTTTGACCTTGCGAAGATGTAAGAATAATTTACATGCAGTTTTTTTTTTTTTCCAGTCAATAATACACTATTGCTGCATATTATTTTTTGTACAAAGAGATTGTGCAGTAAAATTAATAAACCAGTTTTCCGTTTCTCTGTTGTCTTCCCCATCACACTGTGCCCCCAATTCTAGTGGGTTTTATGGTGAATATATAAACACTAATCAGTGGAAAACATTTAAAAGTGTTATTCTTCTGTCCACGGACCGCATGTGGTTTAGTCAAAAGAGAGCTGATTACCACTGGAGAATGCACATTTATATCTTCTATAAATATTTCTCACCATTATGATAATGTTATCTTTGTGCCCATGTTCATTTTCTCAATGGTATTGTAATAGCATCAAATCAAATTACTGTGCATCACATATAATTTCCTGTAAAATATACTTTAAAAACATGTTAGAGTGCTTACAGTTGAATTGCAATAACAAAACTAAATTCTATACATGTTTAGAGGAAAGTTACTGTTGGTTTTTGAGACATCTGAAGTTTCATTTTGAGACTCAGAAACTTTGATAGTGAAATATTCCCAATTATAACCAAATCACTTTTCTCTAACCTCTCTATAGATTCATCAGTGATGAGCTCAGGGATTTGTTGTGTTTCTCTGAGGTGTTCGGAATATTTTATACCTGAAAAGGAACATGTTGCCTCATTTCATTTCCAACAATGCATGGAGTGTTAGTCACAGCAGCTAAACCTAACATTTCTGTAAACTCAGAATTTGTTGCCCTGCAAATAAAAATATCTCCTCCCATGTCAATAGTTCATCTGGTGAGGGTCCCTGTCTCATTCCCTGCCAGGGAATATAAACACGTGTATGCAGATTATTGTTGACTGGAAAGAACTGCAGTACAAATTCTGAACACCGTTATGCAACAAATTCAGTTAAATACCAGCTTCAGATAAAAGGCTTAAGGTTGCAAATGTAAGACTGCACAGCGTGTGATTTCCTCAAAATGCATGGTCAAGTATTAGGGCTTTTTCACACACAGCGCCTACTGTTTGTCAGTATGCAAACAAATGTGCATATTTACAGCATTCATGCTACTTAAAATTTAAGCTATTAACGTTTCTAAATTTACTGTTACTGCCTGTCTAATTTCACTCCCCACTTTTCACTCGTCCTTATGGAATTCTTCAGTAAACCAAAATACTGTAAAAACAATGAGAAGAGAGTTCCTCTTATAGCATGCATGGAATCGCATTATACCACCTACTAGCTCCTGTGTGAAGTTCAGACAGCAGAGGTATAATGGTGCATGCACACACCTAAAGAGTCAGTAAGAGTGCCAGTCAGGAGTAAATGCAGGAGTGTGTAAATGTTTGAAAGTACCAAATGTCAGTAACTGTTTTGTAAAAATGAACAACAGTAACAAAGAATTAAAATTTCAGTTTATATGTCTTGTATTGGGTACCTTTCGGTCTCCTATGCATGAAGTAACAGGGTACTGGTGAAAACATGAATGTGTTCTCGAAAGGATAGAAGGAACAGTATACCCACCTACCCAGACACTACTACACCACTGGATAGAAGGAACAGTATACCCACCTACCCAGACACTACTACACCACTGGACAGAAGGAACAGTATACCCACCTACCCAGACACCACTACACCACTGGACAGAAGGAACAGTATACCCACCTACCCAGACACCACTACACCGCTGTGTACACCCATACGTGACCATGCAACCCCTCAGCACATCCTGCTGAAATACCATTTTTAATTGATGGATTACAATGAATACCTAGGTGCCTTTGTCCAAACACAAAAACTTTTCAAAGTGTTTGTTAAAGTGCTAATCAACAGCAACATACCTCATCTTGAGTGAGGAAGCTTTCCTGCTGCAATGGTGTCAAGTACCTCTCAATAAGGCAGCTGAGATCCTGGAAGACGATTTCATAGTTTTAGCACGCGCAGTTCCTGTAATGTAACACTGAGGCAGTAGGGGGTGCAGTGGTTAAAGACTGTAGAGTGACATTACTATCACCATCTTAATACTGCTTAACTCTCCACCATATGATCAAGTACCAGGGGAACCCTCTCAGTTCCTTGTTTATTTTTTCCTCATTTTTATACATAATATGCACCCATCTGTTGTGCAATAACTGCAATGTTCTCAGGTGTTGCTTATTGTTAAGCGCAGGAGGCACACTCGCATTTAGCACTGTTCACTAAGCATGTAAAATAACTGCTTGCAGCTATTAGAAAAAGCACGCCAGTCTTTGCTCTCTGGTCTATCTCAGTTGTTTCACTGCATTCTACGTATTGCTGAGAAGCAACAGCGCACCGATTTTCAGACAGCATATGTCCTTTAAAAACACCAGCGTCATTTATATAACATTTAGTGTTATTAATGTAACATTTACAAGACTAGTGCCGTATAATGAGCAATGAGGTAGAACACTTAGCAGAATTTACCCTGCTGACCTCCACACCTGTGACATGCAGGTCCAGAGGTTGTCCAACCCCTAAACCAAAGACCTTCCACCCCAGTCATGGTGCCTGTAATCAGACCAACGAATAGCAGAACATGACAGGGTTGCAAGAGTGAGCGCTACTCACTTTGACGTAGGTCCGCTCCGTCTCCACCAGCTCGCAGATGACTTTGCGGAGCTTGTCAGCATCGGACAGTTGGCGGGGGGTTGCAAGAGGCGGGAGGGGCGAATCTGGACTGGGCGAGGACGAGCCCTCAGAGGGATTCATGTCATGAAGGCTGCGGCAGAACGCAGTCATTTGCTCTGTACTCTGAAGAAAGAAAGAGAGCATTGTGTGTTCAAAAATATTAATTAGGGCTATGCTAATCATTTACATCTGCATTAAGAGTCAATTAGCATATAATAGAAGCTGAAAATGAGATAATAAGTAACTGCATAATTTAACATTAAAAGCATGCACTTGGGTTGACCTAGCTAAGCTGTTTTATTTCTTAA
>JABJVR010000032.1:2293696-2314439 GCA_025773905.1 Chitala chitala
TATGTGCTCTGGGATGGGCTCCAGGTTTCCCCGTGACCCTCACCAGGAATAAGCGGTTAAGATAATGGATGGATGTTATATTTTAACTCAGTCGTTAATTATCCAGATAAGTTTTACATATACTCTCATTTCCTACAAATAAAAAGAATTAGAAAATTTAAATCACTGAATGCAACTAAAATCAGAGGAATCTAAATCAACCCTGAAAGCAATTCACACGTTTTACTGGTGGCAGGACTTCCTGCTGTGAGTCATTATGTTTACACTAACATTCCCCCTTCCTTTAGGCTGAACAGTATTTCGATAACATACAAAAAGTATTCTTTTTGGCTCAGTGACTCAAGTCCTTCTGTAAGCCCTGATCCAGGTAGTGTAGCACTGCAGGTGGAACACCATTTAAACCATGTTTGTCAGGTTAGCAAGCAAGCAAGATAACCAACAATAAGGTACACAACCACAATCCACTCTCACATTCCTTAACAAAAAAAAACCATGTACTGTTGGGCATGGCATAATCATTCACATACTTCGACATGATTGGATATACTAGAGGAAATGAATGGGACAACACATTAAAGAAAAAGATAATGCAAAATAGAAGAAAAAAAAACAGTGGAGAATTTACTGTATACTTTTGCATGCAGCCAATGGTAATTCTAATGGTAAAATTTGAAATGTTTGTGTTATATTGTGTCACACAGTCTCAGTAACTTAAAAAGAAAGGAAGTGCTTAAGTGATGCTCAGCCGACAGTGAGCGGGGTAGCTTCTGAATACTAGCAATTTGTTGGAAACAAATTTAAAGCGGCACCTGAATCCATTCATCAGCCTCTCGTGGTAATTATTTATTTCAATTAACCACATTGCAAATTGCTAAAGAACATCTGCCACATCTCTAATTGGTCTGGGGTAACATTTCGTTTAATTGTGCAAATAGACAGCATCGGGTTTAGTCTCTTTCTGTTTTTTTTCTGCTTTTGTATTCTGACTAGAACATTCTGAAATGAATATCTATTGATGGAAATAAATAACAACAAAAATGTAACATGGTAACATCATGAATAAAAAGGCACACACATACATGAGACCCTGACATTAACTGTAAAGACTGTTGGAAAAATTCAGCAGCAATGTTGTGCTTCAATATAATGAATTTTTAGTGCTGGCTTTACCTGGCACAGTCTGAGGCCCGCCCTGAATGGTTCACAGGTCAGCTGCAGGGCATGTACCCATTCAAGACTTGTCACAGGAAGAGTATGTTGGTCAACCACAGAAAGGAGCATAGAAAACCTTGAGTTAACCCCCCGCTGGGGACAGACAGTCTGACGTGTCACAGCTGCACTGAAGGCCCTGTACAGTCTGCTCAAGAAGATTGTTTTCAGCAAATTTTGTTGCTGTGGGCATCAAGTTATGCAGTGGGCAGCTTCCACACATTTGTAACCTTGGTTTCATTTAATCCCGAAGTGTCTCTTAGCAATTAAAAGACAAAAGAAAAAAATATGGTTTTCTTAACTTGGCCAATGATTAATTTTGCCTTCCTAATTTTGCTATTTCTGCAGATTTTGATTGGCTTTAATTACAAAGCTTTGTGTTAAATTTAAAAAATATTGGCTGTTAATAGGCCATAACTGATGTACGTTTCCATCCTTTTGTTACATATCAAAAAAGCAAAAAGAGAGAGATTATGTAAGAGATTTTGTAATTACCTGGTGAGAGAATGTAGAAAAGGGACGTCTTTTCTTGGCTTTCCTTTGCAAGGTAAGACAGTTACAAAAGGGTTCTAAAAAAGCATCTACCGGTGTGTTCATGCGTGTGAACAATGACAAATGATACCCAGTCGGTTATGTGTCGTTTACTCGTGTTTGACAGAATACTACAAAAATGATTAGGAATCATCAATTAACAGATCAAGGTAGAACTGATTATCACTGACACCTGATCCAAAGTCCTCTTGATGGTGTTTAAGAACACCTGTCTGCATTTCTGTAATAACCATAGGATGTATCAAATGGAAGGAAATTACATTCAAAGCCACATATGTGCGGCACATATAAAGAGCTTGTTCACTGCATTTAACCCATCCTTCTGGGGGAAAGCACTGAGCAGCCATTTTTCAGCTCCTAGGGAGCTAGCACAGAATGTGCTCCTCAAGATCATGTGTGGCACCTGGGCTGGCATTTGAACCGGGAGGCTTCTGCATTCTAGTCTCATGGTCTACCTATTGAGCCACCAGACCACCAAGGCTTTTTTTTCATCCATTCTTTCATTGAATTCCTGGTATACTTTGTAGAACTGCTGTTCTTTTTTTTCAGTTTATCAAAACCTCTTAATAATAGTTAGTTATTTGCTTGTATAACAAACTAGAAAGACTTAATGATCCCAGATGGCTGCATTTGATTGTTTAACAAATGAAGTCAGCTAGCATGAGAAATACAGACAAATAACAAAGGTGCTGGAAAAGAAATCTGAATGTCTTATCTTCTTTACCTCTTTTACAATCTGTGTGCTCCCTGAGGAGGTATAATCATGCTGTAAATCGCATTGTGTGCAGTATGTTTCGTTCTTGAATAGACTAAGTGAATGTGAAACACATGGGACATTGCCTTATGTTAAATCTGTCAGAATAATTATTTGAGCCAAAATCAACATCACTCAGGTAAGGAACATTATCTTATGTGCCGATCAGACAGCATTTATACTAATCAATTGTAAAAAGTGCCATGTTATTTTATTTACTTGCATACTTATAAGTGTTTGTTTCTAAATCATATTACTGGTCCATTTAAAATAAGGACAGCTATTTGTGATACATCAAGGTCGTTCCCTGAGTGAGATGAGAGCGAATAACTGTCTTGTTTTGTGGCACTTTAAGATTTGATACATCCCACAGAGATGAGAGACCCCCTTTTCACTTTTTAATAATGCAGCAAAATATGCCAGGATAGAAAAAAAAATGGAGTGGGGGGTGAAAAGCACAATATTGACACAGGGCATTCATGAAGAAATAAATTTCATACAACACCCTGATGTTGTGTGTAAACTCAGGTAGTCACTGACACCTTGATTCCTTTGTGAAATTAAGTGTTTTATTATATTTTTCTTTTCCTTGGTTTATTGACCGTAATAAAATCTGTTTTTGTTTCTCCACCTTTTAAGGAACACAACGTTTAATACACAGTCAGAGCCTGTATTATCTCAAAGTACAGACTAGTTTTGCTCAATAGCGGTTTGAACTTTGCAAGACTTTAAAGAGCAAGACAGATACAAAAGCAAAAACTCACTGCAAGGGAAAGCCTTTTTATTGTGGACAACTCAAAACGGACCTTCAACTGTACACATCTTTAATAAGTAAAAAGTATAACCAAAAAAAAAAAAGCATTTATTACCATTGATTGATTCAGTTGACACTATTTATAAAATGCAGATCTTTATACTGTCAACAGTTGTGAGAAAGACACCAAATGGTGATAAAAGGGTGGGCTTTAATCCCCATTCAGCACGAACCACAGTAAAACATGACCTTAACATACCCTCTGACTTACAAATACAATATCACTCACATATTAAAGAGTCACTAACGGCTCCTATTGTTGACAGTGCTGTACAGTATGTTGAAACCACTTATTTACAATTAGTGTTGGCAGGTTCTGACCCCTAGAAAAGCAATGTCACCACCCCTCCATGAGGAAAGTTGGTACATTCCTACTCCAACCGACTGCCATTGTTCCTGCTGTTCTGTCAGGGCCGTACGCACCTTCAGAGTTGGGCAAAGTGATCTTTCTGTGAACGGGGCAGGCTCTGCCACGTCTAAACGTGGTCCAGTCCAGTTTGGCACTCACAGTCCTGCGGCTGATCTGCGAAAAACCTTAAGCATGTTTTCTACTTCTGGAGATGGCTGTGCACTTGTTTGGTACACCACAGCCCTTTTAAAATGACATCAGATATCAGAATCTAATCGATGATGTTGGTACAATTAAATTTCCATGTCTCCCTTTCTCTCTGTCACTTGTCTTTCATTCCTAGCAGTAGCACTGCCAAATACCCTGGAATCGATTCTTATTCTACTTTGTATGAAGATGGCTGCCTTGTTCTGAACGGCTTATTCACATAACAGGACAATCTGTCACTATCTGTTCTGAGAATCATATAGGCGTTTGGTTTGCTAACCATCGATCCATGTTTACACATAAAAAGAAAACAAAACATCATGCCAGACCACAGCATAAACAGAAAATTACATTATCATTTTAAAAAGTCTCAGTACAAAGAGCTATACTTGGATTTGGTCATTTAAACCTGTATTTTGTTTTGAGGGTGCTTTCACTTTACAAAAGGTTTGGCAGCTTCAAATCGAGCCCCCGTGCGTCTCACTATAGCGGCAGAAATTTGTGACAAACCGAGGGATGCAAACGCACCGTCGTCTTGTGAACTGGCATCAAACTGGTGATTAAGAAACAGAGTTCAGAACAAACCGTCAAAAGCGAACAAGTCCCGATGAACGTGGGTTTGGGCTTGTTACAAGTAAATATTTATACTGGACTGAATTTGAATGAAAAGCATCAGATTTATACTGTGTACCATTACATCTAGATTAATAGGCCAGCTCAGTGCAGTTCAGTCCATCTCCCAGGATATCTGCACATATACTGTGCAAAAACGCAACCTTCAGGAAACAAACCAGCAATACTATCTATACTTTTCCACGACGGTTATTCAGCTCTGGAGTGGGAGATAATCAAACAGCACAGCATGATTGCAATCAGGAATATAAAACAAGAAATATGCTAAATATAGTTTTATAGAATATGTAAAACAAGAGATCGCCCCTGAGTACCACCCCCCAAAAAATAGAAAAGTGAATCTACCCCATAAGGGCTTGTAAATGGTCACGCACAGTTCCTGCCTGCTTCATTCATTCATAATTTCATATATCCATTCATTCATATATTCTTATTGTCCTACAAGTCTTAATGATTAAAAATGTGGCATACTCTGTAATGTGCATTATAACCAATAGGATGTAATAGTAAGATAAAGGTGTAGACTGATATGTGACAAGGGTGGAAAAATTACTCCACTCAGCAGCCCACTGGCTGATTATGAGAGTAAAAAATGGCAGGGATTATAACTTTACATTTCTGTGAACAAAAGAGGTTAAGGAAAAGACTGACAAACATTGTAAACTGTTGAAAATCAGTAAAAGCAAAAGGTTTCAACCGCACTGTTAAAACACAAAGCGATAAACTGAATTTAGAAACGTGCTGATTGACGAATGGAGTCACTGCAGTAAAAGCCCTCAAAACACACTGTATACAATACAGCTGCATGAACAGTTAAATCTTGTGCAAATAATATATATATATATATTTTTTTTTTAAGTCTTGCTGTGACTCTCCTGTCACACAAAAGGCATTGTTGATTTCCAACACAAGTATTTTTATTGGTTAATTTTTTAAATAATCAGTACTTTAGTTAATGGGATAATTTAGTCCAAATGTAGTATTGTATATAGCAAGCCTAGGCTAACATTTCAGGCAAAACATTCTATACATTTAAATAGATCTTTATGTGTAAAACCCAGAATTATATTGTCTACATTTCCAAAAGTAAGCACAATGTTCCTGAAAATGATGCTAAAATCTTAATTCTTTTCTATTTATTTTTTCAGGTCCAGTGGATTCGGTATACTTGCAATGGTAAATAAATTACAATGTGTAGTTATGTGAACAAAGGCGACTATGGAAAACGAGTGAAAACATCAACGTGTACAAAACGACACATTATTGTGTCTGTACTGGCAATCATTGTGGTTATCTTTGTGCTTCCTAAATTACGGGGGAACACGTTGGGACTCTACGCCATGGTACAGAATTAAAGCAGATGGAGGAAAACACAGATGCTGTAGTAGCATCTATCATAACCTGAAGGTTATAAATGGAGCTCGTGTTTCACTCGGGTGTGGGAGCGAAACGGGAGCCGAGCCTCAGCTTTTGTCTTCTGATCGAAGTCTCTCTCCTCAGATCTCTCTCTCGAGGCTTTCCTACAGATCCGCAAGCACGCACCACCCTGACTTTATGAATTCCAACAGGCAGTTCATATTTGAGCAAGTAATACAGAGACATACACCCCAGTATACTACAGGGGACAAGCAGTCCACAGCATGTCATGCACCTGAACAGTGTGGCTTATTTGCTTCAATCAGGCAAACATTTTATGGATTTCATATATAAGTTGCAAATGAAATCCATGATATATATTGTGGGTTTGACCTAGGACCAATTTGCTCCTGGATAGAATTTGACAATGAACAGCAAGACAGCAAGGAAGCTATAATCATTTTACAACACCTACTGGCCCAGAGGACTTGGGTGATTCTTGATTGAAAGGGCTTTTGGCCAATATAAAGCCATTTCTAAGCCCCTGTCTCTTAGTGCAGCACTACCACAGCTGTCAGAGAAAATTGAGAGAGGGAAAAAACAAAAAAAAAACAATAACAAAAACAACACAAAACTTTGCCTCAGACCTCAACATTTTGCAACGCTTATTTCTTGACGTTCTGTTCAGTGCATTGCGGGTTATGTTTGATTTATTTATTTTTGATGTCCTGGCTCCGTTTCTGCTTGAGCATTCCGCGCATCTCGTGGCGGCTCCTCGAAGACATGCAGGATAACAACGGGCCCAGTGGCACATTGCTGTTAAAAACAAAAAGTCATGCGAGGGCTACTGCGGAATCCCCCGAGGCAGAAGAAGTATAAGGTGATGATGTTATTAAGTTCAAGTTTTATCCGTTGCCCCTTAACGCCAAAGTCCAATCTGTGTACAGTAACAACCCTTACAGTATGTTAAAACATCTGCAGGCTTTGTGTTCATCAATTTAATTTCTAACATGGATACAAACCTGCTGAACTGCAAAACCAGTTAAAGAAAAAAAAAACACTGTAACCACATAAAATAAAAGAACATTTTGTTACCTAGTGTGAGCAGTTAGAAGTTAAGCTTCTTAAGCTTGAAGCACATGGAGATGGAGATGGTCAGGGAATTGTTGAAACAATGTTAAGAATATTTTAAGAATACTGTTGTTAGTTGATGGTTGTAATGCTGTCTCTCTGGAATACAGAAATTTAGCATTTGCACGCAACTTGTTGGCACTGGAATACTTCTTCACTTGCTAGAGTCCACTGAATTATATTGAGACTCGTGATTGACTTGTTACTGTCTTGCAAAGGACGCACCACCGATGGTGTAAAGGCTGGGCCCTATTAGTAGGAACCCGTGAACTGGAAGAATTAAACCTCGTGTTTTTGAAGGTACATTACCACTTCTTATCCACACTGTTCTGTGGGTTCAGTGAAATACCTCTTATGAGGGACCCTTAACTCATAACCATAACTGGCCTGTCACTTTACTGGCCAGCAGCGCTCACGTTTTAACTCGGCAGTTTCACTGTCATGATTTAGCTTTGACCTTGCTAAAATTAAACAAAAAAATGTAAAATAAAAAACAATTAAAAATGCTAATCAGTAAATGTAACAGTAATCAGAAATATCATACATCCAGTGTAGGACTTTCACAATGCTGCCCTCCCAAAGATAAAATGTTTTTTTTTTTTTTTTTTTATACACAATCGTTACATGTATAATAACATGAAAAAAAAAATCTTAAGACATAAGAAATAATGCACAATTATTATCAAGCAACCATTCTCTTGGTCTGAGAAGTCACCGGCTATAGGCCATTAACTGATCTTTTAATGAGCGGAATCATTTACTAGCATTTTAAAATAGCACGATGGCACATGGATGTTTCAGACTGGTGGAATAGGATATAATTTTCCTTTTCTTTTGATGGGTTTGGGTGCATGTGGAAGATGGGGGGGTGGGGGAGGGAGTGGGGTTTCCAGGCTGTAGCGTAAAGGACAGGGTAGACATGGAGACATGGAGCGGTAGGGGAATGTGGTTTGGACGGCTGTGATTGGTGCGTGTGACGAGCAGGCGGCCGCTTGGCGTCGCGTGGCCCTACACGTACCACTCCTTCTTTGAAATGACAGAGCCGTCGGTCTGTGACACCATGTCGTCAGCCATCTCTGACTCGGGGTCGTACTGGAAAGTGAGAGTCCGGTCGTCATACTCCCGCCTCTCGCCCTCCTCGACTGTGAAATACGGCCTCTTCAGGTCCTCGGCGTCACCCGCGAACTCCCGGTCGGTGCCTTCGTAGGGGCCGGGCCCGCTGATCTGCGGCGGCTTCTTCTCGTCATCCGAGTCGTCGGGGTACTGCATGCTCTTGGCGACAGGCGGGTGGGCGGGCCCGGGGGCGCTGCTCGCCTTGCTGTAGCCATTGCCGAACGCATGCTTCTTGGTGTTGTAGTCGCCCTTGAAGGTGTGCTGCCTCCGGCGCAGAAAGACAAACAGGAGACTGGCAGCCACCCCGAGGAGAACCACGCCCCCCACTGCCCCGCCGATGGCGGCGCCTGAACTTTGTTGCTCCTGTGGGTTCTCACGGCCCCCGGGTGGTGGATTGTTAGGGTATTCTGGGTAGGAAAAGACACATGGAAGGGGACAGTGTGTCAGTGCTCTGGTGAGAGGAGGGGTGGGGGTGCTTTTTTTGTGTGGGTGTTTTTTTTTTTGATGAGAGGAGAGGGGGGTGAGGACAAGGGGATAGGAAAAACAAAGGGAAAAGGGGAGAACTTACTGCACCCACCCCTGAAAACACCTCAGTCAGTAAAGCAAAAACATTGTTCTTGACCACGCACATTTCCCTTATTGAATAACATGTAATGGAACCAGAAACCACAGTCAGTGGCCCAGCAGAAAAACAGACATAGGACAGAGAAGAGATTATTTTCCAGACAATCCAAAACCAAGCATAGGGAGTACAACAATTTTAGGCATTCTTGAGCTTATATTCAACTGTTCTGAAAAACTCAGTTTTAACCACATTCTCAGTCTCCCAGTTTAATTTGCAATGCATCTATCAATTCAGAAACAAAACGGCAGCACGGCTTACACATACAAGCTCAGTCCAGCTTATTTTCATAAATGTTTACTCTTGCTAACATGATATTTAACTGCTTTGCAGTCAGTTTGTACAATCAGGCAATGATTAACTGAAATGAACCTCCTGAAACCAGAGTGAAAATGTTCAAATGAAAAACCTGGAGATTACTTTAATCATGACTTGATGGACACAAAGCCCACAGCTATCCGAGGAGAATGGCTTATTTTACTCTACGTTGTATACCTTCTCTGTTTATTTTAGTTTGTGGGATGATAAATGCTTTGATGATGAACTTTGAAAACGGTCCTCAAAGGTTTCTTTAAGACTTGAAGGTCTAAAACGTCCTGAGCATACAGATATTTGATATTTCAGTTGGGACTTAGAAACACATGAAATTCAGACTGTGGTTCTGTTAAGATGTGGGAGGAATAAAATACGAGGGTTGCAGCAGCCCTCGTGACAGACACGAAAGATGAATGGTGTTCAACTGACATCAATCTGACTGTCACATGTCAGTCAAAAGGAACCATCGTCCTCCTCTTTTTTTTTTTTACAGAACCAGATGGGGAGGCACATCACACATTGATTTTCCTTCTTCTCAGACATACGTGACCTTTAGAGTGTGTCTGTGAAAACCGCCCTGCACCATATACTCACCTTTTCCCTAACCTGAAACACTCACACTTCTGGTCACTCTTATTAACAGCATCAGTGTCTCCCTAAACAGTTCTGTGGATGTCCTCTACATGACTTTTTGCACCAAAACACATTGTCCATCTCAAAATGATACACCCATGACTCGAAAAGCACTCAAATCCTTCGGTATAGATTTAAAACACCAATAAATAGCAGGTATGTAGTTACGAGTGGTGCCTTTTAGTGGGAGTTGAACTTGTGTGGAAATGAAATGCAGTTTTCTTCCCGCTCAGTACCGCACGCCTGCATGCCGTCCTGACACTTGGTTTCAGAGGCTGCCATGAAGTGCCTGTTTTTACTGCAAAGAAAGACAAGTGTTCCCTCATCTTTTTCAGCCTCTCTGCACTCGTGTCTCAGGATGGAAATAAATTATGGTGTCTGTCTATTTCAATGACAAAAAAGTTTCTTATTTTTATTTTTTAATACAGATGGTTAAGTTGAATACGATCAAAGGTACCCTTATTCTGAACTGCTGGGTGACGGGAACAACAGAGAGCAAGTGGTTTAGTAAGACAAGAACATCAAAACCCCTAAAACATGTCACTGTGTACGATGGGAAGGGCGACGTGATTCCGAAATTGTTTCGCCCAGACTTTGCAAATTATCCTCAATGAAAGAATTTCTGGCAGGAAAGAGTGAAAAAAAAACAGTCAAACAATGACACTGGTTATCGTTATATATAATCGCAGCAACAAATTGAAGTTGTGAAGGAAATACCGCTGTTCACCATGGTACCCCTAATCTACTTTTCAAACCTCCAACCTGCAGGCTGATGGCAGCCAGAGACATGTTTGGGTTTGTCCATGAGGGCCAGACGCAAAACTCTTATTCCATACTGAAGGTAGATAATTAGTCTGGAAAATGCATTGCATAAGGTGCTGTTGATTTTGTCCCAGCAGGCAGCGCATCGTATATTATAAAACGCAGCGGAAACAAAACGGTAAAGCGACCGCCAGGGGTATTATGTGGACAAGGTTTTCATCTTTTCATTTCTGCTACACTGAGTGGAGAGATGGTCTTTTCCTTACTTTAAAAAAGGAAAATAAATTATAAGAAACTCATAACCCACAGCTCTACCACCCAATGACAGCATAGAGAACACTCTACAACTGGTGGCTCAGGTCTGGCTGCTAGTCAATATATTAAACAACTGTACCAAATTTCCAAAAGTGGAAGTTACAATGATTAAACTGAAGGCTATCACTGAGAGTAGAGCCTTACACCATCTATAAGAACACACCTCCAGGACAACACCTTCTCCATGCTGAACTTCTCCTTAGCTTTAAATTTTCCAACGCGGCATCACGCGGTGGCCTGATCTGCGAGTCACCACCACCGCAGCCCGTAACAGCTTCTCTGCTGGTGTCGGACAGACTTTGAGGTGTAAGTTCTCGGGGTTTTGATCCAGAAGCTAATGGGATTATCTGGAGAACAGGGCGGGGCACAGGCTTCACTGCACACATGAGAAAGAGATCAAAGCGGGGTCACCTTTGCCTGGAACAGGTGCTTCTGCCAAATCTAAGTGAAAGAAAATCCTTAGTGCCAGATTGGTCCAAATAATGAAACCGCTTTCATTACATCTTTCTAAATTTCAAAGTCCTGGTTCCTTCATACCTTTCCATTTGACCTAACACCCATGTTCCACTTCTCAAAGTTTTGCTAATCTGTTGTCAGTCTGTATCTTCCTGCAGTTCAACCTGCATGAGATATAGCTTCTCACTGTGATTAGTGTACAGCACTCCTGAATAGTGAGAGGGGTGTACATCTCAAACAAGTAACTTTATCATTATGACAACAGCTGGGTTATTTTTTTGCATGGTATGCACATTGTAAATTATTATTATGAATTATTCAGGTTTCTATTTAACAAAGCTAAAAGGTCACCTTCTTCTGTAATTAATACATATGAGAGACATAGTCAATGCTCAAACCTGAAAAATGCAAACAATCAAGCACTCAAAGCGAACTGAAAACCGGGGTTTATTGTATTTGCATGCAAAGCGTACAGAGCAAAGCTGAAGCAGACATTCTGCTATGTGAAACAGCAGGTCATGTTGAGCAGATGGAATTTTACAGGAGACCTGAGCAAACAGCACCACCTGCCAGACAGGTGACACAAATCTGCAGAGCATCACTACGGAGGCCTAACACCAGCTCTGATGAAGGAAAGCTGACCTCTGACTCTGCAACGCTGTGTACAGGTAGGGAAGCAACCTTGACCACAAACACCTGCTCCCGGTGAAAGGAATAGATGCTCAGCAGTGCGTTGAGAGACCATTACTCAGTCTGCAGCTGTTGATAGGTTTACAACATATGACGGGACAAATTACAGCCTTCAAATCCTCTTACTAAGACGTATTTCCATAATCATTAATCGTTCAATTTTTTTTAGGCACTTTTGAGAGCTTTATAGGTCACGTTTAATGTAATACCCCTAAAAGGTGCTGTAAAATTAAAATCGGTTCGCTGCTTGCGTTCAGAGTAAATACAAAGACCGGAGGTCACATGACCGTGACGTTAGCCCAACGTCTTAACTGACGTTCAAATAAGACACACATGAAGGAAACGGCAAATATGTTTTATTCAGTGCTCAGAATTAGTCCTTCCACTGATTATAATTTATAATTTACATGTTTTGCCTCATACCGATACTCTAAAGCATCAAAGACAGAGAGCATATTTCCAGTACGCTCAGCTTATGTGATTCTGCCAGTATTATTCGATCTGTTTCCTGGTATCCTCAGGCCCAGGCTGAATCACACACACCACACTAACGGGTTTGTTGAGGACACATGTCTAAACGTGCTCGTTAGGAAAAAAAATTTAATGTCACAATTGTGGCCATTATTGCAATATTACCTTTTTTTCTTATGCAGTTCTTCTGTCACGCTGTCTTTAAAGCAGCCGTTACATGGTTAGAGCGCAGAACCTGCAGGTTGTCAGAATGACTGGCAGCTTGTTTGGAGAATAATGCTTTGAGTTTTGGGTTAACTGCTTGTCAATGAGGTAATAATTTCCTCATTTTTCTCCCTTAGGGTTGTTCTGGGGGCCAGGGCAAGGTTACTTTCTCTTTAGATGGCACTATGGCTGATCCTTTGTCCCCGTCAGCCACTCCTGACTGCTGACTCGCTGTATGTTCAACATTTTTACTTTATGCTTTTTTTCCCCGAAAAGGTACATGTGCCATAAGGTCATTTAACTGATATTTTTTATGCAGATTTAATATAATTCGGTAATTATTTTTGTCCGAGATTTTATCTAACATGACAACGGGTTTTTGTAAATACAAACACATTAAGTTTTATAAAAAGCAAACATACAAGTGACCTTTTTTAACAACAAATCTTATTTACAGATACATTTTAATTAAAATAACTAGTCACTGCTGAAGGTAATGTAACTTGCTACTGGGATAATTTTTTAACTGCTAATTAACAAAGTAAAGTTCAGATCCATAACATTATATGGATTTTTAATTTATTTTTCCAGAGGTAAAAAAATGAGCATTTCCTATTTAACTGCCAAGTACTTTTGTCTGAGGTTTTCTCTTTTTTGCTTCTCAAAGTGCTACTGGAGATATAAGGAACATGAAAGAGGGAGATGAAAATGAAACTGCGGTGAGTCATAACAGAAGTAGCTGAGAATTGCGAGAACGTGCTGCGTGATCAGGGAAAAGCAAAAAAATATACAGCAACTGAGCTCAATATGTCCTGAGAGTCAAAACAAAGCTTTTAAATTCCCATGGAATTATGAAATTTCCTATGGAATTATGTGTAAAAATAAATAAATAAATAATAACAATAAAACAACAATACTCATCACCACCATCATCATCATCATCATCATCAATCATCATCATCATTTCAGCATCCTCATCAGTAGTTTACCCAAACTAAGAAGTACAAAGATTTCGATGTATTTGTGAAATGCCTTTGTTACTCCTTACTCTTAACTACTTCAGAAAATAAATAAATAAAAATAAATAAAACCAAGACAAATTTTATATGAAATATTTTCTAGTAATGAGCGGAGGCACACTATGCTTTACTCCAAATATACCAACTGCTCGAAGCCTAGTTGGATGGTCATGTGACACAGCATGAGACGGCCTTACGGGTAAGAGCTGCCTCCCATGTTTGAAGTGTGGCCCATGCCAGCGAGTTGGCAAAAGGTACTGGACAGCACATTTAGTGGCCGTCCTTTATCAGTAGAAAGCGTGCTGGTGAAAAGCAAATGCTGGAGCAGGAAGAAAAGAAGTGCTCGACAAAATGGCCCCCACATGGGCATGGCGTAGAGGCAAAGGCTCTGTGATGGAACAAGGCCGTGTGATGGACAGGTGTAAAGCGCTTGCTAGGGAGACTTGCAAGTTGTTCTCAGAAATAAATAAATAACAAACAAACAGCAGTCGTTATTCTGGCTCGTAACCCTGTCACACAGGATAAACACGCACTGCTGGGGGGGTGACAGGGCCAGTGAGGTGCACTGATGGGTTTCAGTGATGCACAGCAGCGGGTACCTTGGAGAGGAACTTCAAGAGGAACACGCTGCTATGCTACGCATGCAGTGAGGTTGTGTGAGGCTGTGTAATTAAAGGCTAAATGGCCTGCATGTTATCTACAGATTCTCTGCCTGCTCACTTGCACGCCTCTGTAGCTTAAGGATACACATTATGCTGTTTTCACAGGCGACGGACTACTTGTACTTTTAAAAACCTACAAAAAGGTAAAGCAGACTGCGGCTTTTGGGCTATCAGATGTTCTGAATATTAGAGGAAACTCAGTTTTTTGCTTGTATGGGCTTGTCAGCCTGTTTAATGAGTAAGCAGACTACTTTGTTTAAGATGTTCTTTTGATTTTCATGTTGCTGTTATTCATTCATTAGTCTTCAGCTGCTCGTATTGGGTCAGGAAGGTCTTGGTGGGGGGGGCTATCCCAGGCTACATAGCATGAAAGACAAGGCATGCCACAGATAGGGTACCAACCCATGACAGTGTACTCAGAGCATATGTATACACACACACACGCACACACATGCATGCATGTGGACCAGAACACCTGCATTAAAATCATGCATCATGTTATCACCAGTAGCCAGTCTGAAGGTATGTGACATGTTCTGGTTTTTTTTTAGCTGCTGCCTGCAAGGGGTTCGCCACAACAGATCTCCCAGCACCCAGGTAATGATTTGGACATTGACTTGGCACAGCTTTTAATGCCACATGCCCTTTCTGACACAACATAAAATTTTATTTGGGCTTGGCACTGACTGGGAAAGGAACCCCCAAACTCGGAGGTACGAGGCAACAGCACATGACATTATTACTGCTTTTATTGTTACTGTTGCTGTTATAGTAACAGAGTATCACCGTCTCAGTAACTCAGTTAAGGCCCGAAATCTGGCCCCTGGTTAATTAAATGCCCGGCCTGGTTACAGTTTTTCACTTTCCACAAAGAAAAGCACCGTGTAGACACAGGCATGGTTGACCCATGCGGATCGCCTGTTTCATTATTGCCCAACAGAACATCCACTGGCACACTCCGACACACCCCCAACCTCATCTCGCCCACAGCTTCCTGACCCATGTGCGGGCGCTGCTAACCACGTCGCCCCGGGCCGGCTCGTGCACAGTCAGCCCGCCACTGACACATGTACTTCTTTGGCGTGAGGCAGCGGAGAAATTCTCACCCACCCGTAGAGGGTGAGATAAAACACGCATGTGCATGCCTCATTTAGATAATGAGGCATAAGCTTCCTGGCTTGTCCGGCCAGCAAGAGGCCTTGCTGGATCTGCGAGAAGAGGCTGAGTCACTGAGCTGTGAAGCACATGTCAATGTGTCAAGCTCACGAGCTGGGCTGGAAACCCAGAGAGCTGAAGGGCTTCACGGGATTGGCTGGGGTGGTGGAGGATACAGGGGGTGGAGGACGGGTATGGGCAGAGGAAGGAACACGGGCCAACATAAACCCTAGTCATTCTTACATCACCCTGATCGCAGACGCTTATTCGACACTTACTGCTTAACGATAGACAAAATGCACATGTTTAGGTGTCAATTCCATGAATAATACACAGAGTGACCTATGCGGATGACTTTGAGCTAAGCTCATTATGCTGATTGAGGCTCAGGGAAAAAAAAGACAAACGCATCCTACACCACAGAAAGAGTCTGAAATAACCTCACTAAAATGTGGGTGTACAGAGAACAGCGCAGTACACAAATCTTAGGCCACCCATAAAAATTATGCATAAACATATTTATCTCTGCAGTGTTTATTTACTCATGCAATATATGTACATGATTAGGTATTTAAAGGACTCCCAAACCCACCAGGTTAGGTTTTAAACTCAATATGTTTGTCTTTATACATTACTACTGCTGGTTATACATGTGTAATGTATGATAAATAGCAACTGATACAAACCCAAGCTCAATGAAATGTATTGATGACTGTGTTTAACATCAGACAGTGCTAGACAGCACTATCCCTATCCTCTCATTGTTGGCAATTATTATATGGAAATCTTAAAAAAAAAAAAAAAAAAAACGTATACATTTTGTTTGGATAGATCACTTAACTAGAATATAAAAGTTATAAACAAAAAGTCAATAACTACATTCCGCAAGTAGTTGTCAAAGACGTTTACCTGCACAATGACAGTAACTGACATAGTGGCATTCTGACAAATGATACCGGTCACAAAATTATGAGCACAGCTTGAAGCCCAGTTTTATTTATTTCATATTATTGGAATATTATAACTACATGTGAAGTACCGCTATAAAATATTGACTACCCACACAAATTGCTCCATACCTTTTAATTTGGTGGCCTAAGACCTGCACATTGGAATATTTTCAGGAAAATCTTACCATAATAATAATAATAATAATAATATACTACTACTACTACTACTACTACTAATAATAATAATAATAATAACAACAGAAGTATGCCTGTAGTATAAGTATATATTATAAGGTTTGTTAACTTTTTAATCCTAAAACCTAAATGAAAACCTTAAGATCCACTTTGGGACCCAATAGCATTAACAATTCTGTTATCTATTCTGTTTATTAATTACTTTGCCAACCCATCACAAGCGAGTACCCAACCCAAAATGGGTGACGACCCTACTTCGGGAAACACTGAACATGTAACACTGAACTGAACACTAAGTACATACTATAAAAGTCTAATGCAACGCAACAGCATTAACGTGAATAAATATGGCACAACATCTCTTTAAGCTTAACACAAACTGAGCACATCAAATGAAGCCCCTGTGATGTGCCTTCCTGTATCATTACCATCTCCTGGGCAGTTATCAGGCTTCTAAATGATGCTGCATCATCTCAACGGAGATCAACCCTGCAACGTGCTGCCCACACACTCCGAGCAATTACGAGTCTTTGTATATTAAAATGTTTGTCATCTACTTCATCTCTTAGGTCCCCTCAGGTGACAAGAAACGAGTCAAGCGATAACCGTCGTGGCGTGACTCAGCCTGTTCTACGTGAGCCCGCAATCAGCACTCCCTCCTCATCCTCTCTGATGAAAAGACAGCTCATCTTTATGCAATGAGTCTTGCTAATATGCAGCATTAATGTCAGTGTAGCTTTCGCATTCATTTACCACCCTCCATTTCTCGCTTTTCAGGTCACCTTTATTTACCTTATTTTCACCTTGAAGTGAGAGGCCTTTTCCCTCAACTTCACTCTCCCTCTCCTAAAGAAAAAAATTGAGACTGCATGTTCAAGGGTGCGTGAAGAGATGTCAGCACTGTTAGCTTGTGCTCTGTGATTCTGTGATGCCGCAGCCCTCCCCCCCCCCCCCAGGGCTTTTTATTCTTGATCGAGGAATGGGTCGTCATCCCTGTCCGATTAACCCCCAAATCCAGAGCCCATGACTGGACAGGCGCCTCCGGCAACTGACCATTCAAATGTTCGCTTTCCGTGTGACTTGTTCTTCATGGCAGTAGGCCTTTATATGCATGTACTTGCATTGCCTTGTTGGGTTATGGGGAAAGACATAGAGATAAAAAAGGTACCTCACAGTTAACCCCCAAAAGCATATAGGAGTTTCACGTGACTGTCATTCTGCGGGGGTGCAAGAACAAAAGGCTATGAGGCCGCGATCCGCAGTTTCATGTGAGGTTACACACCCACATCTCACCCTCATCCCACCCTACAGCAAGCAGGACAGCGCTGTAATCAGACAGGTCGTGCCTTTGCATCGTTCCCACCTCGCCCGAGCCTGTTGAGTGGATGTCGCCTGAACACCGCAGTCGAAGCACAGGAAGCAATGTGACCACTGGTGCTAGGGCTTATTTCCAGTGATGCTCCAGCAGCGCCTGTCATCTTTCATTTTCAAATGAGAAGCAGAACGCGCAAGGCTTCACAGGGTTCATGCAATGACGACAATAATGAGGCAGCTTCTGTAGCCTACACCCCACTTTTCTTTTGTGCCCACAGAGCTGGAACAGGCTCACTGTGGTTCACTTCTAAGACACCTCCCCCAGTCGGTCGAACCCGGGCTCGAAGACGAGGAGTCAGCATGGCAACCTTCCCACGCGTTATTCCGTACAAGGTTTACAGGCAAATATCCCCAACCATAAATTTTAGACTTAATTATCTTAATTATAACCTTCTCCTGTTCGCTTATAAGTCAAGAATCTCTTGGGGTTAGCCACATCAAACATCAAACCTCCACCCATACTGAAATCCTAACAACAGATGATACAAAAAAAAGTCCTATTTTGCTAATCCTCGTACTACTGCCGTTACAACATTAACCAGCATCTGTAAATTAACTGGAAGAAATATCTTTGAGTGAATGGCTCTTTAAGTTAGTCAACTCTTTCTGTTGACCTTAGTGAACTTCTCTTAATTAGTGGATGAATTTGAATCGGTCCAAAATTTATGTTGCACTTTCACAAAGAAGAGTTTTTAATACACAGGCCCTTTTTCAAAAATACAATTACCTCTAAAGATATGAACGTCTGCATGTGATGCCGGTGACAAGAGGAGTGATTAAAACAGAAGGGCGCTCAAACATTTTCATTAGTTTCTTAGCATGGAGGACAAAAAGGTGACACTGCGTCGAGCAGCTCTGGAAACAGCACCCCGCAAATTGAACAAGAGAGACACCGCTGGCCGGATTTACCCGAACACCTCTCAGAGCGCTTGGTAAATGCAGCTCGCCGTAAATTACAAACGTGCCCTGTTGCACACTCTGGAACAGCAATGGCACGTTCATACGTGTGGCTACATGAGCAGAGCTCTGCTTATTAAAGGTTTACAAGTTCTAAAAAGATGGTGTGGGGCTTGAGTCACATCTAGTGAAACATCCACAAGTCTTTCATATTGTGAATTAGGTCATGTGTTTACAGCTCATAGACTGTGTGCAGATTAGAAACCTCACGTTGCTCGAATGGCTTTATTTTCATCTAATGTTTTGAAGCTAAAGAGGTCAAACGAAAGAAAGACAGCACTGGGTAAACAGTGTGAGAAAGGCAGCCCGACACTACAATTATGAGCTCTATCTTCCATTACTCTTCTATATTTGAGTGTCTTTAAACCACTAACATAGGCTCCAGTTGGCACTGATTTAATATATAATGTTAAAACTAAACAAAACAAAACAAAAAAACAGGTGCTGTAGCTGCAAGCAAAATCTGAATGATCAGCATTGAATAATACCCATGTGGTTATTCTAGGCTCTGCGTTCCATTCAAACTTCACGTTCCATTTTCACTTAGATCCGCCCAAAGCAACCAGAAGTGTAGATTCTCACTGAGCATGCAGTGTTAATGCTAACGACTCACAGTGTGAGCAGGCACTTTGATGCTTCCGTGACCTTCAGTTGACACTGCATTAGGGTGTTCCCTCTGTTAGTACTCATGGTTCTTGGGCACTACGGTGCCTGTCCTGAACACAAAGGCCTCGTTCAGTAGACAACAGTCAGATTAGATACTGCTGAGTCATGCCATGTCAAAGAGGGAAGGTCAGGGTGCTGAATGCCACATGGAGGGGCATACTCAAAAATAGGGGTGGTGGTGCAGGACAGATCCTCAGGTGTGCAGAACTGCAATTTGAGTCTTGAAAGGGACTCAATTCAACACAATATTTTAAGGAACCAAGCTAACGTTTCTGTGTGACCTTGAAAAGACAATTCTGACTTCTTTATCAGAGCTACACAGATTCTGGTCTTTCCAGTGTGGTTCTGCAAACTATGCTGTGCGACAGCTGTGTAATACAGTAAGCTCCCTGTCATCTCCCCAAATTTCATACAGCTTCAGCAATTACCTCATTCCCAAAAGCTTGTATTTTTTCAAGAACTGCAATTACAAGCCTTGCAAAACTCCCAAAGGTGTAAGTTAAAGAATAATTACCTCAAATGTATCCAATAATGTGTCCAATATGTTGGCAACAGCATAAGACTTGGAACGGTTGTCCTTAGGGACGCTAGTCTTAAGAAACTAAGAAAATATGCTTCCACGCTGCAAGAAACGTTTATAATTGCTGTTTATGTCGTGTGTTACAATAATGAGTCCATCACTGGTTTTGTTATTCTGATGGATTGAAGCAATTTAAGACAAAGGCCACATTGATTGTGACTGGACTGCAACGCATGCTCCCCTGCATGAATGATCTGCATGGCAGAATTTCCCTGGCAAGTAGGCAGCACAAACCCCAGAATAAAATCTGGAATGCTCTAGAAGGAAACGCAGCAATCGCATAAATGGTCTTCCTGCTAAAGGTTGGCGACTCCAAAATTACGCCTCTCCCCAAAATCAAGCAATTCACAGCCTGGAGTCACCCACGAAGAAGCGCCCTTTCAGGCTATAGTGAGATGAAAACTGATTTTTGATCAGTGCGATTGCAGCTCACTCTCACTTTTCTGCGAGGCTGTTTAAAACAGCCTCCTGCAACCAGACACCGAGCTGTCTGCCTGCCAAGGACACTGGCATCTCTCTCATTCGCTCTCTCTCTCTCTCACACACACACACACACACACACACACACACACACACACACACACACACACACACACACA
>JABJVR010000032.1:2325015-2352146 GCA_025773905.1 Chitala chitala
ATGTCCCACCGGGAAGAGACCACGGGGAAGACCCAGAACACGTTGGAGGGACTACGTCTCCCGACTGTCCTGGGAACACCTCGGTGTCCCCCCGGAAGAGCTGGAGGAGGTGTCTGGGGAGAGGCAAGTCTGGAGGTCACTTCTTAGACTGTTGCCCCTGCGACCCGGCCCTGGATAAGCAGTAGATAATGGATGGATGGATGGATGGATGGATGGTCCTTCCTCACCCATGAAGGACACTGGAGACCATTGAAGGCCGCATCACCCAGCTGCAGTCCGCACCATCTCATTTATTGTTATGTGCTCAGTGTCTCTCCTCTACTGTTCCAGTCCACTGTGATGTTTACTGAAGGGATTTAGGAGCAAGATCTTGTATACAACTCTGTTTTGTCTCTTTTTTCCCACAAATTGCTATCTTTACCTGCTTCCAGCTGGTCTTAATTTATCCGTTGATCGCTAATAAATGCTTTCATTGATGCTCCCAGTCAGTAAAACCAACACGATTGGCCTGGTTCTAAAGCCCACCAGGCCATTCTGGTGCCGCTTCTGTATTGGCGAGACTCCAGCCAGCCACTCTGGCTCCTATAACGAGAGCTACAGTGGCGGATTTGCGTTCATGATCCACTAGTATCAGTCAATCGGAGAAAGCGTGGTCATTGTCTTCACATTCAAAATCCTGGTTTCAAGTCTTTCTTACCCCCCCCCCCCCAAAAAAAATAAAATGCATTACAGACATGCCTGAGGAACATCTCTTAATTAGGACTCCGCCTTCAGGGAGCAGCATCATTCTTAGAGCCGTTAAACTTTCTCAGATTACCTCATGACGGATGCGTGCTGCCAGAAGAGAAAGGGTGTACAGGTGTTCCTTCATTTATTACATTGTCCCAAGATTTCATTCTGGCAGCTCACATTTTAATTATACTTCTGCTTAATAAATTGCATTTGCTTCCGTTAAATACGAAGCCAACGTTGGAGACCATCCCTAGTTTCCCCTCTTTAAACAAACGGCAAAACAGTGCCCATGCTAATTAGGTCAGTCCCACAGTGTTTTAACAGCATCAGTCAGTGCTGAGGAGTGACAGCTGAAGCAGACACAAACCGGAGTGCAAGGAAGCATGTCGGCCAGGTGGAAAGGAGCTTAATGAAATTGTACTGCACTGATTGAGCTGGAGATTAATTTAAACTGCCCCACAGGAAAAATATATATGTAAAAAATTATAATAACAAAATAATTAAAATCAAAAGTCATACGCAGTACTCTTGGCAATAGCTCACCAATCACTTGCAACATTACACTGCAGAATGTATGCTGAAAACCATTTACTAACAAAGCAAAACTTCAGCGGATTGTTCTGTTGAAATACGTGCCAAAAATGTTACTATGACGTGGCACCATTTGGTTTTGAAAAGACCCCCGGAAGACAATATCCGACCAAACCTGGCTGTGCTGGAAAGTGGTAAAAGACATGGCACTGCTGGCAGGCCCTTGCTCCGTTGATGGATTTAATTTGATGAAGACACCAGACCATTAGTTAGACCACTGTCAGGTCTAGCTAATACTTTGCAATGTTGGCCAATTGGTTGGATCAGGACAACAGTCACATTCTTAACCCTGTGTCATTCCACATCAGTCTAAGTCTCTGCTGTGGAAATATTTGCCTGAAGAAATGCTGATTTCATTGAATGGCACCATGAGCCGAGTTCCAGTTTTCCTCTAATGCTGGCGTTGTATGGTGTCTCCAGTTATAATGGAAACGGAATGTTTTTTTATATCCTCCATACATGCCACACAGAGTGATCATACACTTAGCAGTTATGCCAGTTCCCGTGACTGATAAAGCACTCTGTTCGCAAGCAGTTTACTTCATGGGCCCAGATACCTCAAGAGTAAACGTGAGTTTGCATGACAAAATTCAGCTTTAGGATCTCTTTTATACCATTGGCCTGTGTTTAATGTGTTACTTTCTCATGGTGATGAATGTAGATTGCCACGGATACTGCTTAAAAAGCCATTAACATGTAAATGTTGTGCTTTGTGTTATTCAACACATTTCAGCCTCGCGGCTGATGGGACGGCATTTTGCTGAAAATACGGCAGCATGGTTTATGAAAACTGTTATGCAATTAGCATTGGATTATGCGGAAAATTAGTCATCGCATGTAGAGGGCTGACAATGGGCCGCTGTCTACGGTGGATAGCGGGAACAAGAAAGAAAGCCCAAGGAGGGTTAGCCCTGCGTACTTCAAAGGATATACTGTACACAGGGCTGCTAGCGTGGCACTGCCGCTTAGCTCGGCAAATATGAGAAACAGGAAGAGACAATATACCAGAGTCTGTTGTGGAGATTAACCATTTATTTATTAATTCTTCTAATTGTTGCTTTGAGACAAAAGAAAGGAGTTGTTTTTTCTTCAGTATGGAAATAATTTTCACCACCGCTGAATGTCATCCTGAAGTGTACCTCACATTAATCTAAAGAGAGGGGTCACAGGAAGAGGGGCCTACAGTGTGTGTCTGCGATAATTTAGGATGATCATTATGCATTTGTATGATTTACAGCGATACATTTGGCACGTAGATACCGAAGCGGCTCGTTTTAAAGGGCGTAACAGGAATCATTGATGCTGTGTCAAATTATTGGAGCACTATTCACACTGATATTTAACGATACAATATACCTGCAGTTATGGGATTGTGCACAGTGTCTCTTGTGTTTTACGTCTCTGGAGGACATGCTTTATCCGCATTGCTTTTCATAATTTTGCAATTTTGTCAGTTTTTACAAACAATGAACACGAACTGTCCAAATGTTTTCAAAACCTCTGGAAAAATATGTGCTTTTGGCATACATGACTGGGCATGAATCCTTGGTTAACGTTGCACTTTGTAGGTTACGTTGTTGGTTTCCTTTGCATCAAACCAGTCTGCTCCTGATAAACCGCAGTAATCACTACCTGACACAGGTTCCTTGGGTTCCTCTTTCTGACGGCTCATTCTCAGTAGACTTCCACTCTACAGAACCAGTCTCTCCCTCTGTTCTCCAGCCAGTTTCAGAGGAGTTCCAGAACGGGGAGGGCTTCGGATACATCGTCGCATTTCGCGCCAATGGGACTCGCGGCTGGAAGGAGAAGATGGTGACCTCAGCTGACTCCACCACCTTCAAGTACCGAGATGAGACGTTCCCTCCTCTGACCCCCTTCGAGGTGAAGGTTGGGGTCTACAACAACAAAGGGGATGGGCCTTTTAGCCAAGTGGTCACGGTCTATTCTGCTGAAGGAGGTAAGGAGCCCCAGACCTTTCACTCTCCAGCTCATATTTTTTGTGGTGTTCAGTCCTATTTTTAAGTAAAGGTACAAATTGTCTAAGGCTGTCAGGACATTAAAATATATTTTTTGCGTATAATATAAAAGAAAATCAACTTGTTTGTTTTTCATTATTTTCATGTGTGAACTTTCATAATTTCAGTTTTTTTTTCTTTTTGAAAGCAGAAGCAGCCATCTTTTAATACTGACCTGTTTCACAGTTTGTGCGTAGTATAAAAGCACAGGGGTGTGTGATTGTTTGGGACAATTGTTGTGAAGCTCATTTGTGAGGATTCCGCAGCGTATGTGGCTCAAGTTTAATTAATTCAGCAGATGGCCCAGGAGGACAGTCACAAATGGAGCGCAGGATAAATGTAAACATGATCGCTGCAGCATCACCGCATGCGTAACTCTGAGCATCCCAAATGCCAGCGCCATTGATAAGGGCCTGTCTGTAATTTCACTTTTTTGTTTTCACTTCATTATTATTGTTAATCAACATCCAAGGTTCTGACCTCATTTTCACATTAATGCCATGGACGCCGATGAAATGAGAATTCGGGAAAGTTGTTTTCCCCGCGACCGATGGATCAGAGTTTTCACGAGTGAATAGCTGCCTTGTCCGTGCAGCGAAACGGTGGCAAGCAGGGACAGTGGATGGGTGTGTGAGTGCGTGCACGTTGCAGGGAAGGGGTGTGCGTGAGAAACAGGCCGCTTCTGGCTTTGTGAGTGATCACATCCGTTGCTTTTTAACACAGAGCCGCAGGAGGCGCCCTCTGAAGTAAAAGCTACTGTTGTTTCCTCCTCTGAGGTGCAGGTAGCTTGGAAACCTGCCAACCCTGGCCCAGGCAGACTTTATGGATATGAGGTTAGGAGGGCAGAGTCTGGCCACACACATGACTCCCTAAGTCAGTGCACGTCTTTGTGTGTGGTTTATTGTAACTGTCATGTAATACTGTCAGAGCTGTCCGCACAGCATGTCGCCGTATATTTTTATAAGGGAAAGCGTCTAAAGCGCAGACAGTCAAGACGGTTTCTTCTGCTTCTTCTGTATCCTCGGGCACCCCATCATTTGTGACAGGTGCTCTACCGGAAGGACTCTGAGCAGGAAGATGCCGCAGTGAAGGTGAAGACACAGGGAAACAGGACCTCCATCCTCCTGACGGGCCTGGAGGGCAACACCCCGTACCTGTTCGCCGTCAGAGGGTACAACAGCATCGGTCACGGCCCCGCCAGCTCCGCCGTCCAGGCCACCACCATGAAATCCCGTGAGTGCGCCACCTCTGGCCTTTCGCGCAGCGGGTGGGCGGAGTCTCACCGAGAGCTTTCTCTTCAGAGCCCCAGAAAGGTCAAAACTTCCATAACGCAGCTGCTCAATTACAGTTTTGACCTTGGCATTTTACATGCGTCTGTAAAACTGACCAAACTTCAAAATCATAAACTGAATGGCATTACGCTTGTTTACCACCTGTACAATTGTATTAAGTCTACAATTCAGTTTATTGACTTTTGGGTGAGTTTGTACATAAGCCTCAAGCATCCATCTTGTAAATTAATTACTTTATTCTACTAGGGACCTCCATCATGTGGAATATGATTAGTTAATTTTCCTTATTAAAATTATATGTCATGGCTTTCTGTCATCTGATTGCTACTGAACAAGTAAACTTGTATATATAATGCATTTATCATTTTTTTTTCTCAAATGGCCTCTATTTTTGGTCCATTCCTTTAACCCCTTCCCCCACCCTGCCATTTTCAGCTCCACTTCAGCCTCCAAGCAATCTCATGTGGATCCAGGAAGGGGACAATGTGACTCTGGGGTGGGAGCCAGTGAAGGCGATGGCCAATGAGTCTGATGTCATTGGATACAAGGCGAGCCCTTTCTCTTTCTGCTCTGCATCAAGCATGTCAGTCAAGAAAGCCTTGATGTGGGGATTCTCTGGAGCCAATGAGAAAGCCCTTTGTTCTCTAGTGCATTTATTGCTCTGATTTGTATTGTGTTCAATCGATTGTGTCAGTCCCTTTAATGAGGTTATTAGTCATTTCTGTATTTCCTGTTCAATTGAATGTGAGTGGCCTCTGAGAGTTCTCTAACTTTCATCTGTTCCAGACACGGTTACCTTGGGATTCTCTTTAGCTTTGAAGTTTGATTGAATGTAATTGTGATGGATTCCAAATGGAGTGACCGTGAAACAGACCCAAGAAGTAATGTGGCTCCGTCATGGGCTCGCAGAGAGAGTCCTGTAGGAAAAGGGCTTTCTTGTCTCTTGGGAGGGAAGCTGTTAGGAAAAAAGGGGGTAAAAAAAGAAACCCTTCATCATGTTTTGCTGTGCATCTCCACAGGTGTTGTTACGACAGGAAGGGCGGAATCACAGCCAGGTGATCCAGACCCAAGGCCCATCCGCTGTGCTGACATTACCGGAGGGGGGCGCGTACATCATTGAGGTGCGAGCAGTCAGCGAGGGCGGCGAGGGAGCCGTCAGCGCCCAGGTCAGACTGCTCACCTCCTCAGGTAAGAGGCGGCCCACTTTGCCAAAGCTATGCCTTCACCTGCTTTCTGAGGCATCCTTACTCGCCAGCCTCATGAAATGCTGTTGATTTTGTTTTATAGTTGCAGATTTTTTTTTTTAATCTGGACTTCATAAAGTACAACCTGCAATGAGTAAATGTAGCAACTGCTATAAATACTAAATACTGTCTGTGCCATTTTGGCACTGAATGGCTAATTAAATTTTAATATATTTTTTGCTCCCCCTTTTTTAATTATGCATGTGCTGGATTCATATCCAGTTGCCACAGCTGTTGTACAAAACGACAAGTTTCCTAATTCGATTTTAATTGCCATGTACTTTTTTTTCTTCTTTGTTCCAAAGCCAATTAATGTTACCTTTTCACTTCAACGACAAGATAAACTAAAGGTCTGGGGCCATTTTATTCAGCAGGGCTGTTTAATGTAATATTAAAATTGTTGTTTCTTCCCAAAAAGGGTTCAGTTATTAACTGAAAAACAAAACTTGTATGCTTTGAAGATGATTATAGAAGGGAAACTATATTACTGCTTTACCTTGCCATTTATATCACAGCAGATTACACTACCTTAGATAGTTAGCCACTTTTTGCTAGAAAATCTCCACAGACATGTAGCTGTATATTAAATACAGATGATTTGCCTTGAATTAAGAAGCTAATAGCAGCAAATGTTTTGTTATCTGTGGACACAACCAACCTTTTCACTTATGTTGTATTTTTTTGTATCTCTGGAAGTTGATTAAGTGATACCAGATATACACCAGTCAGCCATGACATTATGACCTCTGACAGGTGAAGTGAATAACATGGCTCCTGGAAGTGGGTGGGATATATTAGGTAGCAAGTCAACATTTTGCCCCTGAAGTTGATGTAATAAAATGAGCAGCATAAGGATTTGGGTGACTTTGACAGGGGTCAAATTGTGATGGCTAGACGTCTGGGTCAGAGCAACTCCAAAACTGCAGTTCTTGTGGGATGTTCCTGGTCTGCAGTGGTCAAGACCTACCAAAAGTGGTCCAAGGAAGGAAAACTGGCAAACTGGTGACAGGGTCATGGATGGCCAAGGATCACTGATGCACATGGGAAACGAAGGCTGGCTTGTCCTGTCTGATCCAATAGAAAAGCTTCTGTAGCTCACAATGCTGAAAAAGTTAATGCTAGTTCTGATAGGAAGGTGTGTTGCGTATGTAGAGCCGTCAGGGTATCCATGCTGACCTGTGTCCACCTCCAAAAGTGCCTACAATGGGCACATGAGCATCAGAACTCAACCATGGAGGAATGGAGGAAGGCAGTCTAGTCTGATGAATCTTCTTTTACATCATGTGGATGGCCGGGTGTGTAGCTTACCTGGAGAAGAGATGGCACCAGGATGTACTATGGTAAGAAGGCAAGCTAGCAGAGGCAGTGTGATGCTTTGGACAATGTTCTGCTGGGACACCTTGGGTTCTGCCTTTGATGTGGATGTTACTTTGACACGTACCACCTACCTAAACATTGTTGCTGACCAAGTACACCCCTTCATGAAAACGGCCTTCCCTGATGACACTGCCCTCTTTCAGCAGGATAATGTGCCCTGCCACACTGCAAAAATGGTTCAAGAATGGTTTGAGGAATGCAACAAATAGTCTGAGCTGTTGACTTGGGCTCCAAATTCTCCACATCTCAGTCCAGTCAAGCATCTGTGGGATGTGTGGGGAAAAACAAGCCATAGAGGCCCCACCTTGCAATTTATATGATTTAAAGGACTGCCTTTAAAGATACTGACGGCCTGGTGCCAGATACCATAGCATACCTTCAGAGGTCTAGTGCAGTCCATGCCACGATGGGTCATGGCTGTTTTTCCGACAAAAGGAGAACCTACTCAATGTTAGGCTGTTCGTCGTCATAGTGTTATGGCTGGTCAGTGTATGCTGAAGTGGGCAGCCACTGCAGATCATCGATAATCCAGACTTTTGAGTGGAAAGACATTTGCAAGCAGTACATTTGTAAAGTTGAATAGGCATTTCTTTGCACTCTTCTTTAACAAACATCTGTATTGCAGACATGATGTCCTTACATGATGATGATGATGATGATGATGATGATATTGGTGTTAGTTGTGCTGCTGCTGCTGCTGATGATGATGATGATGATGATGATGATGATGATGATAGTGGTGTTAGTTGTGCTGATGATGATGATGATGATATTAGTGTTAGTTGTGCTCATGATGATGATGATGATATTGGTGTTAGTTGTGTTGATGATGATAGTGATGATGATGATGATGATGATGATGATGATATTGGTGTTAGTTGTGCTGATGATGATAGTGATGATGATGATGATGATATGTGTGTTAGTTGTGCTGATGATGATAAAGATGATGATGATGATGATTTTGTTGATATTGTGATTTGGGTGTTGTTGTTTCCATTATCCTCTGCTACACCTTCAGTATAAAATGCGACAGTGAGACAGTGCTGCTCGACCCTTATTGTAACACATGACTTCCCTCTCCCGTCCAGGCGTGCGGGCGAAGAGTGGCTGTCGGCCCTTACGCAGCCCACCGTGGGGCTCCATATGGACAATGCTGCTGCTACTGCTGCTGCTGGCTCTTCTGGTGCCTTAAGGAGACCCGTGGAAGAATGGCTCGACACCAAGGGACTCCTGTCGCCCAATCAGCCTGCTTGCTTGGCCTTATCCAGTCGACACGGCCCCAAGCCTGCCGAAGGAAACTGCTTTTCAGAGAAAGAGGGTTAAACAAATATGCATTTTCTTTTGTTTGTTTCTGCCCCCCCCCCCCAGCCACCCCACAGCCACCCTGCCAGGATTCTTCATGACTGTTGTAGTACTATATTGTACTGTACATTGTGGAAACAGAGTTGCTCAGTCTTGTTCACCAGGTAGATGAGATATAGGCATACAGACTGCCATTACATGTCTCTTAGAAGGCTCGTGTGGTTGCCGAGGTCCAAAGATGTTTGGCGACCCTCTGTTCAGGCTGGTTCTCCTAGTGAGTCAGTTTTGTCTCAGTCCATCCCTTGCTTGCCAGATGACGGAGGCATTGGGGATGCTGTAGAGGTAAGTGCATTTGTTTTGTGATTCTCACAGAAAAAAAAAAATTGTTTTTATTTTGTTTTTCCTTTTTTATAGTATAAAGAGTTTCTGGACCTGCTTTTTGTACATTGTGATACGTTTAGAAAAAAGCGTGGTGTGTGTGAAGGCTTGTTGTGCCGGTTGTCAAGGTTCCCTGTTCCCGGCGGCCTGCAGAGACTCTAGGCGAAGTGGCAAGAGGGCGGAGGCCACCGGCCGACGGGTGGACGGCCCTCACCTGAGGTGCCCAAATGCGTTGTTAGATAACGGGGAGAAATCAGCTTACTCTGTGGAAACTACTCAGTGGTGACAAAAATAAATGTGATGTATATTTTTAATGGAAGCTTGTCTGCTTGCTTATTTGGAAGAGTGGTGAGAAAGGCTGTGTACATCCCGGTCCCAGCAAGTTCCCATATGTGTTCCTACAAGATGATGTCTGGTTTAGTTTGTCACTGATTTAAGGGTCCTGGGCTGGTAAGTGAGATTTCAACATTGGGTTTAGGAGTACGGCTGGAAGACAAGAAAAATACCCTAATTCCCCTTGTTCGACATGCTTGATGCATCTACGACTACCTGACGTGTTTATCATGTGATTTAGCTCACAGTTCAAGGTTTTCATTTTATGTCAAATTTAGCTACAATACCCGTTCTAGAGTTTTCCCACTCTTCTTTTTGTGCTTCGTGAGCTGCAACCATAATGCAGATTTGATGCTAAAGCAGATTTCATGCAGCTGTGAGTGTATCAGGACATGTGCCCATGAATGTGCAGCAATTTTGGGCCAAGGTCAGTTCCTGTCTCCCACACCTGCCTTAGTTCATTCAGCCACAGAGACGCGTGTCTCACTTTTTGTGTCGAACTCATAAACTCGCGGTATCTAATTACAGTAATAGACGACCGTCAGTAAATTACCTTCCAAAGCCCAGGTGACGGGCTTTAGCAGGTGAGCCCTCCAATGACACTGCCGATGTTGCAGCCGTTTATTCCTGAATAAATCTTGGGCTATAGTTAGCAGGCAGGCTGGAATGCTTTCAAGGCTGCAATGTAGATGTAGAAAGCGTTCCCCCACATCTTTTAATAAGATTCTGAAAGTGTTCTCCAGGTGGTTCTGCACATCCTAATGTGCACATTTGTCACTGACATGCTTTATTTCCATTACTGAGTTTTATTGTGTGACCAGCTTCATTAGGACAGAAGAGGAGTTGCATTTCTATGCTTATTCAATTCAATTCATTTCAGTTTATTTTTATATAGCGCCTTTCACAACAATACGCCTCAAAGCACTTTACACAGGAAATTGCAGATATTGAAGAAGAAACCATAAGAATTGATACAAATAAATGAATGAAGCCAGACAACAATGAAAGAGAGGAACCAAAAACTCCAGTGTGGAGAAAAAAAAACCTCTGGGGGCCCAAGGTTGACTGGCTGCCCAGCCTCTCCTGGGCAAGCTAACTTATATGGTGAATCCCCCCTTACCCCGTGTTTTCTATTTTTTGGCGATGTGGATGGCCAGCATATCCCTCCACACAGCAGTGGCAGGGGGCCAGACATTCTCAGAATCCATAACTTAACAGAATTGATGGATTCCCTGAGAAACACTCATGTGAAGGAGCGCTGCCTCTGTATTTACTGCACATCAGCCACTTGTCAGGACGCCAAATGCACTCCCAGATATTAAAATGGACTGTGCAAATTGAACAGACCTTCACAGTTGTACAGACATTTCAGAAAGATTACATTTATTTATCTTTAAGATATTTACAGTTTGCTGTCTCTGTTTCTCTAATATTTTTCAACAAACAACTTCTTAATTTTGACGTTTGATGTTTCTTAAGTATGTACAAGCACAGCACAACATCAGACATACAGTAGTAAACCATATAGTATTCGCTAATGCTTAAAGATGCCTATATTCCTTAAGCAGGTTGTAATATGTGAATGCCATTCCAGTTTATCTCGTGCCTCTAGAACAACCGATCTAAGGACGTCTTGGAAAAATCAGACCCTTGTTCTCAAAAAATTATTCTATACAGGGTTAACTGTAGGTGTGTGTTGGTTCTTTGCAGGCCTGCCTGGAGCCCACTAGGTATCCAAAGACACAGGGAGGCAGGGTACACCCTGGATGGGGTGCCATGTTATCACAGGGCAGCATGCTAGGATGCAGTTTGAACCTACAACTTCCAGTTTATGGCACAGACCTCTTACCGCTTGCTCACCATGCTCAGTCACTGTTATAAAGATGGCAGTAAGATAACAGTGCTGTGGCGATAGTTAATAGTTAATAGCAGTTGTCGAATTAAGGGTTGGGGTGAAGAAAGCTTTGATTGAAAGGAATTTCACGCTTCCGTTAATTGTTAATCTAACACTTTCACTGTTGATTTTAAATATGCATTGTGAAGTCATATGGAGCTCATACAAAAGGCTTTTTTTTCCTTCAAAATTTAGTCACATTGTACAGCTTTTTCAATTAGGTTTTAAAGTTTCTGCCCACAGTGTTCATTCTGCTGTAGAAATGAAATCAGGTTTGATCCGATCAACTAAAGTATATTTGGTAATCTGCGCAAATTATGAGGTCTTCACCTCTATTCTTGACTGCTGATATTTAAGGTGTTAAAGTTTAAATACTAGAACTTTCTGTGGCATTCTTAATTTATATTATCAGAAATATTTGCTTGTTTTTGACAATGGTCCTTAGTACAGTATATAATGTCATGTAAATACCTAGAGGGAGAGAACAGAAAGTGCATTCATACTGTAAACTGATACGCTACATGTTGCTACATTCACAAATAATGATAGGATAATGGTGCAGTTTGGTGAATCTGAATTTGAACCTGGTGGGAACAGAATAACTTCATTTTACAGACAAGTGCAGCAGTCATGGGACACTGTGAACTTAATGACTGTAAGCACATCTGCAGACGTTCTCACAAAGTCCTTCTCATCTCCTCCGTGTTACTAAATGCATAACGAAAAATGGAAACTACACAAGGGTTCAACAGCGTGATTTGTCTCTTTCTGTTAAGATTTATGTATACTCTCTAATGCAGAATCCCAGTAGGCACAATTTACTTACATTTCATATGCAAATTAAACAGCAGCAAGAACCACGCAGAAAATATCTTTCATATTTTTAGAAAGTCTATCTCATGCCAGAAATGCAGGTCCATCTGGGTAATTTTTGGCACTTATTTCTATCACTTTTAAGGCTAAATCCACCAAACACAGATGAATATCCCGCATTGTGTTAAACTGCTAAAAAACACATTTTGCATATTAAAGTACATGTACACATTTAGATATTCTATATTCTAGCATTGTCTTAACACTATACATTTGGTTAAAAAAATCAGTTGGTACCACTAACTTGAAGACGTGGTAATTAAAAATATGGTTAATTGGACTCTTAACATCTTTTATGTTTATAAAACAGACACATTATGCTTGCAGATTTAATAAATGTTTCAATTTATGTTACACAAAGATAGACTTTTAGACAAAACATAATTTTTTTTTGTCAGGTTTAAGACATTTTTTAATTGAAGTCAGGTTATTGTATTATTTTATTTCACATTTTAATTTAGTGATTACGCTCTTGACTTCAGTTGTGGTAGCCTTTAATGGGGGGGGGGGGGTCAATACAATTTGCTACACTACCTGTTTGGTGGTGACCAGGTGTTCCTATCAAAATTGACTTATTCATTATTTTTCATATATGACATATAGTTTTATTGCCGTTCTTCCTTATGCGCATTTGAGGTATATAGTAAGCTAAGATGGTGGTTGTTGTCATATTGAAAAATGTGGCATTAATGTGTTGGTGGACTGAAACCAGAATCTTGCCATCTTTTAATCTCATAAATTCAGCATAGCACTAAAGATGTTTTTACTCCAGGCAGAGCAGGGGCGTTATAGTATTTTACTGTCAGTAACCTGAAACTGACTTCTGAATATGACTTTAAACCTTTATCATTGCTTTAAAACAAATCCCTGCACTCTGCCCTTTGCTGACACTGGCAGTGTTGTCTGAACATCTTTAAAACAGGTAAACCTCCATTAAAAGTCTTCTTGGCACCACATTATGACCCCATGCTGCCCTTATCTCATTGCATTGCTTTTTTGGATGACCCCATCACACCCCAGTCCTTGCTGCAATTCTCTGGTGGACCTAACCGGGCTATAGATGTTCGCCCTCCCTAATACCCCCTATCTCCATCGATAGCGCAGCTGAGACGCCGTGAGATTAGTGGTGGCTGGTAAACACAGGCTTTATCCAGAGCCTGAGGCCCAGCTTTGCGAGGAAGTGTCCGGCTCACCGTTTGCCCTTTTGCAGCTTCATTGCCTTTCAGAAGTAAATCCTGGCGAGGTGGATTTTTTTTTCTTTTTTTCTTTTTTCTTTTTTGTCCGGTTGACATATTGCTGGATTTGGAGGTTTCCCCATACGGCAGGCCTTAGTAAGACCTGAGATCAATGGGAAGAGGCAAGGTGTTCCTCCAATGCCAAAGCGAGTCTTAAAACAGCCAATAACAAGGCCTGAACCTTCCTCTCTGTCTTTCTTCTCCTGGTACCTAGGACTGAAACAAATTAGATGGATTACTGTAAAAACCACACCAATACAAGCTGCTGTCTGTTCAGACCGTGGATTTCAGATAAGCTCTGCACATCCACTGTGGCAGTGGGAACGTTTACATTGTTTCATACAGCACAGTAAGAGTTAACCCTTAAATGCGTACACCACCCCCTCCCACAAGTGATAAAATATCTGTCCTAAAGGGTACACTTTCCATGTAAGTGTTAACATGAATAGCTTTTAGGCAAAGTGAACAGTTACTTATGTGCTTGTTTCTCTAGAAAATTATTATTTCTTGAAACCTGTGGTCATGCCACTCATTTAGATGCCCCTGGCAGTGCCTTTGTTTTATGACGCAGGTTCTGGGGGCCTGTAATTACAGTAAAAGTGTGATGATTCCAAAAATGGAAAATCAGATGTAGAAAAGAAAGAAACACTTACATGATATGCCTGCAAATTTCACACGATTGTCTCAATTACCCAGGTTCACATAGAATGTAACCCTTTCTGTCAGCAAATGCATTTTATATTTATACTGCTTTCAACTTTACTGCACTTTTGTCTTTTAGTAGTGGTTATAAATTAAATATATCTATTGAAAACTTGGAGTGTATCATACTTTATTTAAAATGTCATCCATTTACATCTTGTACTTGAACAAACTATGTTGCAGTATGTATAATGTACCTCACCAGTAAAAATGATTTTTTTATATTTTATATGCTTTTTATAAAGGGTACTTACTACTTTATTATATAACATGTCTATATATTTTCTGAAAATTGTGAAATATGCCTGGGTTGAATAATAGGTACCAACCATAATATATAACATCCTTGGCAAGATTGGTCAGTTTTTCTATAACAGCACAATAATGATATTAATGTAATGGTGTTATTAGCATGTTCCTTTTTTTTAATATCTGCAACATTAGGTGGTAGGACCTATATAGGAAAGCTTGCCAAATGGGTGGATGATTCCCCCTCCCACAAATTTGGGCTTTGACCACAAAGTCATAGAATGCTTGAATATATGTCAACCAAACCCTTCTCTAAAATAATGAAAATTACTTCTAAAGCATGCCCTTTGACCTTACATAATATTTCAAACTAGTCCTATAGTTCCTCGTAGGCACCAGGTCTAATTTCCCAGCATGCACCATTACATGTTCTTTCTTGAATCTCTCAGAGACAAACACATTGTTAACATATATACTTGTAATATACACGGTATATAGTCATAAATAGGGCCTCTTTTTGATCACTGATGAGAGCTGCCAGATTGCTGACAGCTTTTAAGGAGAGGCACCTTGTTATAGTAATATCACAGGATTCATTCATTACATAACCTCTTATATAATCAAACCAGAGCAGATTTATATGCATGCAGAACACATTATTCTGAATCTGTGTTGCAAAATGGATATTTTCCCACCTGTGTTCTATAAAATTTCATTTATAGCCATTTGTATAGCAACACATTACAGCTGAGAAGTTTAGGACATTCAAACCTGTCATGTATACGTCATTTCACTGTTCAGGTGTCTCCGTGTTTCCAAGTTGTTAATTTTTCTCTCAGAACAGAATGGGCCTTAGGTTTACTATGGATGATTCTGTCAAAACAAAACAAAAACCTACATTCTGTGTCTCCTGTATGAGTGCAGAGTTGGGTTTGGGTTTGGGAGTGTGTGTGTGTGTGTGTGTGTGTGTGTGTGTGTGTGTGTGTGTGTGTGTGTGTGTGTGTGTGGTTTATTTCAAAAGGTGCAAAGAAAATTAACACAATGGTGAACAAAGTTGGTTTTTCTAAAATTTTGCTGGATCCTGCAGCACAAAATCTTTGTTACAGAAAGGGTTAGTGGTGAAACAGTGCTGAACTGAGATGTTCTGCTCATTGCTGCACCGTTGAGTGTCACACAGCACAAGCAGAACTCTTAACAGTGGAATTGCGGGACAAGCTTACATTGCGTTAGCATTTAAAACACTGATGAAAACACAACACTGATAAAGAAGACTTGTTATTGCCCAGCTAGGTGCACCATCAATGGTGCTGAACACTCCCTTGAGCTTGGGTGCGCTGTCAGTGGTGCTGAACACTCCCTTGAGCTTGGGTGCGCTGTCAGTGGTGCTGAACACTCCCTTGAGCTTGGGTGTGCTGTCAGGGGTGCTGAATACTCCTTTGCGCTCGGGTACGCTGTCAGTGGTGTTGAACACTCCCTTGAGCTCAAGTGCGCTGTCAGTGGTGCTGAACACTCCCTTGAGCTCGGGTGCGCTGTCAGTGGTGCTGAACACTCCCTTGAGCTCGAGTGCGCTGTCAGTGGTGCTGAACACTCTATTGAGTTTGGGTGCGCTGTCCATTGTGCTGAACACTCCCTTGAGCTCGAGTGTGCTGTCAGGGGTGCTGAATACTCCCTTGCGCTCGGGTACGCTGTCAGTGGTGTTGAACACTCCCTTGAGCTCGAGTGTGCTGTCAGGGGTGCTGAATACTCCCTTGCGCTCGGGTATGCTGTCAGTGGTGTTGAACACTCCCTTGAGGTCAGCTGCGCTGTCAGTGTGCTGAACACTCCCTTGAGTTTGGGTGCGCTGTCCATTGTGCTCAACACTCCCCTTGAGCTCAGGTACGCTGTCAGTGGTGTTGAACACTCCCTTGCGCTTGAGTGCACTGTCAATGATGCTGAACACTCCCTTGAGCTCGGGTGTGCTGTCAGTGGTGCTGAACACTCCCTTGCGCTTGAGTGCACTGTCAGTGGTGCTGAACACTCCCTTGCGCTTGAGTGCACTGTCAATGGTGCTGAACACTCCCTTGAGCTCGGGTGCACTTGCAGTGGTGCTAAATGTTCCCTTCAATTGAGGTGCGCTGCTGAACATCGCTGTAAGCAGAAGTATATTGTTCCTCATAATAGACATCTTTTAGGGTCAAGGCGTGCTTCTTCTAAATAGCGGATACACAAAACTATTTTACCAGCAACATAATCTGTACTGTTATTAGTTATGGCACAGTGATTGATGTATTTTATACTCAGCAGTCATCAAACAGCAGTTGTCCTCTTGTAGGACATTTTTACTTACACATGGATTTCTGACAATCTTGTCACAGGCACAAATTGCATCCTGAAATATACCATTTTGGCTTCATTCGGACTCTATCATCCTCAACAATCCTCCTTTGTGCAAGTCCAGAGTAAGGTATCCGATATCAGTCTTAAATGTTTAAACACCCTCTCTTGATGTAAAGCTTTTTCTCTTCTATTTAAAGTGGAAATTGTGGAAATTTTTTTGGATGACATGAGATACTTCGGTTGGCACTGACTGATCCTGTGATCCTTTGTGGTTCAGTGATCCTAGTATTATGGGAGAGTGGAAATAAAGGTCACTCCCAAATCCCCCCCACCACACACAGACACACAGACACACACACACACACACACACACTCTTCTTTTTTCCACTATAAAGTTCAGTGGCAAAGGCTTTGTGCTAGCCATTGGATTGGTGTCACACTACAACAGCCCTGGATGAGCTGGTGGAAATAGTTCTGTGCTGCCTCTGCACTTTCAATTCATCTTCCTCAAGGCCTGTCCACATTACAAGATGAAGAATGTCTGCTATTTATTTAATGGTGACTGAAACCAAAAAGTTTTTCCACCGCCAACCGGAAACACAGACCGAGGGGTTTTGTTTTTCACAAATTTTAAAGTTTAAATCCCCGTGAAATTGTTTGCTTGTTTAAGAGCGCACATGTGTTTAAAACATTAGCTAACTTGTGCACTTATGTGAGCTCACGGTGGAGCTCAGCTCCCCTGAAATGGACTTTCTGAGTCATGGTGATGTTGCTCAGGGTTGTCACGTTTCCTGTGCTTAGCATTTTTTAGCTTTAAAGAGTAAATTATACTTCAACAAGTTAATTTACATCAGTCAGTTTCTGTATTTAATTAAAAAGCAATGTGGAATTAGTTTTACTGTTTTAAGTGTGTTTCATTTATCATAATTAAAGGGTCAAAATACTACTTGATTTTTATTCTGATTATATTCTCTGTTTAAGTAAAATATAACTAAGATTAATATAATTATTCAACAGAATAAAGTAATTTCTTAACTAAAACACTACTTTGTATTATTATGTATGGAATGTATTTTACTATAACTGCAAGATGTTGTATTGAATTTAGGTCATGTTTTGAAATTACATTTATCATTACAGATACAGTGTCAATATAAAATTTTCTGTGATTGCAGAACAATCCAGCTGCATATTAATAAAAATAAAGGGGACAAATATTAATTTGTCTTTCAAAACTTCCATTTGATTGACATGTGATGCAGAGGTTGAACAAATTGGATTTAAAACCTGAAATTTTTTGGTTGCAGTCCCAGGACGTTCCAAGGAGTTTGCTGTGGTACAACTGAGCAAGGCCTCTAACCAGTGTACCAACAAATACAGCGTACACGTAATGTAATGCAACTGTCTTTAGAGAGAAGGAAAGAAAAAGCTCTCTTTTAAATAGAAACATCAGTAAACAATGGGACATAATCTGTAATCAAGCTCTTTACCTGCTTTTTCAAAATCCTGAACCTTTCTCCAGTTCAAAAGAACTTTAGCCATTTAAATTCTAGCCAACGCCTGAGAGTGTTTAACTCTAGTGTAGAACACATTTATATGTGTCACAAGCATCACTTACAGGCCTACTGCAAGTGATAAGGATGTATTACTATGCCAACACAAAGTGAATGAAAGTCATACCTGCGATGTTACTGATCTGAGATGGTAGATATTGCCTACACTAAAAGGGAGACAGAGGAAAAACTGTTAGGATGCAGAGGAAATTTGTCAAGCAAAGAAATACAGTGTACACTTAATGTGTCCTGGCTCACCGGATGCTTCTGTGACCCTGAATCATTTGTGATTCCCATCTCACAAATAAATGTGTTTAATATTAGCCCCACAGAGCCATGGTAGTTTCCTCTCTTATTCATCAGCATGCAGCGCCGGCCTTAATTGTGGTGCCTGTCACTTTCCCTAAGAGAAATTGCTTGAAGTTATGGCCTGAGGTGTGAGAAGGCAGCGACTCTCTCTAATGTGCCTAACAGCTTCCTTATACATGTAAATATCTCATGCGTTTCACACACCCACAAGGGGGTAGCAGGGTTTACCTGTAGGATTGCCACATAAATATGACATGCCTTCCTCTGAGACATATGATTTCAGATGCAGGATTACACTCTAAATATCTCATGCATTTTGCACAATTACAGGGGGGTAACAAGGTTGAGCTGCAGGATTGCCATGTAAATATCTCATGCATCTTGCACAAGTACAGGAGAGTTACAGGGTTCAGCTGCACGTTTGCCATGTAAATGCCACACAAGGTTTAGCTGCAGGTTTGCCACGTAAATATTTCATGTATTTCGCATGACTACAGGAGGGCACCAAGGCTGAGCTGCAGGATTGGCTAAGTAAGAAAAACATTGCACTGCTATCAGTGTCCATTAGAGTGCTTCTCTGCAGGAATGAAAAAATACACAAATGTCTTTCTAACAGGTAGAGATTGAACAAGACTGTCAGGTAAAATCAAAGATAAGATGTGTGTTTATTAACAAATATTGCAAATTAAATCCTTTGTTATTTGCATATCTTTTGATGATACTCTTTTGTTAAAACTTAGCTTAAGCTTATTTTAAGATTCTTAAAATAGTTGTGATAATGTTGTGCATACATGTGTGTGTCTGTGTGTGTGTGTGTGTGTGTGTGTGTGTGTGTGTAATATCAATATGTGCTAATTGCAAGTGATTCACAGTTCCCATTATGAATATATTTCTTTAAGTGGGACGTTTTTTAATAGAAAAATCATGCCTGATTATTTACCGTGGTTATTGCTGTGCCCCTAAGCGATGTGCACAGACGTGGGCCAGCTGGAGGTTTTAGTGACAGTGTGAGAGTGTGACAGCATTCCCCCCCAACGGCTTCAGTGGCTTCACAGAAGGTGAGACTATGTGTGAGGACAAGGCTCTGGGCAGCAAGAGCGATGAACTTTAATTCTGCCTGCTCAACATAAACTTGCAGTTGGGTTTTACTACATTTTTACCAGGCATTCAGGAAGAAGCAGGCACAGCAAACCAACGAAATGTATTACAGCATATGGGATGTGTGGGATAGACGAAATGTAACTGAAGTAAAGATTTATAAGGTTCTTAATGTAAGTGGGCATTCATGTTTCGCGTCTCTTGAAGTCTTCGGTGTTGTTCTTCATTGCCTGATAAACCCACTTGAATTCACATCACACATCACGTTCAAAGCTTTTGCTTAGTATAGATTCAGGCACGCCAGAGCAAGCCAGCTCCCCGGGACCCGAAGGCTAGCCCGCTCCTTCACAATCAGACCAAGTGTGTGTGAGGGACGGTGCTAATGAAGTGCTGCTGTGGAGATGGAGCAGAGAAGGCGCAGTGTCAAAGGTTATGGGGGGCAGGAGAGTGAGGGCTAGCTGTTAGCAATCCACACAGCATCAGAAAGTGAAGTAATCAACATGTCCCTTGTTGGGCTTTGCCAGGGTCTGACACTCCTAATATTGTCTCACATTACTACAATCCATAGCAGCTAAATGTTTTTTTACGACTAATTATGCTGTTATTAGAAAAGTCTTCCGCTGTGTAAAAAAGGGACTTGAGGAGAGCTTTGCATTTGTGCAGAGAGCTTCTCTCTTCCAGCCAGAACTGCACTCCATCTTCACGCAGAGGCTGGCAAGGGTCCTTCAGGCGCCGCTCACATAAAGGGCAGCAGCCTGTCAGTACTTCTGGATTTCAAGAGCCTGACCTGGAGCCGAAGCGGCGTGGGAATTGGGGAACGGCAGCCAGAGCAAGGTCATGTAAACGATCGTGACGGGCTGCGTGAGCACTCTTCATAGCCCAATCGAAGCTCGCCTCCCACTTCAGCGTGTAATTAATGCTTCTGCGCTCTCCCGGGCCCCCCCCCCCCCCCAGTCTGGGCCGTATTATCAGTGCACGAAGATGTCTGCATATTGCCATGGCTATCCACAAAGCGCCAGCTTACAAAGGTGCAGTCCTGCTTTCATTCCCAACCCACCACCCATCCCCCAACACTTTTGCAGGAGACTACCTTGTGGCCAGTGCTCTGAAGGAATTTCCAAGGAAGTGCAGATCAACGCCTTCTTCTACATGCATGTCTCTGAAGCTCCAGTCACGTGGCGCAAAGGGCGTGGGTGAAAACTAAACCAACCTCCCGCTAAAATGGCACTACTTAATGCTATAAAGAGTGGTCTTTATGTATCATTTGGACAGAAGCTTTTATTAAGCCATCAGGGAATGGTGACTGTGATCAAAGAACCAGCTTTGACCTTCCTCATGATGCCAATGACCAAGGAAAAAAGTATTAATGACAAAGGATCCTCAGGATTTCATTCTGTAAACATGTTATTCGACGGATGCCATTTCTCTAGAGATAGTATATAAAACCTTGGCTGTGCTATTTTACATAAAAAATTGTGCAGTTATTTTGAAGATAAATTCTTCTTATTATCAAAAGACATCGTTTCATTTCATAAAATGAAATGGGACTATTCAGAAACACTTAATATTTCCTTTGTCTGCTATTTAATGATGACGTTCTCTGAAGGATTACACTTAGCTGTAACGTAGCTGGCAGGTAACATTCATGATTTCCTGGGATTGTTGAGAATTTGAATTATTCAAGTTGCATTGTGTGTTTTGTTATATTACTGCCAAGTTCACCATTCCTGCAATGAAAAGGTTACAAGATCCACCTGCCAGTTACCAGCCGTATGGGTGTGAATTAACATAAATCTTTATGCAGTAGCTGTCAGTCTTTGTGTCAGAGTAGACGTCCAATGTGTTGCGTAAAGGAAATCAATGATGGGGTAAGGGGCGTAAGTGTGTTGGCTGTCATCAGTAAGTGTTGACCTTCAGGTGTTGTCCATACAGGCATCCTGGCTACCTGGGGCCAGGTGAGTTTACTGCAGAGTTCTGCCATTGAGGACACAGGTCTTTGTCATGTTTCACCCTCCTGCAGATGAAGTCTGTCAGGGCTTCAGACTCAATAAGAAGCTTCCTCCACAGCAGTACAGAAACATTTCCCATTTGGCAGGAAGTATAATGATCACGTGATTTGGGGCATAACAAATATGGATACTTTGAGTATTTCTTGTGCATACATCCTAAACACTGTCACATCCTGTGATGATGTATTATGAATTGAAAATCCACATATAATTTATGTCTTTTTTTGACAAATTAATAATGTTTAATAAAAAAAATATGTTGATATCTGACATCTTTGTAGTTATGGATAAGTATAGTATTGTAAGCTTAAAACAGTGAGTAACAAAAACAAAAAAGAATGCACCTTCAAGCAACTGTACATCAAATATGAACCAACATTTTATTACATCCCATAATTCCACATGCACTCACACGCAGACATCCAACATGGCTCTTATAATTTGCAACCAAGTGTACTGACTGGTTCAATAGAACATGCAAAAGCACATGTACTAACCAGGAAACCAGAAATGCGATAGGCGTGCTAGCAAAACACAATATTGACTACTACTTTTCCACACAACTGCCATTAAAGAAATAAGTAAAATTTTAAAATCCCAAATGGAAGTTGTAATAATACAGTTTATGGCATGAGAGGAGTACAAAATCCTTGGTAAGAGTCTGTTAGCTGTTGGTTCTTCTGCCCCCCCCCCTCCCCATGTAATCAGGACTTTAATCTATTCACTTTTCTGCTCATGACCAGAGGAAACATGCATTCGGTATGGAGCCTTTGCAGTGACATAAAACTAATGGTCTATAAATCTGACCATGGGAAAAAGTAATGATTAAAAAAGTTTTGGAAAAAAACACCTGTACTTCACATTTTCAATATACCCTGGGGGCACGTCCCAAGCAACAGGGGAGGGGGGGACTGTAATTCACATTGGCTTTTAATGTCTTTCCATCTCATCAAGGTCTCCTTCTTAGAACTCCTCTGGGCTGTTGCGTGAATGCTAATCGTGAGATCGTGAAAACAGGCTTTTCCAACAAGTGACGAAGAATAAGATGCTTCTGTTACATTAATGTTGAATGAGTAACAACATTAGCCTGAAGTGCAAAGAATTTTTATGTAAATGAGGGAATTAGTACCATATTGAATTCCATACTATTCCTTGCATTAATTTTCCCAGAATCCCTTAGGGCACGGTTGGTCAGCTGACTAACCTGTGCACGTTATTGATTTTATGCATGTCTTGTCAGTTTTTAATCCAGCACAACCTATATGTTGTTTGCGGCGATGAATTCATGTAGTTTTGTGTTGGCTGGGTCAGGTCCCAGAGGGGCTCTTCAGTAGTGTCCTGGTCTGAAGAGCACTGCTTTTCTGGCTTCAGATGCTGAACCTTTAGAGCACGTACCCTATCTCTCAGTCTGCTAGCCAGGTGAAAAGCTGAACTGCGGAATACCAGTAAAGTCACAGAAAGTTTTCTACATTTCTTTTTTATCAAACTGGCTTGAAGGGTTTCCGTCTAATCCTTTTACGTTTCATGTATCAACATTTTATTTTCATCACTATTATTTAATTTATTTCTCCTGTTCATGTTGCGCTTCTGTTTATGACTGAAGTATTTATAAATGGCCTGAGGATGTATTGGACTGTATTTTTGCTAGCTTTGCTTTCCTGTTTTCATCACATTGGTGGTTGGGGGGGGGCAGTTTGTAGGTTACAGGTTTTCAAAAAACCTAAGCTTGACATAAATGAGTCCTCGTCACTGTAATAAGTGAAACTACACAGTAGAACTATGCTGTTCGATTTATAAGGTCTCTTTTTATGGAGCGCTGCTGTTAACCTTGCAGAAAATGCATCTCCTAAGATTATCTTGCTTTCAGCCTCAGCCTTTGCTAACGGCGTTCTCTTCGTCTGCTTTTCTGGCAGGGGGCCCAGCTGCTGTTTTCTCTGAGGGTGAGGGTCAGGTGGACAAATGGCAGAACTATCAAGCCCTTAAGCCCACACACACACACACACACACACACACACACGCGCGCGCGCGCACGCACACACACCTTCAGCTAGAACACCTACCATCAATCACTGCCATTTGGCACCAAGGTTAAGGATCCTACCATAGCCACAGGGGAAGAGGTTCAGAAAACTGGTGCATGTTTCCAGCTTTGTTAACACAATTACTCCTACTTTTACAGATTTGAGTAATTATTGCGGTGATGACCAGAATGACAAGTGGTAATTAAAGCTCTCACAAACTGAACTCAGTAACGTTCTCCCTACATCAACCCGTATGTGGAAACTGCAAAGTAAAGTGGGAGGTAAATATCGATCACATGTCATTTATTGAATCATGCATTACTGCAAATGGTGTAAACTAGTATGAAGGACCACTGAACAAATGTCTGGAAGTCATGTATTGTGTGTGTTACATTAGAATCCCAGTGGAAAGTATTTAACTTTCTCTGCATTAAGGAGAAATATTACTGCTTCCACATGTATAAGCCATGACCTTGTCAGAATGTGCAAGTATAATGAAATTCTAAGGTAGTTCAGAACACTGACCATACAGAATTAATAACAGAAGTCACCATTTTACCCACCCTAAATACCAATATTGCCATCCATGTAATTTGAACTAATACAATTTTATAAATTCAGTAGTTGGTTCCCTGACATTTTTCAGATATATAAGGACAATCCATAGGCTTATCTCCCAGTTATTGCTACAACTGCTGATTCAGGGTGCAGAGGATGCAGACTTGTGACCAGTTTTCAGTCTTCGAAATACAGAGCTTGCTTTGTGATGATCAATGTGGGTGTTTAAGGCTACACCAGACCACAGACATATTATTCAGTAAAACATTACCAGGCATCTAATGTACAGATTCAAGGTCAAGTCGTGCATCTTGCGTCCTGCATTTGGGCTGCAGAATTCAGTGCAATTTGTGAGTGCTCTGAGGCTATTAAAGGGGAAATCCACAGAAATTCACTCATATTTTGCTGTTCCTTATGTGTACTCTGCTATAGCAATAATAGCAGATATCTGTCCCGTTCCTTTCCTTGAACAATAAAATGAGGGCTTTTAATTTTTGTTTATCGGGAGTATTTGACAGATTTATACAATTCTCTGAGAGAATTTTTTTCCATTATCTAAACAATTTTCTACCTTTTTACATGACCAATGATTAATGGGAAACTTCATATTAGAAGCTATGAAGTAGTAAAGGGACTTTACCTATAAAATAAATATCATGATTTATTGAACCATTCCTAGGGCACATAAATTCTATTTTCACTAGACTTCCAATATAAATCACAACCTCCATGTCTCATGATGACATCAAAATGCACATTGTAATACAGTTTCTTTTGAATTTGAACCATATCTGGTTTAAAAAAAAGTGAATGAAGTTCCACTGAAAAAATGAAAACATATTGTATATCTACATTTTTTTTTTTTTTTACTTTTGCAACAAAAGTAAAACTATTCTTGGATACACATTGCAAACTAGCATCATAAAATGTAGTAGTCATATCCCAAAAGTATTGAGTTTATTCAAATAAATAGCTAGGTATTTTATTTTATTTTTGTGTCAGTGGTTTGCCCACTAAGTGAGAAACAATATTGCCCCCTTGAGATAAATATGCACACTGCAAAGTGCGATGGAATGCTGGTATCACTGCTGAACTCCATCACAATTTTTACGTTACTGCTTTGTGTTCAAGGACTGCTTGCTGCATGGACAACGTGAAGGCTTTTTCTTTACCCATACTATTCAGGTGTTCTGCATATGGTGAACATAATAGAAAGAATTTACAAGGTAATGGAGGAAGACCTGGTGGAGGGTGTTTCATACAAAATATATATTATTAACAACCTCATTTAGCTGAATTAATGTTTAAAATGAAAGAGCCATTGTCTGCTGTCTACAGAGGTGAAAAAAGTAAAATTATGTTTTTGTTCTTGTATTTGTTGTATAGAGGTGTGTTATTCTTAGTGGTACCAGGTGTTGCGTGCATGCTGAGACAGGATTGAGCTGGTGCGCTATTGTCTGTATGTAGGCCTTTGTCTCCGGCTGCTGAAAGATGGTTCTGGAAATCCATGATCTGCTATTATTCTTATGCCTACCTATCTGCTGTTCTTCCTTCGAGATAAAATTGAGAAGGATATCGGTAGCGAAGCGCAACAAAATATGAAGGATAATCATGCGACAGATCGCTCTTGCCACATTGTTACCTGTTTGTATCACTGCGAACATGTGCTTCCTGACTAGCAATGGGCTGTAAGACCTCAAGCGCATGTTTGGCGAATGGGACTGCAAGCCACTTATGTGAAGCAGAGTTACATGAATCACCTGACCAGCTTGTCCTGTCAAGCAATCCCCTTCCTGCTGGGCCTGTACCCGTGGCTCTCCATGGATCCACACTCATTTGGTCCATACGATTATACCTGAAGTGTTGATGTCCTGACACCATTGGTTAGGTCAGCCTGGCCACTGCAGAGACACTCCCCCCCTCCCATCACCCCAAAGGGATAAACACACTCGACTGCTCCCCCCCAAACCCTCGCCCCTCGACTCCCGCAGATTCAAATCAAAGTGAATCTCCAGCAGGGCACAGAAAGCTTGTTTGAGAAGGCGGACAGTCTTATAATCGCTCATCCTGCACTTTCCTTTTAACTGAGCTCCTGAAACAATGACAGAGCTGTTGGCTGAGGAAGGAAATGCTTATGCAGCTGGTGACAGCCTTAGAGGAAGAACAACTAGCAACGTTTAACACTTGGATTCCGAGGGACCTCACACCAGGCTCCTGCAGTGAAAGGCAGTGCAGCAGCGTTTGTCTTCATTCTGCCCTTAGAACCTTCTCCGGAAGGCTCAGTTTGCCAGCAGTCCTTCAAAGTGAGACTTCCTAGTTTCAACAATCAATTATTTTGAACTGAACAGTGCCTTCTTTTACATTATAATTGTATAACACTGTATTTCTTGCTGTTTTCTGTGGTCCATTTTTGTACATTTGACTTTCAGACATCTTTTTGATGATGAGCATGTCACAAGACGTCTGTCCAGAAGGACATTGCGTGCACCTGCGACTTATTAATTTTGATAGATTAACTTTCTCTTCTGCTGAGAACAGGAAGTCCTTGAGATATTTTACCATCTGTTTATCCTTTTGTATGCTTAGCCTTCTAGTTAAGTTTGTAAATATTGTTCATCTAAATTATTTTTCACCTTGCTTTTTTGGGTTTTCTTTGCTTTCAATTTTTGTACCTTTTGCTTGCAGTTCTTACTTATTTGTTTTTCCTACTTATGTTATGTATTGAAGTTTCTTTAATTTCATTCCACTCAAGGTTCATTTTAATCTTTATTACAGATGATGATAATGAAGATGAAGATGATGATGGTGATAAAGATGATGATAACGACGAAGGCTCATTCACTCATTACAATCAACAGCTACGATCAATGGACTTGGGCAGCATTACACCCAAATGAATATAAATAGCTGTGAATGGAACAGGTCCACTTGATTCACAAGATCCTATGGCACAGCTAAGTCCGGGCATTATATAACCGGGGTTGGGGGGGGGGGGGGCAAGAGGATGATGAGGATTGAGGTGGGTGTAAGGGTAAACAGGTAGTAAA
>JABJVR010000032.1:2361833-2371834 GCA_025773905.1 Chitala chitala
TCACATGAGTAAAGTTTGATATCCCAGTCAAAGTTTGGGACGGAGTTAACTAAGCAAAGCGGAGCGATCACTCACCGCCGTGATTTGCAATGTGCGCTGCACTGATTTGGCTTTGTCGGAGCGACTTTCTTTTTCCTTATAAGCTATAGTAAATAATTAAATACGTAATTTAGAAATCCGTTTAACGATCGGATATCGTTTTATAGATATTTATTTCTTTATTTTTTTGGGAGAAATTTTCATTAACACAGTGGAGGACATATGATACCCAGCTGGGTACTGGAATCCAAGTCGGTTAGTTTCGGTACTGAGGTTTAATAGCGCGTCTGCAGCACTTTTAATCACTTTTAACTGGGTTTGAAGAGTAACGTTGGCAAAGAGAAAATCCGCAACCCTGCGAAGGAATTTTTGATGTCTTAATGTAACGTTTAAGTGACTGTTTTAAATCAGCACTCAAGCTTCTTGAAGTTTTTTTAAGTGTTGTTCCTTTATTTTCCTGCACCGAGTTACAGTATTTATAAGAAGTTTTAACAGAGATCTCTGTACCATGGATCCGAGCCAACACAACCCTCCTGCGGGCCACCAGATCGTGCATATCCGGGGCGACTCGGAGACTGACTTGGAAGCCCTTTTCAACGCCGTCATGAACCCGAAAAATGCCATTGTACCCCAGTCTGTTCCGATGAGGATGAGGAAGCTTCCCGACTCGTTTTTCAAACCACCCGAGCCAAAGTCGCACTCCAGACAAGTAAGACACCTTAACACTTAACACTTCCCAACTTTCTTGCGCCTAATCCTAATGCAGCTCTACTTTGCTTTACAGTGCGTTCAGTGTACAGTTTATTAAACGCGCCAGATGCATTCATATTTCTCGGTGGACAGTATAGGTTTTCATAGTAACTTTGCCTCTCACCGAAACCTAAGGAGGTACTTAATGTCCTGCTGAAGGTAAGAGAGAATTACGTAACATCTTTTCGCCCCGATCTTGAAGGTGCCATTTGGACCCACAGATGAACTCCCTGTTAGCGGATCTGCGCTGTCGCAGTGTAGATCTAACGCAGTATAGCACTGCTGTTTTTATGCTTCTAGTAGTATCAAAGGTCAGACCCGATTGTTTACGTGCTTGTAAGGCATTTTAAAATATAGGTTATTCTGGACATTGTAATTTGTATTGGCTACTTTGAGTGTTTAAACTTGAAGTGCAATAGTGTGGGGAGAACTTGGAGAACCCTGCGGGACCATGTTGCCTGTCTACAGTCTACATGTAGGAGTGGCTGAAACTCCAAACCTTATATGATGGCAGTTTTCAGTTTTCCCAGTTAATGCAACCAGTGTACTTTTCGTCAGTGTATTTATTTTTTTTTCCCCTCTAAACACCATTACCTTTTGACCCTTGGGCCTGAACAGACTTTGGCACGTTCTGGGGTTAACAATGAACTCATGAATAACTTGAAGTGAAACAAAAAGGAGGCCTTGGTGCACTTTCGTTGTTTGCAAATGCAGGTGCAGCTCACTGCAAGAATTGCATGTCTAACATCTTAACTGTAGTTTTGTATAGTTAACAGAGAAAACGGTAAGGTAACTTTAGGTCAGTTGGAAATACCACAAGGTCTCAGAAACAGTTTCATGAAAATGGCCAAACCAAAATAAATTTAAACTGGTTAGTACTGTCCTCCTTTTGCTAAAAATACTAGGTCACGTGGCTACTTATAAACACATCTCTAAACTGTACTATTTTCAAGACTCTTTGGCCTGGCCCTATGTTGTGAAATGCAGTACCCCAAATGCTTGATGGGGGTAGTTGGGAGTATCTTGTTTTTAAGGCAGTTTTTAATAATCACCCACATGAGTTCTGATTCTTGACTGCCGTAGAGGATTTCATGCAAAACAAATGCCTCGTGTAGTAAAGTTTATGATGTTCTTTTATTTATATTTTTTTGCATTTTTGGCGATGGCGTGCTTCAGCAGAGCCTGCGGTGATATGGCCGTGAGTCACTGGTGCCGCCCCTTTCCTTCCCTTCCCTTCCCGTGCTTCTGCAGGCGAGCACAGATGCGGGCACCGCTGGATCCCTCACTCCCCAGCATGTCCGGGCCCACTCCTCACCAGCCTCCCTCCAGCTCGGCACGGTCTCTCCCAGCTCATTGGCTGGCATGACGCCAGCCGGGGCCTCTCCGCAGCACCTCCGCCAATCCTCCTACGAGATCCCTGACGACATGCCCCTCCCCCCAGGCTGGGAGATGGCCAAGACCTCCTCTGGACAGAGATACTTTCTCAAGTAAGCCGACAGCCTGCTGTTTGTTTCTGCTCCTGTGGTGTTCTGGGAAGTGCAGCTCTTGCTTTTCATCCCCCCTCCCCATGTGTACAGCGATCTGCTGTTCGTTTGGAGTTTCGTCTGTAAATGCAGTGCAAGACAATTGCCGCTTTAAGATGAACACGTCTACAGTGTGGCACCACAAGAGCTTTTAACTGTGTTTGAGATGAAAATGAATGGTTTCCAGATTTTAAAAAAAGCTGCATCTATGTGGGCACTTTAATAACATGGAAGACTTCAAAAAAGAACGAGTATATTTGCTAAGAATTCAGAGCCACTAACTTGTCAAGCATTTGTCGGTAACTGAGTGCAAGTCTAAGTTCATATTTGTTTTGAAGTTATCTTTTCATCTAATTTGACAGTTGTCTACCACTACACATATTAATAATTAATAATATTATTGGGTATAGTGTTGCTTGTATTTTTTTTACAGTCATAGCTTTTTACTTGTTTAGAAGTGTTGTTGGTAAGTGTTTAAGATTTTTTATTTTTTTTTTTCTTTGGAAAATAGTGTTTTGTGTGGTTAGGCTAATTGCGTAAGCATTACCAGAAAGTGCCTAAAAGTCTTTATCAGACAATGAGCATTTGCATTTCCCAACATGGCAGCGTGTTCTGGGAATGATGCAAAGGATTATGGGCTTTTTGTTCATGTTCTGGCCCACATAACCAGGCAGGCCTATTGAAAGGCAGAAAGTCCTAGACTAAAAGGCAATAGCATCAGAACAAAGCCCTGTATACATTGCAACTTCAGAGCCCTGTAGCTTGTGTACATATTTGTTGCTGGTTTGTTCATTTGAGATGTGGCTTCCTGCTGGGTATATCCAAAGCCAATGAAAGGAAACTAGGCCAGAACAGTTCTGTTGCTAACTGGATTATGCTAACCTGCATTTACCTCTAGTGTAATGCAGGAAAAAAGGCTTTGCTTTGGGTCGCCTTCTTCAGCTGTACTGTTACTTGATTTTAATGCATTCTTCTGCATAGGTGTTTGTGCTGGGAAATCATCTATAAACAAGTCGTCTAAGGGGGGTTATTTCCTCTTGTCGTTAAGATGATCGGCTTCCTTTTTGTTTAGTTTTTCTGGATTTGAATAACTGTGTAGATGGAACCATACTGTCTCCTAGTTCTTGATGTTAATGTTTTGGTTTGATCTTGTTTGTTTCTGTGATATTGTGTGGTTTTACTTCTTGAAACAAAAGGAATATATATAAATATTTTTTCCCCATAGCTTGGCTGTTCAAAAAAGCCACATGCTCATTCACATGTCAAGAATGATGATGATGGTGGTGATGAAGGTGGTGGTCACTGTAGTAAGGATGGACTTCAGTTATTTTCTAGAATGAGCTCATAAAAGTGGCCTAATAAACACTTTCTGAGTGTTTTGACCTTATTGGTTGCTAAGAAATTTCTCATGATTTCCTTACATCTGCTCCTTCTCTTGGTACACACACACACACACACACACACACACACACACACACAAAAAAAAATCGTGCACGTCGGGTCGGTGTGCACTGTGTCTTAATCCCAGGCTCAGGTTTCGGTCAGAACAATGGCCCACTGTAGAAACTGTAGGCAGCAGTGAGTGCTCGGGTCTGGCAAACTCATCTGCCCGTGGGACGACCGGAGCTCCAAAATAAACTCGAGAGATAGCCATGGCGGCAGGGAGCAACGGCTGAGGCCCGTGTCCAGGTGTAGAGCCGTGAGGAGGCCTGGTAAAAAGAGCCGTCTTCACTCTGCTTTTCTTCATCCTGCCGGTTTCTTCAGTTTGAATTTCTTCAGTCATCGTGTGACTGAAGGCACAAACTTTGTTTGTTTACTAAATATGAAAAGCTGGTCTTGATCAGTCAAAATGTGGGGGAGGAAGTGAGTTATGTGTGTGTAAGCGGTTACATCACTCAGTACTTCTGGCTCTTACTCCAGAAAACATAACGTTCTTTTTGGAGAAAGGGGGATAAAATCCCAGACTGTTCTTAAATCAACCATTCTCAGACCATTTGGATCGTGAGTCTGTCGTTGGACGACAATGGATACAATTAGCCTCAAATTCACTTGGATGAAAAAAAAAAAAAAAAGACACAAACGCACATGTGTTTGAAATGCAACATCTGCAGAACATCTGTTGTGTTTGAGGGTAGGTCGCCTAAATTGGGAGGGTAGGGGGAAGGAGTAAACAAAAGCCAAAGTCGGTCAGTGACGAGACCACCACAAATGTTTGCGAACTCGGCAGCTGTGTGAAGTCTCGGTTAATGAGGAGGCTTAACCTTGGAAGCAGGACGTGCGGGGTGTCCATAAAAAGATTTTCCAGCTGAAACTAGGCCAGATGAAATGCCCTAAAGATGGAAAGCTTTTGAGCTGTGAGACAGTTGGTTTCTTCGCTTCCAGTGAAACCTTTGGGTTTGCGTTTGTCGGACCGGGTTAGTTCGGTAAACAATCTCTTAGTGGCACGAACCCGTATGTATTTGTGATTGGGTGGCCTCTGTCCCTTGCCTAGATAGTCGGCAGTGTTTGATCTCTGCCTACTATGCCTTAAGTGGTTGAAAGCGCAGTCGAGGGCAGGCAGGCTAAGCCTTCTCCTGTAACCAATTCCCATCCCCCTCTCCTCTTTGTTTGGGGAGAAGGGGAGCCAGAGGGGAGGTTCTCCTCCTCCATGCTGACCTCAGTCATGCCTGTGGTCAGCTTTCCCACAGGGTACCGTTTTGGTTTGTCAACAGCTTCCTGGTCCTCCGGGAGGGCCCCCTGATGACTTCCTCAATGAAGCTTGGGTTGGACGGAACCTGGCTCTGTCAGCTTCTGTGACCGTCTCTGTGGTTGTCAGTCAAATCAAAGCCTTCTATTTGTAAACATTGGTGCTTCAGTGCAACAGCACAGTTTTTATCTTAAGAGGTTTGAGAATTTTAAAGCTTTTTATTTGCCCTATACAGCAAGCCCATTGGAAGGCTGAGTTATTTAGCTGTGCCCAGGAGTAGTGTTTATGAGCCTCACTAGTTCTTGCAGATGCAATGCATCGTGGGAAAGATCTGAAACTGAGTAGATGAACCCACTGTGTTGCAGTGTGGTGTCTGTGCTTTGAAATTCCTAGGCAGTGGAGCAAAGGTGTTGATGAGAAGCTGACATGGGGGCTTACTGTAATTACATCAAGCATCACATTCTGGTAGATATAGTTCAGGAGAGGACATTACGAGTATGTTCTGATGTTCCCGTTCCTCTGTGAAGTTTAACATAGCTGATCCACTTTGGCACAAGTTAAACGTGCAGCTCAGTTTTGTGGTTTCAACTGATATCTGTCAGACTTATGCAATTAAAAAAAAAAAAAAAAAAAAACTACTACAGTTAAAGCTCTCCGTGAGAGAAATGTTAAGACAAATGGCACTGGTCACCTTGTGGATGGCATGGCTTTAGGATGGAGAGTAACATACTTTTGTTTTTCATTGCTTTAGTAAAATATCCAGGTATTTAAATGTTTTATATTGTATTATAGTGCTGGCTACTCCTTTCTATTTCTAGCTGTGTTGTGAAAGCTTCCTGCACTGAATGGGTTAAGGAGCCCGTCTGTCCTCCTCTTAATGGGTTTAACAGCATGTGAGGTGATACTGCTGTAAAGTTTGTGACATTAAGGGTGTCCGGGGGTGTCTTTTTGTGACCACCCACAACTTTCCCCAGGGTTTGCCAGAAACTGGTGCTTTTGGATGGTGTGTGCATGTATATACATGTATTTTAGTGTGGGTAACTGTTGGGATTGGAGGATTGTATAAAGGCTGGTTTTGGGTCTGGGCTGTTGGTTAAGCCTTGGGGATCTACCTTCTGTCGCTGGTATCTTCTCACTGGAAGGGTTCAACCTGTAAACTCCATGCGGGAGGTGGAGGTGGGCATGGGCCAAAGTACTGTTTACCAAAGTCCTGGTGCAATACCTGTTCTCCAGACATCAATGCCCCTACTGTTGCAAGAAGACCAGTTCTGTATGCTGTCGAAGTTTGCCATCAGCAACAGTTCTTGGAGCTGTGTGAGTTTTGGAAGATTTCGTTGTGTGAAAAGTTGTGCAGCTGTGTGTGATGTAAATACAAGTACGTTACTAATGAAAGTGCACACGGCAAGCTGTAAAATAGTGTTCTTTAAAATCAATATTAAAAAAAAATTTATTTTGGCTCATTAAATCGAAGGCATACACATATTCACACATGCCAATTTAACAGCACCAGAATTGATCTTATTTAGTATTATTAGCTAATTAATTCGTCCTGAGCTGGAGCATTTTGTAAAAATCTTTATAGCTTTGTTTACATGCCTGCTCCTAATGGTCTCAAGGAGAATAAATTGAAATTGGGAACTTTGCAGGACAGGAAGCTGTGTGGCCTTATTAAATGGCAGGATGTTCATGGGTGTCATCTTCTCTGCGGGGCGCTGGGTCTGATCAGGGCTCTTAGCCACACAAGCACTAGGGCTGAATGTGACACTGAAAGGGGTACTGTGGCCCTCCATCAAAGGGGAACCCAAGTCCACAATGGGGTCAAAAGGGGGCAAGGTAGCCAGTAATCTCAGTTGATGACATTGTGCTGATAGAGTTAGGCCCGGCCGCTCTGGGTGAGGCCTGGGCAATGTGGGTCCTTTTCGTTTCTACTGCTTGGTATCGCATTACAGTCCCCACCCCCCTTTTTATTTTTAATTCTTGTTTTTTTTCTTTTTCAGGCCTTGTTCTTGGGTGGAATGCTATTTTCATTTGAGCTCTACACTAGGCATAATCAGATTGGTTGGCTGGCAGAAACAAGCCGGACTAGTAGTGGTTAAGGAGTAATGCAATTTTGGGGTAAAATGTTGGTTGGAAACTACTCACTGCTGGTTCGAAAGTAGCAGAACAAAATTTCCTGCCCCTCAAGTTTTGTGTTTTGAAAGTCTGAATGTTTGTTAAAATGAATATGTGAAAACGGTGTTGCATAAGAGCACTTGAGCTGACTTGTACACAGAGGGATGTTTCAACAGCAGCAGACATAAGGCATAAATGAGGTAATTAGCGAGTTTGGTAATTGAGATGCTGTTTTGGCTGTTGAGCTGATGCAGTGTGTTCGATAATGTGTTCATGCAAGCGTCTCTCACCTTCCGCTGGTTACGCTGTGTGCAGCAGTACTGGGCGCTTTTGAAAACATAATGGCAGAGTGTGAGAGCGCCCGTCTGGCTCTTTTGTGAGCGAGTCAGGTTGTGTCTTGCTGGTCTTAAGTGACCTGGCTGTTTGCTCTATGTTGGAAACTTGTTTGCAGCATTCAAAGCATATTCCCTTTTTGTCATTTGTGAAGAGGTTTGCAGACACATTTAGGTCTGGGTTGGTTTTTCAAGTCAGTATTTACTTTGCAGCTACAGCGCGCACCCCCCCCCCCCAACATTAAGGTTGCATAGTGTCAGCAGTGGCCTTTTGGCACATGTTGCGGTGCTAACAATGCACAGTTGCTCGTTTGCCTGCAGTAGGTCAGGTCGGCAGACTGATGTTAATTAAAGGGAGGTGGAGCCATGACATCAGCAGTCCTTGTTTAGCCGCTGGGCTCAGGGTCAGATGTATATATGCGGCGTGTGCATGAATGGCAGCGATTGTCCGGAAGGTCGATGAATGGCCCAGTGTGCTTCTTTATTTACCAGCTGGTAGCTCCCTGCCAGTGCGGCCAGAAGAACGTTTTAGAGGGCACTCAAGAAGCTCATGATGCCACTGTAAAAAGGGATGCCCACATTCAGCTCCTGTGCCAGGCAGCTGAGTGTGAAGAGGAGTGCGTCATGCTCCTGAGGTTTGTGGTATAGGTGGGATAGGTCTGCGTTGTCGTGCACAGTGTTTTTATGAACTGCGCCACTGCAGCTGGGGCTAAATGTCCATTGCAGAGAAGCAAGCAAGAATCTTCTTGGGAAGGAAAATTCAGGCATATGTACCATTCGTTTCGTAACTCACCTGTTCTGTCAGGTAATCTCACTTTTGGTTAAAAATTTTCATTGTTAAAGTAGCTAAACTGAGGAAAGCTGGAATGTGATGTAGTTTCTGTGGTGACGTGGGGGTGAGTGGTAAATCTAAAGTAATTTTGTTTTAAAATGTATACAGGAGCTAGGGTATTGGAGCAGTCTGAAACTTTGCAAAGAAAACTTGGCCATCGATCATGAATTGGAAAGGAGGGTTGAATGGGAGCAGTCAGTAATTTGTGCTGAGATGCCCTGTGCTGACCAGCTCTGCAACTCAAATTACTCCCTTCACTTCTGGAAACTTTGGACTTTAGAGTTCTTCAGTAAAGTTAAAGATCTGTCTGCGTACACGCGCACTCAAATGTATGTCCAATCTTCTGATGATGAAAACCAGTATGTTTCAGTGCTGTTTTGTAGCCTGTGTGAACTAGTTCTACTTGGGCCTTATAGGTTTTGTGCAACTAGAACTCTTAATCAGTCTGAGAGTTCTGCCTTTTGTTTAAGAAATCATCTGCAAACAAAATGAGTCAGACGTTGCATTGGTGCTTTCTGAGCCATGTGTGGAATGGATCACAGACCCCAGGCTGACTGCTGCTGGGCTTATGTAAGGCAGCCCATGTGACACTGCTGTGTACCCAAGTGACGTAGGGTGCTTTTCCACTGCACCAGGTACCAAGATTTTGGTACAAAAACTCAGTACGTACATTTTTTTTTTTTTTCTTCAGTGCAGCACTAGTACTCACTTGGTACTTGCTTGGTACTCGCAAACTTCTGTATTGCTGATTTGGTTGTATTGAAACAAAATTAACCGCTATCTAGAAAAGGTATAGCTACAAACTTGAATACAACAATAAACAAGTAAAATAAAATAATCTTTCTCCACAGATCTATAATTATTTTATTTTACTTGTATGAACAGGACCAGGCTTCAGTTGCAGTCTGGTCAGAAGTGATTCAGAATTTGGTATTTTTAAATAGCAGACCATATTATTACACATCACTGGTATATTATCGATGTATTATAATGTTTTTATTATACATGTTTTTGATATGCATATTTTTCACATTGTATCCATAATCAGAATAGTGCTGGTTACTACCAGTATTTCACGACAGTGGAATGAACACAAATTGCTGTAGATTGACACTATTTTTAAGAACCTAAAGTTCAGTACCTGCTGCAGTGAAAAAATGCACTTAGTCAAGCTAGGCTTTGCACATTGATCGCAACTTTGTTACTACATTAGTTTTAAGGAATGAATTGGCCTCTTATATTATCTTGGTTGTTTTGTCTGTTCAGTTATATAGGCTGGAGGTCGCACCCAGGTCGGTTTTTTGTGTAAATGTGTATTTTGAGACACTTTGGTATGTTTTCCATAAAAAAATAAACATCTTTAGAGGCCTGTGTGTGTGTGTGTGTGTGTGTGTAATTTTTTTTTTTTTTTTTTTTTTTTTTTTTTTTTTTTTTTTTCCTTTTCCTTTTTCTTCTCATTGACAAAGCCACACACAGTACTGGATTATTTTTCTTGCTCCCACTGGCTACAGCTCATACTGAATCACTTCAAATTATGAAGTATTTTTTTTTTTTTTTTTTAATCTTGTGGTTTCTGTTAACAACAATTTGAAGTTCTGCACTTTTTTCTGTCTGTTTTAAAGAGTTGGGGAACATGTAGGTGTTTTCGGCGACTTGTTGGTGCATTCGTGGTTTGGCGGTGAGGCTTGCCCGGTTGGTGTCGTTGAGGTATACGAAATAAATAAAAT
>JABJVR010000032.1:2392614-2409328 GCA_025773905.1 Chitala chitala
CCCCCCCCCCCCCCCCCCCCCCCCCCCCCCCCCCCCCCCCCCCCCCCCCCCCCCCCCCCCCCCCCCCCCCCACATCACAGCAAATGTCAAGCAACTCTCTGGGATGAACTTTCACATCTGTAGTCATTCTTAATCATGTTTCTGTCTAGTCCTATGCACTGCTGAAAAAAAATGGTACAAATACGGGTTTTTAACCTAAATTGACCATCTCGCAGCACTGTTGCAGAAACTATTATCACCATTTTACTGGCTTACTGAATGTGTAACTGTAAGTATTCCCCAGGGCAGACAGTGTGTTATTTTGCTTCCAGCTGCTTGGTGACTGATATTGTAATGCTTCCTCCTTTTATTCCCCACCTCGCCTTTCTGTTGAGCTGACTCTACAGCCTAATGCGCACTGGCTTCTTGCTCCCTTTTCATGCAGACGCCACAGCGCACTGTCATCTCTGAGGGGACGCTAAACAACAGCGTGCTGTTCTGCCACGCTGTTCTCTCTCCCTGCTCTGAAGGAGGAAATTATTCAATAAAAAGCCACAACAACATGATGCAACTGGAAAGTGATGTTTCCCAAGTGTCCCCCCCCCCCTTATTGGTAGAATTTGCTTTACAGCAAGGGGGGGTTCTTAACCTTTTATTGTGTTATGGAGCCTGTATTGCAAAGCCTATGGAGTCTTAGAAAAATGTGTTAAATGCATAAAATACTCATAAAATGCAAAGGTAACCAATTTCATTGGAATACAGTTATCAAAATATTACATAGCAATAACAGCAAATTTGTGAGATATTACCAGAGTAATATGTACTTTATTAACACAGACGTTAGTGAAAGTAAAGATGGTAATATTTTCCCACATAGTACAAGAGCCCCCGTGAAGTCCGTCCCCTATGTTCACATCCCTGCTTTGCAGCTTGTGTAAGGTGTGAGCTAACGGTGCATACCTGTCATGTAGCATCTGATCTCCTGGCTGTTGCTGATAGGATTGTTGTTTTTGAACATGTACAGGTTGAAGGGGACGATGTTGTTGCTGTTGAGTCGGCGCCACACGTCGTGGTCTGGCGTGGTCCAGCGGCCAGCGAGGACATCATAGTCCCTGCGGCCCATGTGGACGAGCCTGGTGAGCGGCTCGTACAAACCGCCCTGGTACCCGACAACGAGCTGAAGGCTGGGGTTGGAGTCCATGTAGACCTCCCCGTAGGCCGTGTACAGGATCTGCTTGATCATCAGCCCGGTGCCGCTGAAGACGGCCAGCGGAGTGCCGATGTTGTCGCACGCTACATAAAACTCATCTCCGCTGCTGAGCTCCATTGCGAAGAGGTGGCCCTGGAGGTCGTAGTAGAGGGACGTGATCTCCGAGCTCGAGTGGTTGTACATGTGTGTAACCCTGGTGGGGCTAGACAGGTCCGCGTAGAAGAACTGTAGGTGGTGACCGTAACTGTTCCTGCTGGACACCCTACGGCCCAGGCCGTCGTAGCGGTACCTGATGGTCCAGCCGCTCACCTTGTTGTAGACCTTTACCAGTAAGCCTGCCGAGTTGTACTCAAAGTACTCGTTGCCTCTCTGTTTGAGGAATCCGTCCTCATCCATCCTGTACTGGATGTCCCCCAGCCTGGTGATGCGGTCCCTCATGTCGTAGCGCAGAGGGGTAAGACGGGCACTGTTCCCTGGGCTCAAGAGGTGCAGGTTTCCATTCAGGTCATAGCTGTACCTCCAGAGGGGCTTGTCATTGATGGACACCACCTGCAGCTGTCCGTCGGCATCATACTCATAGGAGTAACGTGTAGTGTTGGCATACGGCCCCACCTTCAGCTCCTTTCCCACCACCCTACCCATGTTGTCATACTGCACCATCATCCAAAACATTAGGGAGCGGAAGATCTCGTACTGCACCTCCTTCACACGTCCATAGGCATCAAAGTGCTTGGTGTGGGTCATCACAGCTGTAGTGATGATCTGGTTGATGTCATAGTAGATGACGCCAAACTTGCCAAACTGCTCCGTCTTGCCTGACACATCGTCATAGCGATACAGGTCAATGGGCAGTGGTGTCTCATTGATGACGGCCTGCATGCTGGTCACCCGGAAACTGTTGTCGTAGTTGTAGTCAAAGCGGGCGTTGACCATGCCCTCCTCACTGAAGCGGAATATCTGTCGGTCAATGAGTGGGCCGATCTGCCGGTAGCGGATGGTGCAGGTGAAGCCCTCGCTCTGTAGGTTGACGGTTTTCAGCATGCCCGATGACTCGTCATACGTGAATGCAATGCGCGACGTGTCGTACAAGATCTCCAGCAGCTTGGACAGCTTCCCATACTTGTAGATGACCCGGCGGCCAGTAGCTAAGTAGGTGGTCTGCAAGAGGTCTCCAGTCTCGCTAAAGTCCTGCAGCACGGAGGCGTTGCCCTCAGGGGGCCGATACAAGTTCCTGTAGTAACCGATGGAGCGGGAGGTCTCGAGAGTCTGACGGGCCACATTGGGCATAGTCACAGAAGACAGCCGGTCGTTCTTGTCAAATTCAAAGATGTACTGTCTCTGGCTGTAGAGCAGAAGCACCATTGACTATAAGGAGAGAAGGCAAAGAAGAGATGTGCATGAAGAACACATGGGGGGAGATAGCAGCTGACTCAGAGAGCACATCTAGTGGATGTGCTTCAGAATCATCTGTCCATCTTTAACATCCTTCAATCCAATCCAACTTCAGGCAGTTCAGAGCATAACGCCTAAAGAACAAAAACCCGAGGCTGGGTATAGTTAAAAAGGATACCTGCCTGTCACAGAGCAGTGACACCATATCCCTCATGTAGTCAAACTCAGCGGTTTGTCTTTGGACTGTGACATAAAATAACTGAACATAAGGGCAAAGTGCTAATGATGCTAGCAACATTCACATCCACAGTTCTGCTGGGCCACGGTGCTACCCATAACACCTAAGCCTGCCGACTGCAGCTATTACAAAACATTTGCGGAACCTTTAATAGATTAACACACTGTTTTTATTGTTTAAAACTGGTTTTGTTTTAATTAATGAAAAAGGTATCAACAAGCTTGCACTGCAGATCCTTCATAAATAACAAGTAAAGTAGTGAGGGCCTTACACACGAGAACATTAACTGCTAACATTTTATGTGTTTTGTAATGAAAACAATTATTCACAAAAAAATTCTCTTAGAAAAAAAAGCTCGTATTAATGAAGCTTTCTGGGGTAAAATGGCTATTCCTGAACCTTTATAGAATATTTCTTGTTTGAATAATTGTTTTAATTACTAAAAACTTTAAAGCGTGCTTCGTTTTACTTACTTTTATTTCTCTTAAAAATATTTCAAAACCACTGGGCATCACAGGTTGTGTTTCTAAATGTCACAGGCTGGAACTCATTTAGAGTTATCTGTAAGAAGCTAATTATCAAACTAAACGTGTAAAAAAAAAAAAAAAAAAAAAACTCACGTGTATAAAGACATTTTATTAAAGATCATATCTGCCTCAGTACCTTTTCAAGGGCCAAAACATTTATACATACCAGGGTATCTGTGAATTTATAAAGTGGTGTGTTCAGTAGTATGTTATCATAAAAGCTCAATTTTTGAGAACAATTACATCCTAAAAACCTGTTCAGAGTATTAGTCTAAAAAAACTAAAAATCCAAGTGCACAGTCCAGGGAACTTCAGTCTCATGGAGGATCGGCCACTACCTTGGAGGTCTACCAGCAACACTGACTGGTATTTTTTTGGTCTTGAGCCATCCAACATTATCCCACAGTGTAACAACTCTTTGATAAAAAAAAAAACTGCTGTTTGGTTCTAAGTAGTGTCTAAAATGTACTGCTGAAGTCCTAACTGCAGGCTGCCATCATTACAGCAGCTGGAGGGCATTGTTCAGACAGCCAAGAATCTGACATAAGTTATAGGGCCAGTCAAAACACCAGGAAATTCCACCTCCATCCTCAAACATTCATTAATCAGTGGAAAATTTTATCTGATTGAATCTAGCACTATTAAACTGGAGTAAAGGTTATTTTAAACCAGTCTTTAATTAGTCTATATGCATTTATGATCTTGCTACACGGAAAACCGAAGATGGAAGGCAAGCTCATCTTGAGCCATTTTTAATTTTAAGCTGCTAATAAATTATGTCACAGTAAATAAAATAAATGTTAATGCAAAATAGGAATTTTTCATTAACATTTATTTTATTTACTGTGACAAAATTTATTATCCTTGGATGTTAAAGTACAGGCAAACCATGATGATTAATGTGCTGTTATAATACAGACTCATGTTTACCTTCTCCAGGTAAGTGTAACTCCAGGACTTCCCATCGGCAAAAGTCTGTGACACGATGCGACCGTTGCGGTCGTACTCCATGCGCACGGACATGGTGCCCCTCTGGATGCCCGCCACCTGCCCGCCTGGCGAGTATGTGACGTTGACGCCGTTGAGGCGGCTGCTGGGGGCCCACAGCGTTGGCCTCCCTGCCTGGTCGTAGTGGATACGCAGCGTGAACTTCCTGTGGTCATCGTACACCTTCTCCGTTCTCGTAACGCGATCAAAGTCCAATGAGAGCAGGTTTCTGTTATGCACCTGTCGAAGGGAAAAAAAAAAAAAGTCTCAGAGACTTCATATCGTGACAAAAGCAATGAATCAAAGTTTTTTCACAGCGATTTTAATAAAAGAACAAAATCATTTGTTATCACGCTTGCTGTTCATCAGAGACTTTAGTCTGCCTATCTATGCACCTATTATATGTAATCACAGTACAGAAGTCTCCCTCAGTTTAAGGTACCAACAAATGTAATTATGGGAATTAGCATATTTCTTGGTTTGCTCTGAAAGCAGCAGGGATAAACTCAGTGGGAATCAAATCTATCCAGCTGTGGCAAATCAAACACTGAGCCACGTTTAAATCATTCTTGATTCCTTCAGAAAAGCATGAGCACAAGTAGATGGCTTTCCTCACTTAACAGTTTCTTTAAACTGAAAGGGGGAGGGAAAAAGCAAATTTAGACCGGAGTGCTTGATGGTTTCAAACAATATCTGAACGACACCACACAGCTAGCGGTTGGATTTTCTTTTTTTCCCTGCCCTCCGTGTAATGCGCAAGGCACTCGTGACCCTGACTCTGACCGTGATCAGAATAGAGAGGCGCTGTTTGCAAACAGTTATCCAAAGGTCACCTCCAGGTCGACTGAAAGGGGACTGCTGGGATTTTGTCTGTGAACCGAATCAACTCGGCCCAAATGAACCACCGGCTCGCTTTCTCGCTCCTCACCATTAAACGCACTGGAAACGCGAACCGCACAGGAAATGGGAAATACCATGGGGGAAAAAAAAAACAACAAGAACAAAAAAAAGACCGCTCGATTTCATTAGTTTAAATGGGTGCCCCTGTTTGGTCATTGTTTTGTTGATTTGAAGAATTTGCCTGAGGAAATCGCGAGTTTAAATAAAAGGCATTAGTGCAGATCTTGGCAGGGCTTAACGGAGCCTTAGAAATGGCTTTGATATCTGCGGTTGGCCTCTCTCCAGTGGCATGGCGGTGAGCGGCCAAACTGCGAGACGGCTCTCGCTCCCACTTTCTCCATCACAGTCAGACGGCTGTGCTGAAATTTCCCATCTGTGAAGCAACACTGATACACAGGGGAAATTAGTGTCACTAATACCTAATTGAGCGGATTACTTTACACTAGAAGCAACTTGTTGTTGAACAGAAAAATTCCCTGCTGAGCACAAATATCCACGGCTTGTGTGTTAGAAATGCTGTGGATGGATGTTCCTATAGCTACCCTCTACCCCCCCCCAATTCTTGAGCGTCTCTACATCTTGTCAGAGGTCAAACCCACAACACAGAACAGTCATTGGACTGCAACCGCGGCCTGGTCTAAACACTTGCCCTGAAGTGGGAAAGCGGCCGTCTCTAAACGGCCAGGAACAAGCTGACAAGGGCAGAGGTTTGACACGCCACAACAAGACAAACAGAACGTCACAGCCACCTGGGCCTTTCACAGCCCTCACAAGGAAAGCACAAGCCTTTTAAAACATGCCTTCAAAAGTGGTGGAGAAGCTGTGACACATGCGGTGATGGAACACACGCATGCACACACGCATGCACACACGCACGCACACGCATGCACACACGCACGCACGCACACACAACCTTCTATTTGTGAATGATCATTACTGTTGGCTTCACATGAGTGATGTCAAATCCATTTCTGAACTTTTAATAAAAACATAACACTATGTAGAACAAAAATATCCCAATAATATCTACGTAAAAATATTAAAATATCTAATTGTGCCTGTGCCTGTTTGTCAAGCAATATACCACATATATAGTTTATACAATCATACCTTTGGCAACACACTTTGTTTTAACAATGTGGTTATTGTTAAAAAAATAAAGTCAGTGCCAAATGCATCTTAATTAATTTCAGTTAAATATTGATTTACATTACTAATTTGTTCTGCTGTGTTCTTAAGCACTTTGATCTTTTAATTAGCTTCGACACAGCTGCAGACAATGCCTTTTAAATGTTAACCAGAGTTTAACTATCAGGTTTGTCAACTGTCAGACCCAGATTAGCATTCTAACTGTACCTGAGCCAAGACAAATTACTCAAGAGTACAGTTAGAAAGAAATCAGTCAGTTCTCATAAAAAAATAACAACAAAATAATAAAGATTGGCATGAAATGACCTTAGTCACTGTGTCCAACAACAAAATAAATAGGCACATGCATTCATTTGTAGGAATACTGGATTCACATACTGAAATCACACTTTGTGCTGTTAGCTGTCCTTGGTTTATGGCAACAGATCAAACAATCCTCACACCACATGTTTTCTCGCCTCCCTTCAGATAAAACTGAATATTTCTTTTGGATACAATATACAGTGGTACAAAATAAATAAACCCTATATAATGGCTCCAACAGTCAAGCTTTGGCTTGAGAAGACGAAAAAAAAAGGGAGAGAGAATGAAATGCTTTCAGCTGACAAATCCCCGGCTAGAGGGAGAACAGAAACCATCTCAAGGGGACTAATTCGGACAATTCCTTAAATAGGATATTCTGAAGGAGAGCAGGATGGATGGAACGTGGGCTCAGGGTGAAGGCACAGAGCTGAGAAATGAAAATGACTTCCTACCCATAATTCAGAACAAACGGCCTTACACCGTGTCATACAAGATCACCTTCCCAACCTCCCCACAATTAATGAAAACAACACGGGCCGAGCGCGTCCACCACCTATACCAAAATACTCTCCCTACATGCAAGATCGATCGACATTCATTCTGACACTTCATTATATTAGTTATTATAATACGGTATATTGAACAATTGAGTTTAGTGCAAACCTTGGGGTGATTTTGTTACCTAGTGGCAAATCATTTATGGTTAAAAATGACAGTGTTATTTTTATACTTCTGCTATATAAAGCTCAGATATTTAAAGAAAAATAACATCAGTAGTTGAAGCACCATGTGAGATATTTTGCTGATTTTACAGAGGCCAAACTAACGGCCATGTGTCACTGCTGGGGCAAACTGAAGGCCAGACCTGACCTGTTTTTTTTTTCTAACACACACACACACACACACACACACACACACACACACACACACAAGCATGCAAGCACAAAGGACACAGTGCAACACAGCAAGAAGGTCGCTCAATGACTCCCAAGCCTGTGAATTCAGCCCCCCCATACCCGCTGCTCCATTTCCAGCACCGCCCTGGGGGCCGCAGTCTGATACATACATTAGTGGCTCTCTCCTCTGTGGCGACAAGAGAGAGGGCTCTTAAACAAACAGCCAATGACAGGCAAAGTGGCACCTCCCAATTAGCCCTGCTGCTGTTGATTGCGATTCCACAGCCTGTCGCATGTTAAATATTACTGTAACGCTTAACTCTCTGCACGGAGCCGCGTAGCCTAACCAAGGGAGGACAACAATATGCACTGAGAGAAACGACCTTAAGTCACACAGCCAAAGCACTCATTTTGTATTTGTTAGCCATTTGAAGCTGTATTTGACACCACAATCTGGAGTTATAGGAATCTGTGCTGCAATGTGTAAATGGAGCAGCACGCCTTGCAGCTCATGACGACTGATTGGCTTGGAGACCACCTCTTTGAAGGAGCCGGTTATTATGCTGTCACAGTTCAGATATTACATTCTTACCACCTCCTTGCAGTTCTGACATCTTTGTCACAAATATGGGTGAGCGCGAGTTTCCAATTTCCTGTGGTTTATAAAGACTTCAGTAAAGAAATTAGCAAAGATGACTTAAGTTATATGTGTCTCCATATGTCAAACTGCCAGATAAAAAAAGGCTGCTCGCACACACACACACACACACACACACACATCAGTCTAACAAACAAAATGACTTGCAGAAGTTCATAATGCCTGTTTATACGGATAGGGTACGGTACTAGAAAGCAATAAAGGTTAAAACACCATTTTTAAGTGTACTGCATTTTCTTAACTACACCACCTGCTGCTCATATATGTCTGCCCTGTGACATATTCAGTTTATTTCTGTGCTACACTGTTGATGGAGGACTGTGCTGAAAGCACTCTAACACCATATTCAACGCACTTCATAATGGAGTGAAGACATATCCGTAGAGATAGTAATGGAAGTTTCAGAAAAGCGGCACATCTCAAACATTTTCTCCTGCTCTGCAGTTTGTTTATTATGTGCTTATGTACATGTGTGTGAGTGTGTGTGTGTGTGTGTGTGTGTGAGAGGGAGAGAGAGAGAGAATGCACACGTGTGCCAAACGCCCAGTATTTCAGTATCTCTGCGACTCACCCGGAGCCTCCGTCCGTACACCGTCACCTGGCCGCGGGCCTGTTCCTTCCTTTGCCTCCACTCCACCAAGTTGAGGCCGTTGTCGATTGGCAGAGTGACATTCCTGCGGCTCACGGTGGGGTTCACCGTTCCGGCCAGCAGGTGGGGCTCTGTGTGGAGGGACACCTCCATGCCATTGGCCAGGACCAGGTGCAGGGAACCATCCAGTCCCACATAGTAGCTGTTCCGCACCTGGTCTGCAAGGGCGTCATTGAAACAGCGACGTTAAAACAAAATCAAAGGGTCCAAAAAACTGCAAGTAAATTTTCTTCAAAAGAAAAAGTATTTTTCTCCAACATTGCTTACAGGTAGGGTATCATCAGATTTATAACCCTATATAAAAAAGAAGACAGACACATTAGAAAATAGCTATACAGTGAAACTGCTAGTGGAATGAATTTAGTTTCACCAAATAAATGTAGCAGAGCTAATACCAGAGGTCAGTCTGAATCTCTGAGCTAGACCGTCAGACGCTCATTACTATTCTACCAATGCAGAAGGAGCTTGCCGGCACGGTTGACAAGAAATTTACCTTGTCCCACAACAGTGGGCCCAAACATCCAAACAATCTCCAGGATCGTCAGGCAAATGGTCCCTAGCTTGGCTTTTTCTCCACCTGGACCACAGCCTGTCTGGACGACCGCTTCTCCTTGCCAGGCTTACCTAGTGCCATGGAACCATCCAGAACTCTGGTGCGCACTGCAGTTTTCTCACAACTTACTCTAAGCCTTCTTTTACCATGTCTACTTCAGCTTAACCCTGGCAGCACACCCAGTCACATTGGAGCAGCGCTATCCAACTACAGCCCCCGGTCTCCGGCTTCTCTGCTTGAGATCCTGTCATGAGCGAGAGCTGGCAGCCGTACTGCCTTGCAGCCAAGTTCCAACGGACCTCAGAAGCTTAGAAAAGCAGAACACGGCCTGCACTTAAATAAAGGGAGCCCACGGAGAGAGGTAAAACCACCGGACAGACACCGAGGCATCAGTTAAGTGGAAGAATCATTCTGTACAAAGTTCCCCAATTTACCTACCCGTCTCTTTCTTGTTTACATGGGAAAAAAAACTTGGATGATAAGTAGTACAATGTCATTGTTTTCACTTACCTGCATCTCCCGCAGTGCTACAAAGGGCCAGTACACTTTATTTATAGTCAAACCCATTTAAAAACCTCAATTCAGCCTTAGGGTATACATAGCTTTCCTCTGCACTTGATCATTCACAGTGTTCTATATACTGGCAAAAAGCCCCAAGTGGTTCGCAGGGACGAAGGAAAACCTTGAGATTACCGGGAGAATGAAAACGCCCCGTACGAAGCGATTATGGGGAAATTCAACGTGACTCTAGAGCGGCCTGACAAACAGCAGCGCTGCGGGAAGATGTCAAATGGCATGAGAGCAAATTTCACTGGAGCAGATTTCGCCCCAGAGCTGTAAAGCTGGGGCCGTCCGTGGCAAAGTCAGCTCGAACGACCGCGTTTGAAAATTCTCGCGGCGTTCAATTCAGCGCAACAACACATGTGAACGAAAGGACGAGACAAAGGCTTTTCTGGTGCCACAGAATCACGACAGCTTCTGCGCGTGGTAGAAATGTCAGGAAACACCAATCTGAACACACTTTGGACTCAATTCAGTGCAGCCGCCACTTAATCCATCCTTTAAACAGTTACATTTCCCAACACCGAGACAGCACTTCTTTCTATACGACCACCCAGCGTCGTACATTGCAGCGCAAAATTTGTCATCTTAATTGCTTCTGCAGCCCTGTGAGAGGAGGAGAAAAGGCTATCAAATTTTACCAGCACTGGGTTAAGAAAGAACTCAGCGCATAATCCTGTCATAAGCTGTCACTGTCTCCAGGTGGGCGAATTGAGCGCCCCAGGTAGAGACAGGTGAATAATGTAGCCTTTAAATACCACTTTAACATTCATCGCTGGGAGTCGTTTGGCCTTGTGTCGGAACACCAGTATGGCCTTGATGAATTCCTCGCTCATTAAGGACCATTGTGCATTAATAAGTTGCCAGAGAGGAGACTAATTACACGGTTGCACATACTTACAAAAATGCATTTAGAGACATTTATAGATTGACTACACCATTTTTAATATGCTGTCGTAATTCTGGTGAATTGATGAGAAGGCTTGAAAAGTAAAAAAAAAATAAAACCAGAATGAAGTGAAACAGCCTATGCCTTTGGATGTTTCTGCATTCAAGTCGGCTTTCCAAACAGTTAAATAAAACCTTTTTGCAAATACCTTTTTCCCAAGGGTGTTTTCTGTGCTTAAAAATGAATTACTCAAAGCACATGAAGACAATAATATTAGGCTTTAAGCAACACAAATTAACATTTATTTTTATCGGTAACTGAATGGATTTATTCAGGGTGAAAATTTTATCACATAACACAAGCTGTCGAAATATATTCACACATGATTGTTATGGATGTTTTATTTGAGCTGTTGCCTTCTGTGTCAAGAAAAAGGCAAGAGACTACCGATACGAAGTGTCAGAATAACAGAAATATTTGCCACACACACAAAATTTTAAAGTGTGTGTGGCACCGCGACACAAATGCTACATACCTACACAGACCCCCCAACTGAGGTCAGTGTTGTGAGTGTGTGTTGTTAACAGTCGCTGTGCGGGAGGACAAGTGCAATGTGTACTGTGTGCTTGCAGCCGCACGCTGCGGCAGAGTGCCGCAGAAAGGCCCAAGGTGACCCACGCCGCCCGTGTGACCACCGAGGTGTCAGCTCACGAAGGGGACAATGGCAAATTAATTAACGGAGCAGCTTGCTTGGCGCCTCTCCTCGCCAGACGCCCGCCACAAGGTCAGTGCCACAAGGCGACCGCCTTCTCTGCCCATTACCGCCAGCCACACAGGTTATCATCTCCCCTTTCAAGGCGCCCTCTCATCGGAGGAGGGGATCGATGCTGGAGGGGTGGCATTCGTCAAATTAAAGTGTTACCATGGAAGAAAAAAAAAACCTTTATAGTTGCCAACAAAGTGGGGCAGGAGAGCTCAATGGCTAATCAATGCTGAAGATGGGTGCAAAAAGGTTATCAAAATTTCATGTTACTGAGCACAATTATAAGGCCAGGGCTCTGTCTTGTGACCCCAATCAAATTTAGAGCATCACCCCATGTGAAATGTAAAAAACACACATTTAGCATTAGGTTCCTTCAAAAAAAAAAAAAAAAAAGCAATGCATTAGCGTCTTTTCTGTGTGCTAATTGCTATGCAACCTCTGCTAATGAATGACTGGGAGTTTTACTCAAAGCAGAATGCACGGACAAGCATTCACCTACCCTGGATAAGGGTGTAGAAGGTTCCGGAGGCAGACAGGTTGGTGGTAATGCTGAGATCTTCTTTGTTGGCTGCCTCTGTTTGGACCCTGACCGAGTTGTCCAGGTTTGAGTGGAAACTGCTGACCTGCCCTGTGGGGTATGTGACGTTGGTCAGCCGGCCATAGCTGTCGTATCTGAGCGGAAGGAAGAGAGAGGAAGGGGCGTGAGGAGGAGGAGACAGAGGAGACAAAGGAGTGCAAGCAGCCCTTAATGTCCAGAATTCTCTAGGCCTCCAGTTCAGGGTGTCAAACGAAGTTCCTGCTATAAATGTCACAGTGTAAATGTTCAGGGTCTTGCCAGTGGAATTCTGTCAGAGGTAAGACACACACACACAAGCTTCACCGCAATAGTGTGTCACCACTACCTCCAGTTCTGTCAGATATCTGTGATTACGAAACCTCCTTTAAAAAAACTATCAAGCTGAGCACAGAACAGCTCAGATTTCTGCTACAGGTCACTTTGAATAAGACTAATTCATAACAATGCCTATAGTATCGGTCTTATTGGTATTTTGATTTATGGCAGCTAACTAGAGCCAATAATGAAAACTGCTAACTACATAAAGACAAGTTTATTTATAGACGCGTGATCATTTTACAGTTTTGATTTCAAGTGCTGATAACAGGAAAATAAATCTAAACAAACAGTGGCTACTGCACTGTTATTTCATTGCCAGCAGAAAAGCTGAACATATTTTCTATCTAGATGCTCAATACAAGTAACAATATTCTACCAGTAGCTTTATATCTGTGACGACATGTTCTGCAGGTATTCGGGTGTTCTGTGTTATGAGCTTTCATATTGGGAACAGGATGGAGGGTCATCGAACAGCTTGCAAAGCTTCAGAAACGAGATGTTCATGTTCTCCACCAAGGACGCCGGTAACAACACTAGCTCTACAGTGAGCACCCGCACCAGCTCTTCAAGAAAGCTTTCTGTGTAATGTATAAACTTGTTTCCACCAACGTCACAAAAAACAGGGCAAGTCACAAGAAATATTTTCACGCAACACGAGGATAGAGCCACTCACTGCCTGCTCTGCCTATTAAAATTTTTTTATTTATTTATTTTTATCAAGCAACAGTACCAAATTTGCCACTGGCGTTACAACATGTACAGTTAAAAAATAAATAAAAATTGTAATTAATTGACAGTAGAGCAGCTACTGCAGCAGCAGTGAGTGAGGTAGGTTCAGTCTATGTGTCGTGCTGCTAGAATGGTTACATATGGAACATATAACTATAAAGCAAGTGCTTCTGGAACCTTCTGTTAAGCTATTTTCTGGGCTGTGAGAGACAAGGCATCCTGAGCTGAATAGGGTAAATGTCAGCACACTCTACCAGCATCACCTGGAAAGTGCCATTTGTGAACAGAGGACTGAATGAAAAATCCCCTCTGCTGTGTGAAAGTTCTGCTTGTCAGACAATGGACTATGATCATTCATTCAGTCAGTCATCTTCTATACTGCTTCATCCTGTTAAGGGTCACGGGAAGCCTGGAGCCCATTCCAGACACACAGGGCACGGGACACCCAGGGCAGGGCACCAACCCACTGCAGGGCACATGGACACACACACACACACACACTAGGGGCAATTTGGAGACACCAATCAACCTAACCCACATGTTTTTGGACTGTGGGAGGAAACCGGAGAACCCAGAGAAAACCCACCAAGCACAGGGAGAACAAGCAAACTCCACACACACATTGACTTGAACCCCAGACCTGGAGATCCAAGGTGACAGTGCTAACCACCACACTACCGTACCGCCTGGACTATGATCAGGAGGAGTTAATTTTTTTCCGTTTTTATTATTCAATATTCTTCAATAGATGCTTAGGTCTGAAGATACATGCTAATCTTGCTGGCATTTATGGCTTCCTGAAAATAATCAGATTACACACTTTGATAAAGTGCACCAGCACTCCTGTTTTAGATGATATGCATGTGCACTTTCATCAAAAGGATAAACCTAGAATCATTCATCAGCTCGCACTTAAAGCAAGTTCTGTATCAAGAATCAAGGTTACAAACCAGCCAAACAACATTCGACACGAACTGGAGTGTGCCGTTTATGGAAAGCGTAATTACGCTGAATGAATATATGTGGCAGTAAATATATCTGGAAAATGAAATATATCTACATGAACTTGCTTTCCATTAAGACTGCTGCCCTATCTGGCTTTACAGCTGTCTGAATCGACTCACTTAATGGACTGGTGTTAATGAACGCTGACAGTTCAGTGCATAAATGTTTATAAACAACAATTGCGCTTATTATTTAAAACAGAAAGATTTTGTATTGATGGACATTCTGAACTGATGCCTCGGCCTTCGTGAGCGCTTATCCAAAGCTGTGTATATCTAGGCGTGACTAGCCTGGCTCCAGGTTTACCGAGTTACAAGCAGGAAACCCCTGTATATATCCATGAAACGACCACAGGTTTCTGGCCTGGGGCTAAGGTGAACACAGACATCGGCCTGATCCTGTGTTCTTACAAAGCCATTTGGTTGTAAAAGTATGACAGTGCTTACGGAACTGAGCAAAACACAGCAGTTTCAAACAACAGGAGAAAGCTTTTCTATTATATCTTTTGGCAGTATTATTAACTGTAAAAATGGTTATCTTCTTCCTTTTAACTTTTTTTTTTTTTTTTTTTTTTAAGGAACAAATTTAACATCACTCCACTGCTGAGTACAGGCATGACACTGAACACAGGAAGCTGCAACTACACCACGTTAGATAAAATAACAATACTGCATATTTATTGTAACATTACACTGAATGGCACTGAAAATGGTTCTAAACTGTGTTTTGCTGCGCACCTCTATAAATACCTCCACTTATCTCATTCAGAAACCCTCGTACGTTTAAGTCATAGCGTCCACACACTGGTCGGGTTTGCATAGGCGAAAGACAAAATCATCACAGAGACGTTTGTTGAAAACAGCGAGCCGTAGCTGTGGAGGGCACACCTGAGCGATGTTTCACCTGCAGCCGGTTCCTGTTCCCTGATTCTATCCCAGAGAGCTCCAACATTCCAGTGGGACTACGCTACTGGAAAGAGAAGTGAAACCTTCACCGCAGATTGTAGTATGAATGTTCGGCTAAAACTCGGCTCTCGAGGACCCGGTCAGCAGGTAAATGGTGATGAGGCATCCTTGTGAGGATTCAGTAAAGCAATCTGTCAAATCTTGTGGCTTAGGAAAAGCCATAAAATGTGATAGAAGCCAGCAAATCTGGCACTCTGTGTTGCCCGTTAGGGGGATATAATCACATAACTGCCGGCGCCAGGTGCTTGGTGTTCTACCTGATGCTCTCGACTGTCTTTTCTACAGGTTGTGATTTGTCTCCAAGTATGTTTGGGGGAAAAAGTAGCCACCTTATATACCTTCTTATACACTTATACCAAAATTTATGGCTAAGTCAAAGCTGCTACCCAGCATCAGTGCCTGTTTATATTCTACCCCATACTGTTTTTAGCTAGAGATTGATGTGAAGTTTAACATTCCATCTACTTTTGAAAATCAGTTGCTTTTGAAATGAGTTTCACTTGAAAGTTATTTAAAAGTCTGTTCCTCTGATGTAAAAATCTAACGTTTCTGGCAGCATACAAAAATATTTTCCTCCATTTTAACCAATCAGTTTACAGCAAAAACAGCTGGCTTTTGAGTGTGTAAAATGAATGGTCACAAAGCCTTCATAGACAATGACCAGAATTCCCCATGATTCACCTGCTTAGGCTCGTATCCTTGCAAACCTCAGGTTTGGGATTACTACCATGAGGAAAAACCTAAGGATGAGGCCGTGTGCTCAGGAAGTGACCTGAACGCTCCAAACCACAAGGGGATTAGTGTTCACTCAAGACACCAGTGCAAACAGCAACCGCAAGTGTTCCTAACGTTCTTACAAGCAAACAGCACGCAATGCTGTACAGAAGAGCGTGTTGGATGGGTTAGAGGGCGGGACGGACATACGTCCTCGTTATTCCCCGCCTCTCTCTCCTCCTTTCAATTTGGCACTGTGCAATTACGAAATTAAATTGTATCTAAAAGCTAAACGACTGGTACAGGACTTAATTAATTTCAGGCTGAGAGCATGATAAAATGTCTGCCTGAGTGGAAACACTGTTAAACACTTTATTATGTAGAGATTAATGGCAAGGCCTGTTCGGCTCCAAAGCAAGGAAATTACGTCTGTGACCCTCAGGTGGCACCGTGACCTTCTCAACTAATTAAGATAAAACAAGGGGAAAAAAACCTTACTGGGGGTTAAACTATACATGAAAGACTAAGATCTGCCTATGGGGAAAATGTAATGCTTTAACCTTAGTTCTGAGTAAACAGTACAAATCATACACTCTTACAGCGGATTACACCTGAGATGCTGAGCCGTTGTCTTTTTTGCCTTCTGTGGTTTATTTTTTTTTGTGCTTCATTGATTGAGTGAGTGAGTGAGTGAGAGAGAGAGAGAGAGAGAGAGAGAGAGAGAGAGAGAGAGAGAGAGAGAGAGAGAGAGA
>JABJVR010000032.1:2409428-2423092 GCA_025773905.1 Chitala chitala
TGAGAGTGTGTGAGTGAGAGAGAGAGAGAGAGAGAGAGAGAGAGAGAGAGAGAGAGAGAGAGAGAGAGAGAGAGAGAGAGCATTACTTGCTTCAAATGCTGGATATGCTGGCTTGAGCAATAAAGACACAATTGAAAAACACCAACTATGTACAGAAACTGGTAAGAGCATAAAGTGTGTGTTGAAGTACAGGGACATTTAGGAGATCTGGCTGTTTAAAAGTAAACGCTTTACTTTTCTATCTATTTAAAACACAACTTTATCAACTCCAATGAAGTCAGTTCACGTGTAAAACAAATTAAGGAAAGATTTTTAATTATACCTGCACGTGGCAGATTTTCTGCCATGAATAAAGGAGCGCTGTTAAGTTTTAAGAAAATATAAAGCACCCCACTGGGCTCACCCATGTATTAAATAGCACAAGAGTTTGAAGGCGTTAATACTGAGCAACAAAGGGAACAAAAAAACAAAAACATCTGACAGAAGTGTTTGCCTCTTGTGTTCTCCTTCAGTGTGATATGGGGCTCATCAGCAGTCAGGGTGGTTATACTGGGTCACGGCTGGCTCGTCACTCTCCAATGCCAGCCACTCTCTCCCAGTGCCGGCACACACTTCTCCCAGTTAAAACCATTAAAACGACAACATTCTGCATGGTCTACTTAAGCTTTCAGGCTAACAGCTTGGGATATTGTTTATTTATACCCCCAGTTCTCATTTAAATATTCTGAGCTGAACACTGACTGACAGACAGATTGCTTTTATCATCACAGGGGGCTTTCAGTGCGTCCAGAATTAAAAAAAAAAAAAAAACTAGACTTCCCACTAAATAAATTCACTTGCAAGATGCAAAACAAGACAAATTTTGGTGCGCTTCCTTATTTTAACATCTAAAGTGGAACACGAAATCATGTTACATTATTTTAATCCTACCGCTACACCCTTGGAACATAACTAGCAATACAAGAACATTGTTTCTTGTACTTACTCGTAAAATGTGGTCCATCCGTTTTCGTCTGTCTTTGTCGCAAGCAGACCGGAGCTCCCGTGGTAGGTGAGCATGGCCAGCTCTTGGCCTTGGGCAGCTATGCTCTTGAGGGCGTTGTTACTCCCCATGGTCACCCAGAACGTCTGGCCGTTTGGGGCCTGTATCCAGAGCGGCGTTCCTGTGGAGTCCCTCCGGACGCTCACGACGTTCTTGTTCTTATCGGTGACGGTGCTCAGGTCGCCCTCGCCCATGTAGGTGATGTTGTACAGGTAGTCTCCTGTGGTGAGGCTCTGAGTGTAGATGTGGCTACCGTTTGCGTCGAACAGGTAGAGCTCGTCGTCAATTGGTGAAGAAACTTCGTAGAGGTTCAGCGGGCTCAAGTAGGCCTTGTTGGGGCGGACATAGCGGATGCGCACGTTGCCCAGGTCGGCAATGAACAGCTCGCCATCTGGCGACACGGCCAGCGAGGAGGGCAGATTTAGCTTGGCGTCTTTTGCGTAGCCATCATCACCTGAGTAGCAGTCGCAGTTGGCGTCGTTCTTGCAGTCGCAGCCGCTGGGCGCCCCGGCCACCAGTGAGATCTCGCCGCTGGTGGACACCTGCCGCACGCGGTTGATCTTCTTCTCGTCCGACTCGGCGATGTAGAGCACGCCGCTGTGGGACACGGCTAGTGCTGTGGCGGACTCCAGTGTGGCATGGACGGCCACCTTGCTGAGCAGAAAGTGGTCGATACCCGGAACCTGGCAGTGCATGGGCCGGCCGGCTACTATGCGTACCTGGTGGTTCTCTGACAGCTGAAGCACCACGTTGTTGTCGAGGATGTAGAGCGAATTGTCCATGGGGCTGACGGCCAGGTCGGTAGGCCACTCCAGACGAATCTGCGAGGAAGAGGAAGGGGACACGATGTTTTCTCCAGTGTCTCAGATCAAAACCATCTAATACCATCTGATCACAGAATCAGAGAGATGGCTTTTAAGAGTTTCAGACCACAACGTTAACTGAAAATTTTACCTTTGAATTAACCTGACTTTTAATAAGGAAGGAAAACCTCTGTGTCTTTGAAGAAGTCACTGAAGTTCTACGCATTTGATGAAAGATAAAATAATAGCCAAAGACACAGCTACTGAACAGACATTCATTACAACATCAGTCGCCACAGAATACAGAACAACTGAATCATTCAAAACAATGCCAATGATCACACACCACGCTGACTATATAATTAGACAATTTTCATTTAAAATAACTTTTCATCCCCATAGATTTCTTTCTGGAAACATCTGTAGAAGGCATAGTTTTGCTACCCATTCTATTTAAATTATGTAGTACAAATGAAGAGATTGCTTTTTAACAAGCCTCAATTACAAAGGCTTCTCCATTTGAAAAGCTAAAACAGCTGTTGAAAGTGTTTTGCCATTTAAACCATAAAGAAACAATAATTGCTAAAATATGGACTGGAGGGGGGGGGGGGGCTTGTGGTGCATGTTTGTATGTGCTATGCTTTTAACCAAACATACTAAACATACAATTCTCATCGTAAACAGCAATTTGTTTATAGCAATCTAAAACTGCCTTAATTCAACTGGGAAACTGAATCAGTAACGGAAGGCAAACCCATACACCGTAGTGTGATTTAGAAATTGGTCAAGATGCATGTATCTGTTCCTCTGATAAACATATAAAATCTGTTGATGGTAGCAGTCTTCATTCATAAAGGGGGGGGAGCTTCACCAACCAAACTGTAAAGGGGAAAAACAGGAGAGCGGTCTCTGGTACAGCTAGCCACAAGACTCAACAACAGCAGCTTAGGTGGAAAGCAATTCCCAAAGAAGCGCTGCAGCTAAGAATAACCGAAATGTTGTCTTTAACAGGAAAATTAATGCTGTATGACCAAAACACATCCAGCGCTACATTAGCAGAGAGCATGTAGAGCAGCATTTGAGTAAGATAAATTAACAATGTGATTTATTCATGATTTATTTATGAGCACCAGTAAGCTTTGGGGGGGGGTGCTTGGTTTTGAATCTCAGTATAAAATACTGGTTGTCTCAGTTTTAAAAATCCATTTTGGTCCTTGCAATAAGATGCGAATTTGACCTTTGAGAGTAAGACGCAAAGATGACACATCGCCAAGCGCGAGCCGCGGCTAACCTTCAACTGGCAATGCTTAAGCAGCACGTTGGAACAGATCCACATAAAATGAAATTTATGACATATAAAATAAAACAGCCCAGAAAACAGTGTAAAACGCGTAACGCCGCATAACGAAAAGGTGAGGTTACAAAATTAAATTTCCCCTCTGAGGCAAATGGGCTAAAAAGTATTGAAACGATTTCCTGTTACCCACAGTTACGGTTCGGGGATGCAGATGTCCAGGTTATGGCGCGCGGAGGAACATTTTTCCCTTCGACACTATTCATTTTCCCTGTCAGAAATCCATGCAACCACCTGTGCTCAGTACTCGAATATCCAATTAGGGCTGCAGGGCATAAGGCTGGGAAGTTGTCAGGGAACAAAAGCACTCTCATAGCTACATACTAAGGACCACTTAATCTAGATCTTTCTTTCTGATAAGAACCTTAAGGATGAAGAAAAAAAAAAGAATCATGGGAAGAACATGTAAACTACACACATTTGGAAGTCAAAGTGTAAAGAAGAAAAATGATGATGCTGACCTCGCTGACACTCTGTGCTGCTTTGTCAGGATTTAATTACCACAACAAACCAGTAGCTCAGCTTTGTCAGAACACGAGTCCTCTCTGTTCCTCTGGTTGCTATACACCAAATCCACTGAGCCCCTTGCAGCCTCTCACAGGCTTTCCTATTGTTATGCAGACAATCCAGAGATCCCCCCTTCACACCCAGCTTCCGATCTCTGGCATGCCAATATCTTTATAAATCTCCTCGTGATCCCACCATCCTCTGTGTCTGGAGGGTCGACCTGCAGCTCAGAATAAACCCAATTAATCTTATACGTTTCTGGGAAAAAAAAAAACACAGAAATGCCGAGAACCCCATCATTTCCTTGAAAATCTGTTAGGCAGATAAAAAGCGCCTAAGCAATACTCAACAAAACGTCCACCCACCCCCATCAACGTGACTCACGGTATTTACCAGGACCTGCTCGGTTCGATCCGACCTCCTGTCTGACAAGAACATGCCCCATTCAGCTTTTCGAAGGTGTCAGCCTCCGCCTTTGCCCTGGTATATTTGTTCAGAAACAGTCTTCTCCCTTGGCACCAGCTGGACCAGCACCATCCATTCCCACCAGCTGGACCAGCACCATCCATTCCCACCAGCTAGACCAGCACCACCCATTCCCACCCGTAACTTGGCAACTCGTGCCCTCGCTGAAGGTCCCAGGAGCCACAGATTCACTCACTGTATTGCCAGGAACCTGCCAGGTGTCTCTAGCAAAGCATCTTCATTAGTAAGCCAACCTCCAACCTGCTGATTGCAGCCATATCGTAATGCCGTCCCTAAAACTCTACATCAGGTAATTTTTTTCCAGGTATTTTTTCAAATTGGGAAAAATAAAGTAAAACCAAAACATACCCACGAGTGACCACATGTAAAAAGAGATGTAAACAAACGTTATCGAGCCTATGATATTTGGAAACCATGGGAGAATTTCAAGCAGAGCATTATAAAACCAGTAGGACACTTTAACACAGTCGGTGGCCCTCTATCCAACCTACTTTTGCAAGACAGAGGGTAAACCACACAGCTTCTCGGCTCATGTAATACTGGTATTGATCTTCAATTAACCCTTTGACCCGTACGTACCTGACTTGGCTGCTGGGTCAAGGCCAGCGTTTAAAAGTTTTGCTCAGAAAAAGGAAAGGCGCTGTGAGAAAGTCAGCTAATTTTAAATTCAGTATAATGTGAAATTTAACATTCAGAAATACAGTTCTTACCTTTTCATTGTACTTACCTGGGAAAGAACTATCTGAACTGACAAACATAATCAGCACCAATGGATGGCATACGTCCACAGGACCGCACTCTGTTCTGAGCCTAATATTCCTTTTATGTTCTTCTGCCAGGTCTAATTATGAACTGCTTTTAAGAACCAAGAGGATAGCGGGTGTTCATTATTTCTTAAAATTTTAGGGGAGCCTACCTTTCTTCCAATTACAGGCACGACCATATTCAGCTCTTACTACCGAATCAAATACAACCACATACTGATTTATGAACTAATAAAAATGGTGTTAGAGCCCTAAAATGTTCCATGCTTTTCACAGAGTGGAAATGATAGAGAAAAATGAAAAAACGGACATCTAACAATAAATTCAGACAGCCTAGGTGTTACTGTGGTATGGTGTCATTATTAAGAGAGAAGAGGTGTCTTCAGAATGACTCGTTTTTCCAGTTTAAAAGTTTCAGAACTATGGGGGCTTTTTTCATCTGCAAATGAAAACGAAATGGATGAAAATGCGTTCGCTGGGAATTGAATGGGAATTTAAGTTGCCTAAAATCCATTTCTTGTCAACATTGGCGGTTAAATATTTAATGAGTGAGAATTTGAAGCGACTCAGGAGAACCGGCTGTAGACAAGCTCCAGACAAGCTGGGAGTGATGAAAGGATTTTTTTATCTTCTCCTTGGCTGGTAGGGTCCACATGTTAGGCCAAGAGACCAGAACATACTCTACCCCTTCCAGAGCTCCAGTTCGTCCAAATGATCGTGAAAAACAAACTCGCAGAAGAAGGAAGACGTCAGAGCAGGATTTACACAAGCAAAACAAGGAAAGAAAATCCTGTCTTTGTACACCCCTGAGACACCCAGAAAATGTTCCATAAATACAGTTTAAGCTACTTTGCTTATCATGCTCCTCTCCATTTCCTACTGGACATCGCCAACAATAGGCTCTTGGAAAAATCTTTAAGGAGCTCATAACATCCTTTGGGTGCCCATGGGTTTCAAATAATCTTGTTTCATGGCACGAGTTTCTGTTGAGGGTTCACACTCACGGGAGGTGAGGAACATAGTAAATCCATTAATGAAAAAAGAAACGAACTACAAGCATGCTTGAATGTTTCACAACTTTTCTTAAAAGGTTCTTTGGAATGCTACTGTGATAACTTATCCTAAAAAGAATGCGATGTAAAAACCATATATCACATACATACACCCAAACCTAATATTTTCAATCAAGACAGGCTGAAACAGGCATTGTAATGTGAAAGTCAGAGAAGTTATGGGATGGAGAGAATGTAGCACTCTCCACAGCTACAGAAGGATGCATGCTTAAATGAAAATTGGCATTTCTGAGCTGTCTACCCCTAAATGCATTCTAAATGGAGCTTTTTATTTTATGGCCAGATCACCCCCCCTCCACACAGTTTGTGAAAACTAAAGAACTACATTCCCCACGATGCTGCAATAGAGACAGCAAGTCATTCCAAAGGTGGGGGCGGGGGTGGTGGGTGTGTGAAGTTGACAGGACTCCAGAGGGGACTTTCAGTAGGAGTCAGGCCTGGGCAGCCGGAGGCAAATCCTCCTCCATGTTCTGTTGCTGATTTCCACAAAAATAAAACTGCTTTTAGTTGGCAGCTGACGCCCTGTGCACCCGTTTGCCACGGGCCACAAACAACCTTGTGTACTACAAAAGCCAAATCTGCAGCAGGACAGAAAGACCGAGCATATATACTTCACAACACAGCAGGTACAAGCCGAGTCCGACTTTAGAAAACACTGCTCCTATTTTTTTTTTCCAAGACCTAAAATCCTATTCACCTGAGATAAGCCAACTATTTAAGGGAAATTATGATGAATGGTGGTTACCATTTGCTACAAATATGGATTTACATGTTAGGAAGCAACAACTGGAAATGTTCTTTACAGGCAGCAGAAAGAACAGAGACTACTTACTTACTGTGGCCATCAAGATGATGCAATTTCCAGCTTGACAAGAGAAACTGTGATAACCTTTGCAGACGAGCAGAAGCAGCATTAACAAGGCCTCAGATGGGGGCAAGGGGGGTCCGGACACTCACCCTGCACCGGTGGATCCACCATTCAATGCATATGGGAGTGACAGCTCCCCCCCCCTCAGGACTCACTATTAGTTTAGCATGCCTGGGAGTGAGTGATGCAGGCTGCGGTGGTCAGACAATTGAAGGAGCGCGGTTGAAGTGCATGTACCTGGGAGATGTCCATCACGGAGTCACAGCTGAGGGGCCGGGCGGAGGTCAGGTCGTTGGAACCCAGCAAAGTGGAGATGATTCCATTCTGGTCGATCCGCCGGATCATGGTGCCATCAACAAAATAGACCAGGCCGTACTTATCTACAGCAATGCCTGTTTGTGTCAAAATAGTAAACACAACACGAGACGGATACTGTTCATAGCTTGACAAAGTACTGCATCCTCAAAACACATTAGATTTACCAGACCAACACTTCTTCAATATGGCCCGACACTGATAACATACCAAAATAAACTGACCAAAACAGAGGGAAATGCCTTTGCCTTTCAGATGTGTTGTCATGTGAAATTAATAACAGCAGACAGTGTGACATCTTCAGCACAAGTGAAAATGATGACAAAGCCTTGTCACGCTTATTTCAGAATAAATTAATCACGCCACCTGTAGGGCAAGTCTGAGTCAGGCATGTAATGACAGCTAATCAAATCGTTTTACTCCAAATCCACAAAAATAGCCCAGTGCAACACAAACTGAAAGACAGCAATTCATTAACTAGGTATCCCCCCCCTTTTTTATGCTTCAAAAACCCATGCGGAAAAAAAAGAAAAAAAAAAACGTTGACATACAGGGATTTTTATAGGCTAAAAAAGAGAAAATATCATTACATGTCTGAAAATTGAAATGCATTGATTTCATCCCCTGGAGCTTTCCTTTCACCATGCCAACTGTCCGTCCAATCAGAAAAAGACCCTCAAGTCCACACAAAGAGCCCACCTGACAATACTGCTACCTCTTCTGAAAAATACCTTTCACTGCATTACACTGTGGGTGCCAATCACAAATATCATTTTGACTAAATAGATGCTGGGGGAAAAATAAAAAAAAGAAACGTGCAGGATTCCTTTTCATCTTTTTTAATATTTTTTTTTGAAGGGCACGAAAACCATAGCTTTGCTTCTCTCAAAGAAAAAGGCAGCATTTTCGCCTGGTTATTTCCATACTGATTTGTCCAATGCAGGTCAGTGTCCATGTCGAGATTCCCCCAATGACAGCTCTCAAATAGGCGACCGTGTCTAGCCTCACCCCCTTCTCAGGCTGCGACAAATGAGATTTAGCGTCTCAGAGGAACCTAGCTGCTCTAAATATCTTCAAAATGACTATCATAGACACACAGCATTTTTAATGCATTTTTGATTTACATCATCTCCCCTTGCAATCCTCACAAAGACTTGCAGGGGTCAGACGAAAAAGGATAGCTCACCTCAGAGATGTATAATGAAGGAGCTAACACCATTTCTCACCAATAAGATTTTTTAACTTAGACTTTCACCTTCACCATCTTTGTCTATTTGGTTAACTGACATACTATAACGTCTATAATAACATCCTATAGCACTTTTTTACAATATGCATTTTCATGGTCATATTTGTACTGAATTGATTTGAACCTCTGGATCAACGGTTCAACAGCAACGTCCCAGCCAGGATTCATACTTATAACCTGGTTCAGGTTTCCCTAAGGGTGGGGTCCTTACCTCTGGGGTTGTTGAGCGTAGCGTCCACTGCCTTTCCACCATCCCCGCAGCGCGTCTCGTCGAAGGGCAGGCATTGATCGCCAGTGCCTGCCACCAGCTCCAGGTTCTTGGCTACATCCTTAATCACCGTCAGGGACTTCACTTTGAACACCTTTCTGCTGCCGTTGTCTGACAGGTAGACGGTGCCCGACGTGGGGCAAGTGGCCAGGTAATACTTGAGCGTGGGACTGTTGCTAAAAAAAAAAAAAAAAAAAAAAAAAAAAAAGGTGAGCAAAACACAAATCGGCATGTCAGTCAAGCAGGAACCTGGCAAACAGCACACGCATCTAATTCTATTCACAAGTCAGCACCTTTCAGACTGGACAGTAAACGGCTGTGAGGAGGAACACACACCCGGACATCATATACAGGTAAAAAGGTGGAGGTGAGGTGAAGCAGAGGAAGGATGATTTCCGTGCACGTTTACATAGGACAATGAAGGCTTGCGAGTCTGTTTTATTCTAAAGCTGTTCTGAACTCCCCCCTCCTGTTTTTCACTAGTAACCATCAGTGCCAACTTTTACAATGGACAGTGTTGAAATGATTAACCCTCAAAATGTAAATGCTGGTTCAGTGCATCACAATACAGCACGGGGGGGGGGGGTCAACGCACTTGCCAACAAACAGCAGGACATTCATTGCTAATGTGAATTTTTGAAATTGAAAGCGTGCGTTTCTCCCCTGCTTTGGTTTTGGTTTTGGCAGCCGTGGTGAGCAGTATTCCCAGAGGCCGGAGTGCTGAAGAACAGGAAAAAATAAAGGAACAAAGTGGTAGGTGCCTGCAGTGCAAGGTTCCCTGGAGGCACTGGCACAGAGACACGCAAACACTTGTGTTCGCATCTCGGACCATTACCTGAAGTAGGTAGGGCTGACCCAAAAAGCGGCCCATTAAACAACACAGTCGCCCTGACACGGTGATCTCTCAAATCCCTTGCAGGGCAGCAGAGAACGTGAAATCGCGACAGGCCACACCCCCAACCCATCTCGGAGACGACAAAATGACTGACCGCTCGAGGATGGGCAGGGAACAAGTACAGAGCACAAAGTAGAACTGATGTTCATACAAAAAAACTAAATAAATCCCAGTGGGTCCTGGACGTCCAATACCACTGACTTCAACACATTCCTGAGGCCCCTAATACTGTGGAGAGTAGAAAGTCATTTTCACTTTGAAACTGGCCCGTTTTATTCTAAATTAAATTCCATGTGATACTGCTGGTCAGCTTTGGTTGCTGTAAGGTTTTATTTTTTCCACACTGGACTGTTTAGCCCTTGTCCTCCTTTGTCACCTGGTTTTAAGTTTAGATCAATGTTTGTTGTTGTTTAAATTTCCTGGAAAAAGTGCCTTGGGGAAACACTGCTCTGAAAGGCGCTATATAACCTGAACTGATTTCAACTACAATGGCAGGTATGTACTGAGGAATAAATTATGTAGTAAATATAAAAAATATATTTTTTATATAATTAGGACAGTGTTTAATTTTATTGTTATTTTTATTTTTCTATTCTTATTATTTATTTTCAGTTTTTGTAAATATAGGTCTCTTGTTTAACATAATTTTTGATGCTCTTCTGGACTTTCTGCTGCCTCTTCTGTATTTGTTGCTGCAACATTGCAGTTTCCCTTTGTGGGAAAAATAAAGGTTTCTTATCTTATCTTATCTTATCTTATCTTATCTTAACTAACTCTAAGATTTTGTCAGCGTTGTAATATAATATTACAACAAAAGCCTGCGTGACTGTGCACATCTGTTATTTACCTTTGCTCTGCCTTTTGCCAAAATTAGTCTAAATTTGAGAGCTAGAGTGAGAAAGAGAATAACTCAATGTGTGACTGTCAGCTTAGAAATAAAGCCCACAAAGAAAAAATATATCTTTAAGTACGTCTGCGCTTGGTGACACCTTTCAGACGACCTCCACAGTCGGGACTTTAGATATCACTTTGGCACAGTCCTGCCAAATGAGATTATCGTTATCAGAAATCTTAGCCGAAGACTATCGTGATTTCAGCGGGATGAAAATGGGAGATTTCTGTGAAGTTGTCAAAGAAACGCGTGCTGCAGGCTCTCCCGTGTCAAACCTTATAATCTAATGAGGACCTGGAGAACAGGGACCAGTAAGGCTGTCGGCTCTTCTTCTGAGCGCCATGTCATCATTCTGAATGACAACTGACCTTCTGTGATGTGGCTGGGGCAAGGCTCCGAGCAAACTCAGGCAAAAACTCAACAAAAAAGCCTAAAACCAAACCGATAACCAGTTTTGCATTGAGAACAGATTCTGAAGTTTAACACACTTCCTCATTTTTTTTAATCCTCATTTTGTCAGTGTCTATTTGGGGGCTAGGAATCTCATCTGTGGGTACGTCACGTTGGAGCCGCAGTGTATTTGTGTAGATCAGAGAGAACATCTCCACAGAGGTTTTAACTCTAGATAAATAGCTGTGGAAACATTCTTATAGAACAAATGCATTTGCTTGCTTTTTTCACACTGAAATGTACGAAAACGTCCAGCGAGTTGTCAGCTTGTTATGTCTTTTATAAGGCTTTGCTGTTATTTCTGGAATTATTAGCAACATTAAAAGGGAATGAGATGGTACTATAATAAAAAAAAGGAAATGTGTGTGCGGCCCTGCTTGACCGTCTGCTAAGGCGACGTGCTGAAAGGCACGGACCCCCACTGTGCACTAAAGCAAGGGAAGAATGCGCCGACCTTCATCAGGAACTGCAGCTTCCATCTGTATCCTCTGCGCTGCTCCAAGACAACCAGTGGAGGATAATTGAATTTTAACTGCACGCTGGAGTGTGCTACAGCAAAACCTTTGGCAGAGCGGGATACCCCCAACCAGTGCTCTCTCCTGCCCCCCCCCCAAACTACACTCCATTTTGATGCACACAAGTGAGTTGAATTGTTCAAAAAAAAAAAAAATGATGCACTAATGTACCAGTCCTCTCTCAGGCAAGCTTGCAAGTCTGCTTCTCTGATGTAGGTATTACAATCCAAATTCTATTTCCATAATGGAAATCTCTCAACAGCCCCCACATTTTTGGACTGCTTTGTGCTTTTAACCATTCTGCCCCATCAAGTCTCGAAGTATCAAGTACCAAAACGGCATGGACACATGTTCTGAAAAAAAACAATAAACACATAAACATCATGCAGATCATGCGTAGAAAGAAACACGCGATGGAAGTGAGAAACTCAAGCTCACACAAAAAACAAGGGTGTGCCAAAAGCTGTTTTTAAATAAAAATCGAGCGAGCACTCTGGCCCAGGAGTGACAGATTGCTCCAACCCAGTACTGCAGCGATCTCTCCGCGGCCTGACTCCGCCATCCTATCAGATGAAAGTCGTGTAGCGAAACTGTGTCACATGTCCCAGCTGGAGTTTGTCTGCTCCTGTACCCCTGTGGCTTCCTCAGAGAGCCTTTTTACTCCATTTCATTTCTCTGAGATGACAACGATTCGCTCGGTGTGTTATCTAGTTTTCTTTTTTTCACCCCCTCTTACGCTGTACATACTTGACTATGTATTGCAGCTATCAGTCGCTGGAATTCAAGAGGCTTTACCGTTTTGTAAGATCAGAATCTTCCTCTTTAAAGACTCTAATCCCCCTGTGGGGCTTATATATAAAACTAGATACAATCGTCTTTTATTAAATCCTCTATCTCTAGATGTTTTTATCTGACATTTGAAAATATCTTATGTTCATGCAAAACATACAAAGACGTCCTTACACGTGTAACATGCCAACATATTGCACACATATTGTTCTCTAAATATTCAACACATGAAAGTTAATGACATTAAAATTGAACATCCTATCAGGTCTGTGCCACACCTGGAAACGTACACAGATCTGCAGGTTCTTAGAAGAGCTGTGTGCACTTTTCTGCATTACCCGAAACAAAGTACCTATTACATCAGTAATTTAAGAACTGTGTGACAATGACAAAATCAGAGGCATGCCCCCCTCTGGAATCTGACTGGCCAGCCTGAATGCCAACCCAAATTTCTTCAACATAACTGGCTGAATTGAAATATACCCTGCCAAATAGCCTTGGTCACTCCATTCATAAATTCTTACAATTACAACTGCTCTAAACCTGTGCATGGTAAAACAGAATTGCGATTTTAACAGATGTTAGTAAATGGTGGATTTAATAATAATAATAATAATAATAATAATAATAATCCCTACCTGCTGTCATTACCAATGTTTCTTTAATTCTTCCTTTTTATAAATACATAAAAATTTATTCAGCCCAATACATATTGCACGTTTAGCCTTGCGATGCAGGAGTTTTAAACATTTATTTTAATCATTAAATGTATTAATATTAATGCATGACAGTATTTTCTCCTCACACTTCAAGGCAGTTGAAATAAAACAGTGATACATACAGGTTGTATTTTCCTTTGTTGTGCAGGACTGACAATGCTTTAATATGTCCTGTATGCCAGGCACATCCTCTCAGTACTTCTGAACTGTAGCACAGGTTATTTCAGGGGTTTCTTTCTCTCTCCCTCCTGGACCAGACAGCACAATTTTGAGAGAAACAGAAACTGACTATACTAAAAGTTTCATGCACAAATCGCAAAGACCGCATTAGGAATTGTAAAACAATACATAAACCTTTGGGCGTGACTCTCAAAATCCCAGCTTCTCACTTTTAGGTCTGACAAGTGAAAATGGCGCCGACATTCACTGGTCACTCAAAAATCGAAGGCCAGGCGTGGTTACAACTTGAGCAGAATCCACTCATTTCATCGTGTGTTTTTAAACACGGCAGAGCCGCGGTGAAATGCGAAGGCGCAGGCAGATGCTCACACACACACACACACACACACACACACACACACACACACACACACACACACACACACACACACAGAACACCTCTCTCTCACCAAAAAACACACACAAAGAACAAGAAAATAAATAGACACACACTCA